>JAFIDM010012231.1:67425400-67477775 GCA_023159025.1 Thereuonema tuberculata
TATCTATTTCTTTGACCAAACTTTGTATATTCTTATTCTCATGGGAATTAATAAAATTTATTTACGAAATTTCAAAACTCAAATAAGTTTCAAGTAAATATTGATTTTTAAAATACAATTTTGGCTTTTCTTACATAGATCACAAAATTTAGGAATTTTAATAGTAAATCTTTCGGTTCGGCCTCGAAGCCATTGACACATTTTGTTTTGTTTTTTTCCAAAAAAAATTAATGTAACCCCAAAACAACAAAAAAGAGGATACTAACTGAAACATATAATCCCATGTTATATATTATATAACTGATTCATAATCATTTCTAGAACTGATAATTTAACTTACAGTTAACATACAGTTTAATTCGCCAACGCATCACCTTTTTTATATTTTAATAATGAAATAATGTATCTATTATCAATACTGTTTCATAATAGAAGTAGACAAAACGTATTACTTGATTGCAATTTATTTTTAGATGTTAACTGCATCTAAAAATTCAGTATGAAATTATTTCTGTTGTAGTTACAAGTAATGAGAATAGGTAGCAACAAAATATAACATCGACGAAAAGTTATCTTCCAATATTAGACGACATCAAAAGAGTAAGAGACCGCTGAAGAAAAATAACACATCGATGTCTGGGATGCGATAATCATTGCAATAAATTTTTGACGAGAATGAGTAAAGGAAATGTATGTGAAAGCAGGGGAAAGGGTTGATGGAATTAACTTTTCCCATTATATCCTCAAAAACTGAAAAATAAGAAAATAAAACAAGGACGAATGATAAAGGAAGAAAGGCAAGAAAGAAATCATCAGTACAAATATAATGATAGCTTTTTTTCTTGATAAGTTTTTTGGTTGGATTGATCATTTTTTTTTTAATGATCCAGTTAGCACCGCTTTTCTTCTAAATTCCATTGATACACCACTATAAGAAAATGTGAGTGAGGTTTATCAAGCCAATCAGACTTTCGAGACGTGAATAGAAACTTTCCTGTTTTCAGTTTATCGCTTTGTGACGCGAGGATAACTACAAACAGCCCAACTTAATTTAAAATGTGTTTTTCACATCGATCTTCAGCGATGGGATTATCCATCAGCCAACTTTAAACGTACCATAAAGATCATTTTAAAATATTATACTCGTTTACATTAAAATCTAAACAAAATGTCTGTTAGTACCATGGTTTTGCTTAATTGTCAATTAAGAATTTTTTCGTTTGACGAAAATAGTTTTACATAGGCTATATTATAGTACATTTAAAAAAGTCAATTTAGTTATTTAATAATAAAAAATATAATCTAAAATGTTTGTAAAATTTGAACTAATATTAACAATAAAAATAAAAAGCAAAAAAATGAAATAGATAAAAATAAAGATATTTCAAATATTTTTTTCTGTAGACATAAATCACGTACACAGTCAGTCGAAGAAGCTAGGGCGCCCAAACCTGTCAGTTGAAAGACTTGGCAAGTGTGGTTAAGGCGAAAAGAGAGTAATATTTAATGAAGTCCATCAACGTGCGGTCTTGGAAAATTGTGACGTTATATTATCGCCTAATGTGGCATTGGTAAATATGTGCGCCGTGATTGAGATATACGATGGCGTGGCAAAACGGTCCAATGCCGATAACCTCTTTCTCTTATCGAGTGACCTTGACGTCTAGGGATTGATCACTTGTGTTGACTTCCATAAAGTTTGACGGTTTTCAGACAGTGGCACCCAATTCAGAATAACGTGAATCTTCAACAACGATATGACTTATGAAGGCTCAAAGAATATTTATTTACCGAAAGCTCGTGTTTCAATGAAGGTGTGATCTTAGCTGATTAAAAATTTGACTAAAGTGAAATTGGAGTAAATAGTCCGGAAATTGATGTTTGAATTTCATTTCAGAAAGTAATATTAGTTTTCATAGGAAATAGAAATTTCGAATGTGTTGTTTATTGAAACTGGAAAGGAATATTTCGAATTCATTCTTTCAAAGTTTTTATATTTCATAGTTTTCTGCCAGCTATTATTTTTTAGCAGTGAAATTTCCAGAGTTATTTAATTTTAAATAACTCATAACTTATTAAAATATTAAACTAAAAGTTATTTTAATAACTTTTATTTCCAAAGTTATTTAAATAAAATAAACTTTATTTATAGTTTATTTTTCGAAAATGAAGTTCTTCATGCTTAAGTCAATTTAAAGCAAAATTTCGTAATTGTTTGTTTTAGTGATTCTTTTAAAATGTCAAAAACACCCACATAATTAATGAATTTTAGACTATCGCCAAAAGTATATTTTTTTGTCTGTGTCTGTGTCAAATATATATACAGTGGATTCTGGTTATTTGGGTCACATCGGAACTAGTGTACTTTCGCTAGATTAAGCGGCTGCCCCAGCAGTTATGCGAAGTGCTACATAGATAAATACAACTGATATAGAAAAGACAAACTACGGTTTAAATGAGTAAGATTCTTCTTCTTCAACATTGGACCAACAACTGGCGGATATCCTCATCCACTTAACAAAGGAAAACCACTGATCCTTAACTTTTGCCGTTTATGTTTTTGGGATGCTCTCTGTTTTCCATTGCATATCTATTTTTCTCGCTATTTATCCTGTTGTTTATCAGATGTGCAACTGTGGATTTCGTCGCCCAGTTACTTCCGACAACGATGATCTTTCATTTCTTCCAATACGGCAATTTTTTTCGGATAGTGCCAGGTCTTTATGTGACATCTCATTCAGGTTCAAAAATTTGAAAAATTAAAAAAAAAATACTATTTTCAAAACACACAACACTTTAAAAAGTACAATACTCATCACTTGCGGATTCAACATTGGTTCAGTACGAACGATTACGCACGTGTACACAACTGACGCTATCTAATCATCTGTCCCAAATAAACGGAATTTTGTTCCAATCAAGCAAGGAAAATTAGGGCTATTTTTCGATTAGGTTTTGTTCTTTGAGCTTTATCTTAAAAAATCGACTGCCCAGATTAACAGGTGGCCCAAATAACACTGTGTATCCTTGAGATATACAGGGTGGTCAAAATAAAAGCGGCCCGGAAAAAAAAATGTATAGATGTAGTTCAAATATTGACAATAGGACTGACCCTCGTTAATGAACTGCTTTGTTAATGAACAGAAAATGCTGGAAACCATAATTGCGATGCACCAATCGGTTGCTGTCACATGTCACATCACAGAAGATGCTTGAAATGGCCACCGTTGACGTCAATGCAGCGCTGTGCTCGATTTATCAAATTGTGAGACATGCGTAACCGCTCTGCCTGAGGGATAGCAGTAATAACGTTTTCAATGTTCTGCTGTAGCTCTTCCAGTGTGAGGATTATTGGAGTACACCTGACCATTCAATTTGCCCCACAGGTAAAAATCGGGCGAGAGAGAGAGATCGGACGATCGAGGTGGCCAGTTGATTGCACTGCCTCTGCTGATTGTCCTCTCCTCACCGAATATCTCATGCACTCGTGACAAGGTTGTTAAGGCGGTGTGTGCTGTAGCTCCGTCTTGATGAAAATATCCATACAGTAGTTCATCTTCTGTGAGTTGATCCACATATGGATTAAACAGTGTCTGAACATACCGGTTAGCATTAACAGTTTGGTGAAAGAATCGTGTTACGATGCGGACACCAGACATTGCGCACCACACACCAATCTTGAGATTATGCAATGGCTTTTCGACGTAGTGATGGGGATTTTCTGATGCATAATGGCGCGTGTTCTGGGAGTTCACATACCCTGACAGGCTGAACCAGGCCTCATCTGAAGAAAAATGAATGAAAATGAAAAACTTGGGATCCAAAAGTGCTGACTCCACTTCACTCAGAAACCACCGGCAGAATTTACGTCTCGCAGCTTTAACTCATGCACCACAGTAGATTTGTAAGGATATAGATGAAGGTCATGTTTGCTAATGTTTCGACACAACGATCTCTTAATTCTCACTTGCACAAATAACGTCGTTGAGATTTCGTCGGAGGCTTTCCTGCACTCGAGCTATGTTTTCTGGTGTTCGAACTTTTTTCCTATAGTTACGGTGTTTATTCGCTACCGAGCTACCGTTTCCCGCCATTTTACCAAAATTTTTTGCATTGTAGACGTTGCTGGAGGTTTAGCCAAAACATGTCCAGTCTTAAACTCTTGCACACATAGTTCCGCATAGGTTTCCCACGACTCGTGCTTCGCATAACACTCGATAATGAACATGCGCTGTTTTATCATGAGCACCATTCTGTGTTGGTTTCAACTGGTCACTCAACATGTCTGCTCCTCTCACTCATTAACACGTAATGACACAGCGACGTACTCGGGACAGAGCATGCTTAAGATGCGCACGCGACATGTGACAGCAACCGATTGGTGCATCGCAATTACGGTCTCCAGCATTTTCTGTTCATTAACAAGGCAGTTCATTAACAAGGATCAGTCCTCTTGTCAATATTTGAAATATATCTATACATTTTTTTCCGGGCTGCTTTTATTTTGACCACCCTGTATATATCTTCCCAATTTTTAAAATCCTTTTTATAAGTTGACTATTATTCCAGAAAAGGATCAGAACTATTTCTTTATTTTTTTTGTAGTCGTGCGAACTTTGACGGAACAGTGTGACTTCCGCAATACTTTAACTTCAGTTTTCCATAAGACAATATTGTCCAAATACAGGCTTTTCTTTTTCTTTAGTGTTCGTTCTTAATCTTTTTTCCCAGCCCTTTACTCTCAACTAAATATAGGGTAATTAAATAAAACATTGGCTTTAGCCAAATTACTGATAATCTTTATTTCAACCTCGATATTTTTTTTGCCTAATTAAGCAGGTAGATGAGCTCTTTTCGAATTTTCCAGTCGGGGCCGAAGATATAGGCGTCGAAGTATAATGCCAAATAGTTGATTTTGGAATTTGTTGATTCTGGGCCACGCTAATACTTCCCGCCTTTAATCTACAGGAAAGAAACTCGGTTCTCATTCTTCAAAGGGCTGAGTGAACTTCATGACATGTATCCTGGTATTTGTATATAAATAAAACATTGTAGAATACTGTTACTCAAAACTGCATGAAAACTCTTAATGAGGATCAAGTTTATAAATGGAAAAGGATTATCATAAAGAAATATACATAGAAGCAATGTGCATTCAACATTTAAAATGTATAAACAGAAGCAGAAAACTGTAAATAAAAAATAAATATTTGTTTCCTTAACAAAAAATAAATCTCACCAATCAAATCCCAACAAGATGTGTTAGTTTGAAAAACAAAAAGATAATTATTAAATATTAATTTCATCTAATAATTTAAATGTCAGATTTACAAAAAAGAATAGCATACTGTATTGAATAGCGTACTTCACAGCAGAAAATTTAAATATATGTGTGTGTATATATATATATATCGAACGGGCAAAACTCAAAACATGTCCTTCGAGTTTCGCAAAGCAAAGATTTCAATTAATCATTTACAATTTAGAAAATTTAGAAAAGTATAGAATATAAGAATAAAATTAACTTCCTTCGTATTACTAAACATATAAAACCGGAGAGAGATGTGTAATATTGGCAACAATTTTCAAATTTCACATGACTATCCGACTGTATATATATATATATATATATATATATATATATATATATATATACGTATATTTACAGTAGTCGATATGTGAGATTATTTGTTTAAAAATTAAAAATGTATTTTCTTATAATGTATTTTCTTTCTTATAATAAGAATTTAATAGTGTCAAATTAAACAGTGATTAAGAAATATTGCATTTGATAAGATAATTTGTATTTTCTTTTAATGATAGGCTTGAAAATGAAGTAACGGATCACTTTGAAAATTTGCCTTTGTAAGAATTATGTTTTTTGTGTAGTAAATATGAGTCAAAATGGTATTTCAGATAATAGATCGCAAACTTCTCTGAGAATCCACGATTGAAAAAATCCTTTAATATAACTTCAGCAGAATTGAGCTACGGCAGCAGCCATGTGTGAAAATATATAATGATACGTGTTGAAGAGGAGTTCTGCGGAAGAACTCGAAAGACTCCAATAAGTATTTTTAAATGTTTTTATAAACTTTTTAAAAAAATTTTTGTGTGCTGTTTTTTATCATAATTTTTAACCATGAAAATATATAAAATAAACAAGGTTTTTTAAAACAGGATAGTCGATGTGGGATATTGGAAATAACGTGAAACCAATCAGAGAAAATTTTATTTTAATGAACGAATTGTTTATGAAAGCCTTTTTTTTTGAAAAACTTCTTCAAAAAATCACAGATTTTTTTAGCTGCAAACTTTTAAATGCAAATTAATCGAAATATAAAGTAAAAAGAGTTGTTTCTAAAAAAATAGGATTGTTTTCCATTTTTATTTCTTTATTAGATTTAAGTTAATTGAATGCTGCTTTACACGCTCTCGAAAATTTTGCCTCAATCGCGCTCGAAAACGTATCACTGGCAGTTGTAACTGGCCGAATCTGATATCGGCCTTCACGGGAAGTGAACGCTTTTCACTTCATGTGACAAGTCTTGTTTTGTTTTAGTTGATACTGCGATTAAAACGGCGTGGCGGGGAAGTGATGAAGTTTTTCAGCTTTAGTTCTGTTGTCAATGCCTGATTCTTCCGATAGCAGTGAAGAAGAAAAAAAATATAGTACAGACATGGTTTCGATTTATAAAGAGCAATCAATAAAGTTGCTCGTCAGGAATTCGCCAATTTTCCAATTTATATATCTAGCCTCCACGCGCCTTTGTGTCGACTTGCATCTAATACTTGCCTGAATTTAGAATCTGCTGTATTTAGAGAAACTGGCAGATTTTTCGCGGAAGTTGGAGTTTTTCGAGCCACTTTCCGGTTTGAGGCTAGTTTTCGAGAACGTGTAAAACAGCTGTAAGTGTATAATAACATTATTCTCTAACGTTAATTATGTAGCAAATACTTTAGGCGATTGGATCATGTCAACTTGAATTAATTTTAATTAACGTTTATCACAAAGCAAACTTGACTTCCAAAATTAAATAATGCAAATTTAAATAAACAGATATACAAACAGATATCTACTAGAACATTTTTGATGGCGAGCTTATAATTCAAGAATGAGGATGGATGTTGACTCTGAAAAGATGAATCTGCTAATGTAAAGTCAATGTTTAAATGCTTAAAATGCCAAAGGAGCTTAAGCCTTGACTTGTTTTAAATGATTATTTGAAGGTCCAAATGTTGCAAAAAAGGATAAGTTAATGTAAACACTACTAAGCTTTCATGAGATACTAGAAAACTTTAATTAAATATAAAAATAAGAGTTTTAAAATTGACTTCATTCGCAATCGTAGTCTTCACAAAGATTTTAGAGAGAAATTATGCATTGACTTAAGGTTTTTAATTTAAGTTAAAACTATTGGAAGTATTTTTATTAACTTGAATTTTCTTAGGTAATTTTATGTAAATGTTACTAGATTCATTTCGAATAGTAAAACTAACCGTTTCAAAATAATTTGAAATTATAATTGGCTGCTTTTCTTGTTTTTAACAACGGGTTGTTGTTGAGGTTGATCACTATAGATGGTGCAAAATCAGGTCTTTTGCCCATTCTGCATTCCAATTTTAATATCTTGACAACAAGAAAATATTCAGTCAAAGTCTGATCTATAATAATATCCTCAATCAAATTTCAAGAATCAGAAATCTAGGAGTTACTAAAAGCTTTCAGAGCAATATATAGGTGTATCAACGAGATTGAATTTAGTCAATATAATTGAATCTAGCATTCCATCCAATGGATTTTTCAGATTTTAGGATTTTTCAGATTATAGTCTTAATTTGTACAGAGGTAATTTCCTGCCAAAGGAAAACATAAACCTGTCAGAGATAAATTAGAATATTATATTTATAAATATCCTCTTTAATACTCATAAACAACAATATTTCTTCTTTTTTTAATAAGAAACTTCTTCAGGTTGAGGAGAAGAAAAACTTTCTTTTTCCTCTAAATTTCGTAATTCGTTATGAATACATGCATTTTTTAAAATTACAATTATACAAGCAATAATACAATGTATATATACTGTCAGAGACAGTAACATTTTCTTACTTCTATTATATTTAATTCAAGGCAAATATTTAATATGCAATAATAAAAATGAGTCTAAAACAATTTTTAACCAAAATGATTTACAGTAAATGAAGTTTAAAATTATAAAAAAATCTTTTATTAAGAATAATCATTACGGTCAGTGAAATCGAAAGATGATTTTTTTTTCTGTATAAAAGTCAAAGATTAGAAAAAAAAAAGATTTGAAGAAAAAATGAAGAAAATGAAAATGAAGGAGAGATGCTTCTCTTTATGTTAGGAAAAGAATAAAAAGATAAGAAAAATCAATAGATAAAAAATGAAAGACAAAAAAAAAATAACTTTAGCGATAAGTATTTTGGAAAATCATAGTAACGGTTTTGGAAATCAACATAATTATCAAAATCAGGAAAACCTATTTTAAATTAAAATACAGTTTTATTGTTTAAACATTCAGAAGAACAATACTTTCAAGTGGTATAACTGGCACTCAAAAAAAAAACCTTAATTTCATGGTAGTTACACGCAGAAAAGCTTTTTATAAAAGAAATATCTTACAAAACTGTGACGTTTTGCTTGTTACTAAAACGCAGTGACAATAAAATCAAGAAATTAATACAAGTTTCTTTTATCGAATGCAGTTTTCATGTTTATTCAATGGGCAATTGCTAGCTAATTGCATACTTAAAATTAATGCGTAAATGATTACATTCGGGATAGGTCTGAATGCCATTCGATTGCAACCACATGATGGTAACCACATTGAATGGAAAAGGCGTTTTATGGGGAACCAATCGAGAAATGGAGGCGCATAAGGAGAGGATTGTGGATAATTACAATGTATCATGAATGATGATGACAGTCACGGATGCCTGACATCCATCGATGTGGTTGGAGGCTCTTTATCTGCTGCACGTGATGTCTCTCCCTCATTACACGCCAAGGATTTTTCTGTCTCTTCTTTGCCTGCACTCTAAGCTTAAATCAATTTTGCGAGCACGTAATCTGATAAGTATTTATAATGAAAAACGTCCTTAATAACCACGTTTAATATCCTTGTCATATCGGTTGGATAACTTCTAAGACAGACATGATATTGATGGGCTTCCAGATTTAATCTGATTAAATATTTCAACGCCTCTTTCACTACGGAATTGCATATTCTAACATTTGCAACAGAAGCTAATGATGGCCTGAAAGGATTACGTAAAAAAATCGGCTTAAGTAATTTGAAGGGAATAAATACTACGCATAGATATACACTAATTTTTCTGAAAGCTTTAAAAATAATAGATCAGAATAACAATATTGAGATACTGATTAATACATTTTTCTTTCTTTATGTTGTCACATTTAATACTTGTTAATTAAAAATAGATAAAGTAAAACATTAATCTTAATAATAAAAATCTACCTTTCAAATTACATTTCAGAAATGAAGAAAATTTTAGTTAAAAATATATGTCACATTCGTTAAAATAACGTTTGACTTTAAAAGAATCTCAAATTGTAAAGAATTGTAAGAAATGAAATTTGGAGTAAGACTTCTCTCTGCCAAAATAAACCATTTGGGTGAAATCTAATTTTGATCTATTTCAATATTTAGAAACTTTCATTATTAATACAGGAAGTGAATCACTTCAGAATATTAAGTTTGTAATGATTTTTTACTACTAGGTATTTTTACGTGCTAGAGATTAACATAAATAACTTATCTAACCAAATTTATGTTTGTTGATTTATGTTTGTGAAGATGGATAATAATATACCTATGAAATTGATTAGAATGGTAACGAATAACACCTTCTTTAAGCATAGAGATAACATTTTCAGACAAGTGAAAGGATTCCTAATGGGATCACCATTATCTGGAAGTATGTGCAACATATTTATTAATTTTTTTGAGGAAAATTTAATAGTGAATACTAAATTTGATTTTTATTATTTGAGATATGCTAATGATCTATTTATTATTTGGTTTAGTACATTAAGGCAGTTTGACATATGTTTTAAAGATATCAATGAGAGAAATAAAGATATTAAATTTAAAATGGAAAAGGAGATCAATGGTAAATTAAATTTTTTGTACGTATGTTTGATAAAAAAAGATAACAATCTGTTACTGAAGCATTATAGAAAGGAGACTCAAAGTGACCATGTTTTGAATTTTCGTTCAGGCTTCAGATTAAGAAAAAAAAATTTTTTTTCTTTATATGAAGCCTGAACGAAAATTGTTGAAAATTTTATTAAAAGAATCGATAGAGCAGCTAGTAATGAAGATGAATGTAGGTTAGGATTGGAGAACATGCAATCCATGTTGATGAAAAATGGTTATAATGGAAAAAATTTTATTAGAGTGTTGATGGATTATGACACCATTAAAATTAAAGAAGTTGAATAAAACAAGGAAGATAGAATGGCTACTCCTTATTTAAATAAGAAATAGTTTAGAGTGTAAGAAAATATGTAATAAATATACTATGAAAGTGATATTTGAATATAAGAATAAGTTGAAGAAAATTTTGTGCCAAAAATTGAACAGAAGTGAAAATAGGTATGACATGGATATAGTGTAGAAAATAGAATGTCTAAATTGAGGGCGTTCTGTATTGGAGGGAGTAAAAGGACAGTGAAAGAGAGAGTATATGAACACGCAAATTATATTAAAAAGAAGCAGAAAGATAAATTAAATTAGCAGAACATTGCTGTAATTTAAATCGTAGCATGAGTACGGAAGTTTAAATGTTATATGGTGCAAACGATATGAAAACAAGAAAAATTGTTGAAAGTTTATTTATAAGAAACACTAACAATGTAAGAATGAAAATATCAATAGAAATGAAGGATTAGAAATAAATAAAATTAGCTAGAGATATGATATTATCTAGCATAAATAAAAAACACAAAATTATAAAGTTTGAAGAATTGTTTTTTTTTTAAAGAATGAATAAAATTGTTGTAATTTGTTATAATGGAAAGTTTAGGTTAGTTTGCATATGAAAGAAGTATTGTTTTGTTGGTTATTTTATAACAATGTGTGACAACAGGATGTGTGACATGGCTTAATATTCAACATCTATAAATTGTTTATGTTATTTTAAAACTTGAAAAAGGAAAGAAGAAACCTTTCCGAAAATTCGTTTATAAAAATATATTTTTTATATATTTGGCGTTGGAGGTGTTATTGAAAGTGAAGCCTTTTTATAAAGGGACTTTGCAAGTTTATTATGTTCATTTTTCACGTTACAAATGACATAAATTGCATTAAAGAGTTTTACAATAGTAAAAAAAAAACATAACGAGACCAAGTAATCACACTAGCATAGAAAATGTTCTTAATTTGTCTGAAATTTGGTGAATGCATTGTATTGCTTTCTTTTGTGAAATTATTGTGTTAGTGTTAGGTTAATAATTTCATATTGCAAATTAATTAAGTCGAACCAATTATTTGAATAAGATAAGTGAAGAGAAAATTCTTCAAAATAAATGAACGAAGGTCGTGAACAGATAACAACGAATGCATGATGCTAAAACAGACATAAAAACAAAAGTGCATGACCTGATTGTTATCTGTAAGATGATGATAATTACTTGTTGTGTGATATCAACGAATAATGTGCAACGAGTGATGGAAGTTGCTATGCCGAATTTAGTAAATAACAGAAGTGTTTTAGGCGAAATGTACAAGTTGTACAAATTGGACAGAAGTGAGAAATGATAAATAGTTAACTAGAAAAAGTTTCTGGTTATATTTATTACAGATCATATTTAATTAATTTAAATACGATTGCAAGTAGCCTGTAATATAATCACTACAGCAAATCGGATGCATTAGCGAATGACAAGATGTTCGAACTGCACCGCCACTTTGGATTTAAGTCATTCTTTCAGTGCCAACGATTTCACGAGCAAGAAAGTTAGACGGAAATTGTGAGTAATAATTTATATTTTAGGATCATCGAGATTCAAGCAACTAAATAACAATCGTGAAGATGATTATAGTTAACCAAATACAATGTTTAGTGAAAGTTCTAAGCCTAAATTTATGAACATATCAGAAAGGGATATTAACGTTAAAGAACTTAATTATTCCTGCCACGGACCCAGAACTTTGAACAAATTATAATTGTTTTTTATTTAACATTTTTGCTGTGAAGTATCCATCCAAGCTACGATATTATGTAATACTGTATCAACTTTCATGCATCATTTTCTTGCATGTTTTGCACAAAAAAAGTAATAGAGGTTTCACTGTTGTTCCATAATTGCTTTTTTCAAAGAAGGAAACAATATTTACTGTATAGATTTCGTATTTTTTTCTATGATTTTTTTAGTTTCTTTACAGAATGAATTTAATGAACATAAAGAGATTTAACGGCAAGAGTAGACGATTTTCCGTCGTATTAGGATATTTTTACAATTTTTCAGTTATCAGTACATAACCACTTATTTTCTGACACACACTTATTTAATAAACACTTAGCCTACTTTCTATTTTCAAAACTGAAATTCGAGTTTGGTTTTTCACATATAAATAAAAGAAGAAAATATTTCTACAGTAAAAGATAAGGAATGAAACTGATGTAATGTAAAAGAATGATTGAATATTTTTGAATATATAAAATAGAATCCTTCTAAGTAATTAATATCGCATGGTTTTTCTTCTGCTACGCATTAAATAAAGAAAGGCAGGTCTGGGGCAAGTTCTAGGGAAAGAAATACAAGAACTGTATCGTCAAATGTTTTTAAAAAAGCGTTTGAAGTGTGATGTCCGTATTGATTGCCAATTATATTTTTGAAATCCAACAACTCCATTACAAGTGAAAGACTTCAGAATTGTTTCTGAAAAGAATAATTGTTTCTGTTTATTACAACTGTACCCAATAACACTTTGATATCCTCATTATTGTCAGTTTTAGAAGATATCTTTCTTGCAGTACCCATGAGCTTACAGGTAAGTATCAGTCAGACACAATATTTGGGCTACATTTATCTTGACTGCATCATTTAAATAGGACATGGGAAGAAAAATGTTATTCAATTTATGAACTAATAAGAAATTACTACAATTGAAAAGAATGTCAAGCCTTGACATGAAATGAACATTAAGTCGGTGAAACGAGGCAAATTTTAGAAATTTAAAATATAAAGAAAGAAATTAAATGTAAAATAAGTTATACTGAATTTCATAAATTTTATCTCTCCAA
Source organism: Thereuonema tuberculata (assembly GCA_023159025.1). Lineage (NCBI taxonomy): Eukaryota > Metazoa > Arthropoda > Chilopoda > Scutigeromorpha > Scutigeridae > Thereuonema > Thereuonema tuberculata. The sequence goes on from JAFIDM010012231.1 coordinate 67,438,697, forward strand.
ACTTTACGAAAATTCATTAAATAAAATTTTTGAAAAGTTTTTGATATAAAAATGGTTTTACGAAATGAGCTTTTTTATGAATTAAATTGTGAATTTTATGAATAATCTTACTTTTCAAACAATAATCTTATAAAAACTCAGGTTTTTGGTTGTTATTTTTTTTGTTTTTGTTTTTTTTAAACAATTTCATCTCGAATTTTAATTTTAAGGAATTGCTGCAGGAAAAAAAATCGAGATTTCACAGTATGTAGTTTGGATAGGATGTACTTTTCGTATTTCTTAAGGATGTATTTATTTCAGATTTTGGCACTGCATTTTAGAGAAAGCTCATTATAAGTCTTTTAAGCAACTTCTTGGCCATTCTTCATTTATGTAATCATTTACGTTTTTTTCTAATTTTTTTGTAAATGATGAAATTAACTTTTGTAACAGCTTTATAATAGGCCTAGTGAATATTTAGTTTTAGGATGAGATTAAAATATAATTAACTTTTCTTTAGTACTAAAAGAGCTCATCAGTTAACAACATCTTGAAAATCAATCACTTCTGTTGATTCTTTATTGGAACACGATCACATTGAAATTAACATGAGAGAACCAAAGAGAAGTAAATTTGAAACCGTTTATTGAAAAACCCAAGAAGGGAATTGTTTCTCATTAACTCCTTGTCGGCTGCTGGATTTTTACCAATAACTTTTTTAACTGGAATCAATTCAAAGCTTCCGAATCAAAGGAATCTCAGGAAGAATTGGAGTTTAGCTCTTGAGATTTTTAATGAAAGTCAGGATTTAATTAAGATAAAAACCTCATTAACTTTGTAACTATTTACTTTTTTTTTTTTCTTTTCTTCTCTTTAAACACAAAACCAAAAAACAGTGTCAATACTTATGAAATTTTTATTTACAGACTTAGTACTGTGTTATTTAAGTGTTATATAATATATTCGTTGCCTAAATCAATGGAAATTATTAAAAGTATTATGATAAACTTACTTATTTTTTATTTTAAATAATTTATAGTAAGTCACTTTAAAATTGAGGTTTATTGTGATTCCTATTGATTAATAACCTGAATATTATATTATCACTATTTATGGCGTTTTAGCATTGTATTTCAGTCATTAAAGTAGAATTACTCGTAATGAGCTACTGAATTTGCATTTTGGCATGTTCCTTTCAGTAGCTGGATTCATTATTCCAAGATCAATTTGTTATGGCTTTTCCAGGTCACAATTAACAAGGTAAGAAAAACAGCATAAAAATCGATAATGTAATAGTTCCAAGAAAAATTGAGGTTATCAAGTTGCACTGTTTTCTTAATCGATTGCTGTTTCTTGAAATAATACAAATAGTTTTATTTTGCTGTGAAAAAAATGTCCTTAACTTATCTTGTCTTCTGTCCATCTCTTTTACTCAGAACTTTATTTCGTAAAAAGTATCCGGTGGCGTCGTGAAATCTTCATAAGACATTTAATATTTAAAAATTAAGTACTTAAGTCTTAATTTTTTATTGTTTATATTTATCAAATGTTTCAATAAATTGTAATACGAAGTTACAAGTAATATTTGTGTCTGTACATATCAAATTTCTATCTTAATAGCCTATCACTCAGAAAGATTTGTATTTCTTTTCGATATTCCTACAGTACTAATGAAAAATTTATTGTCGGTCCATCCTGTTCGCCAATTTTTGCAGTTGTTCTTTATGCATATCAGTATCTTGGAAGACAGTTTGTATTGCAAAATTCCTTAAAATAACGATAGTCTCATTTTTATTTAATATACTTTTCATTTTGCTTTTATTGTATCAAGTTAAGACCCTAAGCAGAGCATTGCACAAATCATGCTTTATATCAATAAAAGACATTATAAAAATAAAAGACATTATAAACACTTGAAGGGGAAAAGATTAAAAAACATAGATTAAAAACTTAATTTAAAACAATAATGTACTAATCATTTAGTGATAAGTAATGAGTGCACAAGAGCTTCTGTGATAGTCTTATTTAAAAAAAAATTCTTTTGAATGTCTTATGCTCTTCTCCGAGGAATGCCTAGCTTAAAAAGAATCCTTAGACATAGTCAAGCTGGGTTGTTTTTTTTTTTATCTTCTACTTTTTCAACTGTCATTTTGGGGGAGTGCAGCTGGAATATATCTGAAGTTTAATTGTGTTAGAGAAAAGGGAGTAAAAACAAACGTTTGCTTGGCGAAATGAAATGAAATTAGCAGCATTTATTTAATACAATGTTAATTTTATGTCAATAGAGACTTATACGTATAATAAAACTATAAGTCAACGTTCTTGCAAATAAACTCAACTTTTAAAATACATGTTTGTTCATAAATCTTTTGTTTTTTGTATTGGAGTAGGTGAAGGTGCTCTAGTTTCGCTATGTTTTTCTTCGGGACCTATTTGTGATTAATGTTTCGTAAGGCAATGTTGGATCAAATAACACGAAAGCCATTCTTGAAAGAAATGAAAGTAATCCTCCAAAGATAAATATAATAGGGTTTTTGCGTATGAATGAAAAAACGATATGAACATTCAATAGCGTGCAAGTTTTAGTAATTTTGAGTTAAGTAACAATTCTGCTGTATGAAAATTTACTTAATAATCTATAATCCCTTTTGAAGTGAAAACGGGCTGAACGTTGGAATAAATGACAATTTATTCTCATATTTTTCAAGAAATAATGAATGTTAAATTGTTTCGCTTTGTATTACTAAAACAATGCAACTAATTGGAAGTTAATCCTCATATTCTTTAATCATTTACTGTGAACTTTTTCCAGTAATTCGAGATGAATAAATCAATTAGATAACTACACTAAGGAATGCTACTTAGATTACGGCAAAGTAATGTACTTTAATGTAGACGGTTTCATTAAATTAACTGATATGTATAAAATAGGAAAATTATATCACACTGACTTAATTGATATTAAATACTTTGAATTATTATTACATTGTACAATTTTCGATCCTCCAAACACATATGTTTAAAGCTCAATTCTAGTATAAACAACCAAAAAAAATATAAAAACCTGCTTTAAATGGTATTTCCGATATCTAATTCCACAAATAGATTTGTTTGGATTACATCAATGCTAAATGATGTTTGACCAATTTCAGTTTGACCAATTCTGATAAATAAAAGGAAAATCTATTAGGAGCAACTTAACCTGTTAATTATATCATTAACTTCTTTTAGTCAATATTACTTTAAATTATTTCCTTTTTTAAATATAAAAAGGAATGACTACAGTTAATATCTAATAGTAACAATTTCGCCTTTAAAATTATAAATCAACGAAGGATTTTGAGCTTTAGAAATTTAATGAAAGTTAAAAAAATAGCATCCAATGAAAATGAAAATATTATACGTTAGATTAATTGCTGCATTTTGATGTAAGTTAACAACAATTTTGAAACTAGTAAATATATTTGATACTATTATATTGTAGTTTGTGTCTAAGATAATACTAAATTTATAACTAAAAAAAATTCATTATTCTTTTTTTCTTACTTTCATTTACAATTGTACTATTCTTATATTCTTATAAGGGCTTTATTATCTTTCTTTTGCCTCATTACAGTTGTGAGATTGAATGGGTAACATGAAACTGTTTGCTAGTAACAATATATTTGGCCATAAACCAAATAGTTTCCCCTCTTATTATCCATCAGAAACAGTGATTACTCAGCATGTTGGGATTTTAGTAGCAAATTGATATACCTTAGATAACAGTTAATTATTGTTTATGATATGCCTTGATCTTATAGGGCCTATAATATTAATAAACCAACAACATTTTACGCTTAATTGATGAATTGGTGAATTTCTCCCTCTGTGGTTTCATTTTAATAGTTTTTCTTTAGTTTGTTGCATTTGTGATAATTAATTTTGTATTACTAAAGCTGCTAACCTGGTAACCAAAAGAACTTGATGTCAATAACTTGGTTCCTAATAACACAGAGAACCGTCAGCAGGCAGGACTTTAGTAAACAGATACTCGAATTAGAAATCGCTGTTGTAACTCAAAACTCATGAAAATGATGAAACAGATACTATAGCATTTAAAATATATACAAGTGAAAGTGGAAGTGGAAGATTAAGCGATTGTAGTGTACTGATTATGAGGATTGACATATTTAAAGAACTATAATACACAACAATGGATTCTTCAATAACTGATTTCTTTAATCGTTATTTTATTTTAAATTTGAATAAGTGCTTCGCGGTTAGTAATCAGTTGTTAGTTTTAGTTTAGCACATTTTTAAGTTGTCTACGTAGGTTTTGTTTCATCGATTAAGACCCAAGTTTATTGTAGAACGTCAATGTCCCCTTCGTAAAAACAACATATCTCCTAAAACATTAATGTAAAATTATATAAATGCAGTAAAAATTTCGATAATGATTCCTATGATCTTACTTTAGTAGTAAGCAACAAGGATTTCTAATGTAATTGTGTTTGCACCGTATTTTAGAAGGGTAATTAGAAGAATCGTTCGTGAATCAGCTGCTGTGTCGTAACAAACAATAGAATTATTATTCTATTATCAATTCTGTTATTAATTTAAAGTGAAAAAAATCCGTCAACTAAATGGAATTATTAAAATACTATGGTAAATGCCAAATCCTGACAAATGAGTACAAATCCTAAATTCTTAAATGAAGCATTCACCAGAAGAATTCAGTTATCCATCAGACCAACAGTAGGCGGTTTTAACAAAATTGGTGCTTTTAACGATTGCAAATCCCTCAACTACATCGTGATTTGAAAGTTTGTATAATGTCATTGAAGTTTCATGAAAGCATACAAATGTTGGAAAGTACATAATAGTTCTACTTGTGAGAATAATTACATGTGACGGCTGAAGTTTCTACGAAAACACTGTTGAAATCAAAAGTCAAATCAACATCACTGTAGGAAATTGGCAAAGTAAATATTAGCAAACTAAACTCATTAATTTAAACCAGCGTCTCGAAATTCAGCAATCTTCTTTTATAATTAAAGAAAAAAAAAACTTCTTTACCCCATCCAAATAAATTTCAATTTTATACTCACCCATTTCACATAAACTTATCCCAGCTGGAATAATGCTTAGATCTTGTCAAATACAGTTCATGTACTTAAAACAATCAGCAAAACATCAGAATAAATGAGAAATTTCTTCTTGAAATATTTCGATTTTTAGTGCATAAGTTTTATACTGATTTTAATTATTGAAGTAACTTTTTTCATTTCACTCTGTCTTTTTCCAAACAAATTCCAATTCATTCTTATAGTTTGTAATGTAACCATTATCAATGATTTATACATTACTTAAACCAAATAATGTAGTTCGCCGAAATGAGTAATGATGTTAGTCATGCGCAATTTCTCTATAATTTTCATCAGATGAAGTATCACCAAAATACTCAATAAACCAGCAGTGTTTGTATTATCGGTCATTAAATGACGCTTGTGTTCTTTTCCGGAATGCAAACAGCAATTGCTTCCGCATGATTTAAACTGGGTTCTTGAGGGGTAGGCTCGCTTGTGTGGGAAAGGGTCGGTGTGTTTTTTCCGCTCTTTCTTCTCCTTGACGACTAATTGAATGTTGGTTGGTGCCATGTTAACGTCGACCCGAAGCCTCGCTCATTTCCGCACCCGAGTGCAATGAATCGGGTCTTGTTTAAACAGCTAAAAGGGAAATTATCTTTGCTGCAGTTCTGTTCTCGAATTTTCCATACAAGAGTCTCTTGGACGTTCTGCTGCAGTTCAAACGAAGGAGATACAGTCTTGCAGAACAATTAAACGTAGAAGTGTTGACACGATGACAAAAGAAAACCGAAAAAGAATCACGGAGCAGCGTAATTACACCGGCGATTTGGTAGAATCTGTTCTTAATGAAAACGGAAATACCTCCTACATTTAAGAATTTCTGTCTCACCTCTTTTCTACTTTAAAGCTGATTTCAAGAAAACTAATGAAACCAACGAACTTTAGAAATTAAACCAATAGCAATTGGAAAAGAAAATTTTTTTTTAAATATTAAGCTTTTACTATTTTAAACAAAAACTCCACACACTCCATATCTTAGTATTTAAAATTGTGTATTTAAAATACTATGCGAATTTTCGGGATGAAATTGTATCGTCATCCCTTCTTCAAACAAAAAATTAAAATATTCTTTGGAATAAATTTATGGCTGTGCTCTAACAACTAGAAATATTTTAGATTATGTGATGTATAAAATAAATTGTACATTAATATTAAAATACCTCAAATGAAATGATAAGTGACTTGTTGCCAAGTGACGATAATGATATTTCCAGTTGCTATAATCTGCAAATCTTCTATACAAATTAATTTCTATGAATCTCCAATTTAAAAGTATTAGGGGTTTGTAAATACCTATTAAATGCAGTAACTGACTTTGAAAATTAAAAAAAAATAATTTTAAAGTATATCAAAGATCGAATAGCACTATCAACGTTTGTACAATAAGATTGTTTTGGTAATAGAATAATAATTCTTACAAAGAGTAAATCAATTACATATTTTTTTTAAAAATATGTTAAATGATATAGCTAGAAGTATTGTAGCAATTTGGTTTGATGAATTCATTTAAGATATTTTAATAAGAAAAGAAATTAAGAACAAGTAAAGTAATAAAGAAAAATTAAAAAAATATTTGTACTATTTTCCATTGGTGATATTAAAGTATACATTTATAATGTATTTATAGTCAAATAATGATAAATGAATGAGCTCGAAGATAAACATAATTCTTTTGAGGATCAGTTTCAAACAAAATTCTTTAATCAGAAATCAATATTTAATGTCTCAATGCGAATAAAGGTAGATAACCGTATAATGGAACTTGTAATATCGCTCATTAACTATTATGGAAAAGAATATTTTGGTAAAGGCACCTCGTGATCAATGTCATTATGTATATAAATTTCTATATTATTGTTATTCTTACAGTAAATTAAGCCGTTGATTATACTTATTGTCCTCATAAAATATCTCTTTAACTTATATTACTGGAAATTACTTTAATTGCATTCACTCCTAAATAAACAAACTAAGCTATTCTAACATTGGATATTCCTAAAAATTCCCAGATTTTCCTCAGCAGCATTTTCATCTGTTTGATAAGTTTTATGCAGCTCCAAGTTAAGCTTTTCTGTATCCCTTACATGTATTTTTTGACATTTTACTAACCAGGTCGTAACCAGAATTAACTTTCGGGAGGTGGAGGTGGGGGCTCATTCCTAGAAAAAGTGCCATGCGGTGTTCGCCCATACTAAGAATATCAACACTCCCTATCTTCCCATGGATGTCGTATAGGCGAAAATTGAACATTGATATGACTAGTTCCTTTGATTTCAACTCTGAGAAGATTTTTCTTTGTTTAAATTTCGGGAGGGGCTTCAGTCCCCCAAGTCCCCCCCCCCCGTCTATGTGCCTGTAACTAACACAATTTTTGTAATGAATTAGATTAAATACCTGTTTATCATCAACACAAGTTAAATATGAAAGTTTAATTGTTTATTTATTAATATTGATACAGTTTTGATATTGCACGTTTGAGTGCAGGAGAGGGGATCATCATGCCTATCAATTACTATTATTTGTATTAATACTATTGTAAATTGTGATCGAAAATATTATTGAGAAGTAATGTACTTCAGGATTGGGAGTTGGGTGCTCATCCTCAAAATACCATGTTTAAGTGTACTTAATTGGATTGGATTAGATTTCAAATTAAAATAATTAGGTATTGTCTTTCAAAGAGAATAAATTGTGTGGTAGAGGATGCGGCAGAACGAAATTGGTGTTTGCCTCAAAAACTCGTTTTACAATTTTCAAAAAAAGGACATTTGCAACTTGCAATTATTTGATTAACGGATGCAGCAAGCTGTCCAAACATCTTATTGTTATATAAGTCAAAGTAGGAGTAAGAAACATCTACTGATAATTCGAATTTTATACAGATTAAAAAAATATTAGTTACAATTTGATGTTTAAATAGTGTTTGTTGCAGAATTCTTATGATCAACACTGTAAAATTTTCTTAAAGCATTTTCTTTGTTATCATTTATTTCCTCTACTTTTCCAAAACAAATGCGTATCGTTCCAATCTGGTGATTTTGGGCCACGCTGTTTCCGTGATTGCCTCTCACCCTGATGTATCTGGATTCGGTTGCCATGCGGGTTTCGTGGTGGTGGACGGTCAGCGTTGAGCAGGTTTCTCGGGTTCTCTTTTTTCTCCTGCATTATTTCTATTATTCGATGTCTTTCTTTTCGTAGCTACAGTACAATGACCTAAGGTGGTGGTGTTTGGCTTCCCTGCCACTCATTGTACTCTGCAATCTATCTCGTGATTTTCATGATTCGGCTTCTCTAAATCGCAGTTGTGCTTTGCAGCAAAGAGATTTTCTGTATAAATTCTATGGAATTCTAGAGAAAACAATTCCGGGAGACATTGTTTATCTTTTGGTAGTTCAAATAAATATCATATTTTGATTTTCAAATGTTCTTAAAGTAGTTCTGTAAAGTTGATTAAATATGTGTCCTGTTGATTAAAATAGCTAAATCTATTCCAATTTGAATAAGTTTTCTTTGATTATATTTAAAACTATTAGCAGAAGAGTCAGGCATTGCTCCATGCATAAAGACAACGAAATAATAAAGGCATTACTTTTCTGTGTTAGCGCTGTTGATTATTGAAACCGAAAATATATGATTTTATGATGCTTTTCTAATTTTGTTTCTAATGCGTCCTTAGTATTAATCAATGGATGTTTGAGGATAGTTCCAATAAATATGATAGAATCGGACAAATCTTGGCTAAACCCTACTCCAGGTTCCAATTAATGACTCTTTTAATAGCTGAAATCGGCTCTGAATGAGGAGTGGACAAAAAATAAAACAACGGGACATATAAACCGCTTTGTAGTCGAGAATGAATCTTAATGATATTTTTTTTTCATCGTTTACAATAGAACTGTCTTTCAAAGTAGTAACAGATGTCTTATCAACAATACATAGCTTTGCAAAGAAATAGCTTAAAAACTTCGTTCCCATAATCAGACTGAAGAATAATCAAAGTTCAAGAATATTGTTTCAAATTTCTGAGAATAGTAGTATGAGACTCATAAAAGATATTGATAGACTGGAACTGGAACACATTAAAGTTAATAAGAGAAAAATAATTTTTAAAATTAAGATGTATAGTCGATATTTCGTTCTTCTCAATCCACGTGATTGCAATTAAAAAGATCTTTGCAAAACAGTCATTTAGAATAAGATATGTATTTTGCTAATTTAAGATGAACCAATCAGAGGAATAAAAATGAAAACTTTCCGTGCGAGCTATAAACTAAAGCTGAAGTAACTTCCTCATTCTCACGCTAAATGCAACGTCTACAACTTCAAGACAAGTGAATATAATTTTGTGCTAAAGCATAAATTTAAGGGCGACCCATAATAATACAAAAAATTTAAAAATAATAAAAGAAGGAAGTGCAATAATGTCTATGGAAAAATGTAAAAAAAGCAGGGAAAAAGAAAACTTTAGGAAAATAAGAAAAACAAAAACAATCCACGCGGACATTCAGAAAAAAAATTATGAGAGAGAGGAAAAAAGGTAAGAAACTTTAAACTTAGTCCGAAATTCTAACCATCAAACTACAGCTGTCAACTGAAATCAGACAGTTACATTTCTAACATTTAAGCTAATAGCGGAAATTCAATGAATACAATGCCAAACACCTCGTACATGGGGGGAGGGGGAACGTTTGCCCCTGAAAATACCCAAATCCTACATTGTTTGTACCTCTGAACACGATGATTTCGTTCTGGAGTTTTTAGGAGGTACAATGGCAAGAATGCCAAATACCTCGAACTTGGTGGGGGCGTTTCCCGCTAAAAATATTTTCTGAACACGATGGTGAAATCCGTTTGTCGATCCGACCTTCCATTCGGGAGTTGTTAAGATACGGACGGACGGAAGGACAGGACAAACGCAAAACCTACCGATTTTTGGTCGCTATCACAATAGCTCCATAATGAGTAGCTGAAAATCTTACAAGTGTGTGTTAGCGCAATATCAACTAATTACATTTGGACAGACAATTGAACAGATTTAATTGAGAAAACTGCTTTATTTGAATAATCTGCTGACAAAATTTAGGGGCTACAACGAAATGAATATGATAAAACCAAAACAGAGGCATTTGAGTTTATTTATTAAAGAACATCATCAGAGAAGCAAATGACACGAAAATGGAAGTTGTCTAAATTTGCAAAGGAGATGCAGAATCCATTTATCGGGATTGAGCAGGATGTGACACATCGATGGGTTTAACATTCGCATGTTAAACGTGAAAAATGTGTCGCACATTGGCTGTTCAGTAGGATAAATTGTCACCTGAGACTCCTACAACACACTAACAGGATGAGGCATGGAGAGGTTCAAATTCTCCAGCAGTTCCTGTGGGATTCGTGGCCACTCCGCACAGGCCAACTTCCAGCTGAGGAAGTGTTATGGGCGGTGATTGTTGGCTAGCAATACGTCTTTCTATTGCATCCAAAGCAATACATCTAGCAACACGTCTTTCTATTTCGTGTTCGATGGGATCAGGTCTGGAGAACGTGAAGCCCAGTTCATGCGCTCGATTCCAGCCTCTTGCAGCATGTTGTTGACGAGATTCGCAATGTGAGGCATGCATTATTGTCCATAAAAAGAAAGGTGACCCAACTGCTCCAGCGTAGGGTACCCCTAAAGGCTGTAGAATTTCATCCGATATCTTACAGCATTCATCAATTCCATTTCTAACAACATGGAGGTCGGAAACGACCACCAATGTTAATGCCTGCGCACACGGTGATACCACCTCCACCAAAGGAATGTCGTCTCTTTCTTGCACGGAACGTGGATTCTACCGTGTTCCACGTTCACGCCAGATCAGGGCATGACGATTGTCATGCAAGCTGAATCTTGACTTCGTTACTGAAGAGAACCGTGGATCACTCTTCACCGTTCCAAGAAAGATGCATTTCAGCCCACCTTCTGCGGGTTCTGCATGTTCAGCAGTTAACGGAATGCATACCAGTCAACTGGGCACACAGTCAACCGTGACGGAGTCGATTTCGCTTGGTCTGAGTCTACCAGTAGCAGCGAGAAACTGTCGCCGCAGCTCAGTCGCATTGCTTCGCCGGAACCTTCGAGCTATTAGCGTCAAATATTGATCATCTTTTGCAGTGGTTGCATGTGGGCGGCCCTGCCCTGGTCTTCTTCTTACTGTGCCAGTCTCTCTAAAGCGATTCCAGAGTCTGCTAATTACAATTTGGGAGGTTCCAATCGCTGCTGCCACTGTTATATGAGTTTGACCAGCTTCAGATTCGGGTAAATCACGTTGCAGGGGCATTTTCAGGAGGCACTCAACGATTCTGCCACTTGTTGTTGATCCAGGATAGTGGAGATAACGTAGCGGCGCCAGCCTCTTTATACAGGGTTGTGGGCAAACATGCAAATTAACGTTCTGCATCACGTTTGAATATTCAGACAACTTCCATTTTCGTGTCATTTGCTTCCCTGATGATGATCTTTAATAAATAAACTCAAATGCCTGTTTTTTGGGAGTTTTATATTCATTTCGCAATATCCCCTAAATTTTGTAAACAGTGTAAATTGGAAAACAGTCTGAATCCTTCATTTGCCACATCTAATTCCTTATCAAAATAGTCTTCATATGCTGATAGCCCATGATTAAAGAAATGCCTATTTTGGCATTTGAATATACTTTGAATATACTTTACTTTGAGTTATTGAAATTTTCAAGTTATTGAAATTTTTGCAAGAAACAGATTCTATATTTTTTAAAAAGTAATCCCACCCAAAACACTTCGTGTACAATAAGTTGCCAAGACTCACATGCTCATAATGCTTTCACTGTTAAAAAGACATGAGATCTCATGTAGAGCCAAGCCCCTAACTCTACGAGGCCTAACTCTATAAGCCCTAACTCTAAAAACCCTATATCTTGGACAAAAAGTATGCCTTGGCCGTTTCGTGGCTGTCACACAGACAATCCCATGGAGTTAGGTAAAGGATATGGAGTATGCCAAGGCATACTTTTTGACCAAGATAGTAAGGTTTTTAGAGTTAGGCATATATAGTGAGGGGCTTGGCACTATATGAAATCTGATAACTTTTTAACAGTGAAAGCGTTATGAGCATCTTGGCAACGTATTTTACATGAAATGTTTTGGGTGAGATGAAATAGTTCCATGAAACGTTTTTAGAGTTAGGGCTTATAGAGTTAGGCCTCGTAGAGTTAGGGGCTTGGCTCTACATGAGATCTCATATCTTTTTAACAGTGAAAGCATTATGAGCATGTGAGTCTTGGCAACTTATTTTACACGAAGTGTTTTGGGTGGGATTTCATTTCTTTTTGTAGGATGAGATGTGATAACTTTTTAACAGTGAAAGCGTTATGAGCATGCAAGTCTTGGCAACCCCTTATTTTACATGAAATGTTTTGGGTGGGATTTCATTTCTTTTTGTAAGATGAGATCTGATAACTTTTTAACAGGGAAAGCGTTATGAGCATGTGAGTCTTGGCAACTTATTTTACATGAAATGTTTTGGGTGGGATTATCTATTACAACTAAATTTCGTTTTAAGATTATTTAGAAAATGGATTTTTTTTCAATACCCTACTTTTCTGTTTTTCTATTGGTCAACTTGTATATACAAGCTGTTTGCACTTTTGTAAGAAATCACATTATTACACAGTATTATTTAGGCCGAAGCATTGAGGGTACGACGTATTTCAGATCTTAATAAAATCCAAAGTATAAAAGCTAGATAAATGAAACTTAGCGTATTTCATTAGTATGGTAACTGCATCTTATCCTGAAAATTTGAGCTCTCTAGTATTATCCAGACCGAAGCTATGAGGGTTCGATAATACATAACCAGACCCCTCCTTTATGAGGGGTTGGAGGGTGAAAGTTACGGATTTCATAATTTTTTTGTTGTTTGTGTGCTAATCCTAACCTGCAAACCAAATTTCAGCTTTCTAGGACTTCAGGAAGTACCCTAGAGGTTTTGATGATCATGAGTCAGTCAGTCAGTGAGTGAGTCAGTGACGGAATCGACGTATTAATAAAATCCAAAGTATAAAAGCTAAATAAATGAAACTTAGCGTATTTCATTAGTCTGGTAATTGCATCGTATCCTGAAAATTTGAGCTCTCTAGTATTATCCAGGCCGAAGCTATGAGGGTTCGAAAATACGACGAAACACTTCCATAAAAGGTACGTAGTGCCCTTCCTGCCTTCGGCTCGTCTTGGCGGGGGCACTGCCGTGCCCCCAGATGTGTGCATTATGTCTGAAAAGCAACCTAACAATTAAAATTAAGGAAGAAAATAAGTTAAACAAATTTTACCAAGGCAAAATTGGAAGATTAACTGAAATAGTTTTCATACAGCTTATTTTTGACATGTAATTAGTAATAAATCATGGAGTAACAGTCACAGTCGAAGTGTCTATAAGTCTAAGTTTTGTACTTTTTTCTTAAATGTAATTTATAAGAGGGGCCTTTGTGGTATCATGCGCTGAGAATCATTAATTACGTACAATGGTCTGTTGCATTAGACAGTAAATGTTGTGGCTATTGATGATTGTTAAGTCTTTAATTGGCGCCTTGAAACTCATGAAACGGAAGGGGCCACAGAAGCAGTGGAAATAGCATGATTTATTTACAAAGCCTTAAAATTTTAACACTGACCAAGAACTAAAACAATCTGTCTATTAAATATATCTCGGTATCTATCATCCTTTAAGTATAAATCAAGCTGCTCAGTAGACCAATGTAATTATCAGTCTAATTGTGGGAGGAAGTCGTAAATAATGGTGAATGATTTATGAAATGATGAAGCAGGATTAGCAAAACTTGTTTGAGAAAGTTTGTTTTTAAAATAACCACCAAACCACAATGATTATGAGTTAATGGTTCTATTGAAATTCAGCTAAACCTAACAAATTATTGAAGTTAAATGTTCTGATGTCACAAAATTGATAAATAAAATTTAATAATGTTAATTTGATGTGAATACTTTTGAAATTAAATTGCTTACATTTTCCCAATTCTTGAAAGATTCTTGGAAGATTAAAAATATATCGTAATAAGAAAGACAATACCACACAAAAACTTTATCTTATTTTAGCCTAAATAAGAACATTGAAAATCTTATTATAATGTGTAATGAGAAAATATTCCTGTGTCGTGATGATTTTCAGCAATAAAAAGAAAGCAATTTAATAAAATATTTATTAATTAGTACGTGTCAGGTTTCTCTTTAATTCTGTACTGGAACAGAACTACCAGATATATGTATAACTGCAGTATCAATTATCAAACATTATTTCGGTTATTTTATTCATGGAAATAGTAAATGTTTTGATTTGCTCTCTATAAGTGTTTTGCGTATGCGAATATAATAAAAAAACAACATAATACATTTAATTAAATATTTAGACAAAATCAATGGTGAATTTGTTTCAAAATGTTTCCTAGTTAAAAAAATTCGCAAGAAGTTAATGAAAGCTTTTAATTTGAAACTTTTTTTTTTCATGCAAATCGAACTACTTCGGGATGTGTCAATGCCTGTAATATTTCCAATGTTATAACTTTTTGAAGTACAATAAAAAAATTAATTTCAAAAATAAAGCCATACACCTGATTACGTAAGAAAAATTAATTTATACAAAAATAGAATACAATAAACACGATGTTTCGCAGTCGAGAAATGGCCTCTTCAAGTGATAGGAAAAAACTTGACTAATTATGAAGGACTGAAGACTATATTTAATCCTAACCGAATTCGAGATTTTTTCCAAGAAGAAAAATAACCTTTTGCTAATCAACGTCAGTTGGGTTTTGCAATTATTTGTCCTTAGAACGTTTGCCAAATGAGGTCGCAGCAACTGCCATATCGGGTTGGTGGTAGCAATCAATACCCTACAGCGAACACTTCTCTAACAGCTACTTCCTTCTGCTTTGGCTATTGTTTGCCGAGGCCAGTCATCAACGTCTCGTTGTTATTCAAAATTTACTTAGATGTCAGACTCCAGCTAAGTTGCTGTCAAGTGAAAGACTATACAAATAAATGTTAATAAGTTTGCTGTTTAATGTTTGAATAAACTGTTATTCTCATTTCCGTATATTTTAATTACTTATTATGAAGCAAAATTACAATAAATACCTTCACGTTTGTCTCTAATGAATAGAATAGAAAATTTTTAAATTGGGAATTATTTTAGCGTACGGTTTTATTCACGTCAGTAATTTTTAGTTAGTAACAGATAATAATTATTAAAGTTTTCCTCCAACATATTTTAGCTGCAGGGAAAAGCAGCTTTTTGCATATTATTTGGAAGTTTTATTTAAATAATTGTTAAAAAGTGAAGAATTTATTAAATAGCTTAGTTGACTCCCAGATTTGCAATCATGATTTTAGATGTCATTTAAAACTTCAGTTATTGAAAGTTTTAATTTTACTCTTTTGGTTTACAACTTTATTTAATGTCCTTTCTGAATTAAACAATGAGAATGCAAAAACCAAAGTAAAATAAAATTAGTGAATTGTAGTAATATGATATAAATATTTTGTTAGTCTTATCCACAATATGATATTAAAATTTAGTAAAACTAGTAGCGAAATACCTATTCAACGTTTAGATTAATTTGAAACATTTGCAATTATCCTTTCAGAAATGTTTTTATAATTTTATGGTTTTATTTTGAAACTTATTTTTGTGTTAAAGCCCCCCCAAAAAATAATAACAATAATAAAGCAAAACTAGAGCTAATGATATCTAACAATCTATTAACATTCATAATGGCTTCGATTAATCGATGTAATTTGTTATCTGAAAGAATTACTCAACGTATCTTTGTAAACCATACTTAATTTTTATGAAATGCAGTAATGAATATCTAATATACATCCATATAAATATATATATATATATAACTGGTAAGCATGCGTGTTTTTGTGTGTGTCTATGCAAAAATTATATATACCAGTTACTAAAATAATAGCAATATAAAAATATTTTTAATGAATCCAGCATGTCACCAAAAATAAATAAGTAAATAAGTAAATAAAGTGAGTGCATGTTCTATTACGATATTAGAATCAATCTTACAATGGACTCGAAATTTTCACTAGATTTTACTTTTTTCTCAATCTATTTAAAACTCTCGGCCGGAGGAGTCAGGTTCAATAGGCGATTATTAAACAAGTTTTTATGAAAGCAAAAATTATTTAAATAATGCAATTAACAAAAAGCATTCCGAGATGTTCCCATTTGATCAATGTGTAACATCCGTCATCAGTTTTGATATAATCAATTCTGCTTCATTGCAATTTAATTTCCAGATAAAATTGGACCACTTGAGGATAGGCGGGGCTTCGTAGTTCCAAAATATATCACCAGTCTACTTTTTGGCTTGTGGGATAAACAAAGCCATGTGCTTCGTTTTAACCCTAGTAGATATAGAGGCTGAACTATAAGATTTGATTTGGATGCAACGATTGTAAGTGTTCCAAAATTTGCAGATTGGATGTAGAGTTGATTATCGCCTATTGAAGAAGACGACAGCAATATATTATCAATGAAAGATATAATTTAATGGACCACTTGAGGATAGGCGGGGCTTCGTAGTTACAACATATCCCACCTGGCTACTGCTTCGCATGTGGGATAAACAAAGCCATGTGCTTTGTTTTAACCGGTGTATATATAGAGGAAATATTATATTAAAGAAGGATATTCCAAGCGTTTTTACGGAATTATTACAATAAGAATCTGCACAATACTGAACCATCCGTCTTGAAATATCAAAAATCGACGATTTTTTAAGTAATTCACACAAGTTATATGTTTGTTTATCCCAGAAGCTCTCGCCGCATGTGCTTGCACGTCATATGTGACGTCGATAGGGGCGTAAACCCCAAGTGATCCATTGTCCTTTTTTTTTTTTTCTTTTCCATTTAGCCCAGAAGAGTGATATTGTTTTTGATTTTACAGTTGGATGAAATTACTTTGATGAAGGACAATAAGTTTTAATTAGTATCTGTTAGTTAAAGGTCAATTAAGTGTAATTAATGTCGATTCATCCTTTTGTCTTCCGTAGAAGTCAATTTTAATTAAGTCTTATTCCTTTGATTTCTCATCTGTAAAGCTTTTAGATTTGAAATCGCATTCCAAGCATGCATTGTATCTCTAGTTGTTTTAGGTCTATTAGAAAGGATTCAAGAAGATAAGACGAGGATTCCTTGGATTGTCAAATTCTACTTTCGTTCTTTGAAAGTCTTTGAAGAAGAGACATAGATATTTAGTATAGGCATAGATATTATAATGATATTGTCACGGATAAGCCTAAAAAAACCCAAGATTACTAAATCATCACATAAAATTTAAAATCTGGCAACCATAAAGCAAATGCTAAGTCTGGGAAAATATCACTAGTTTTTGTTGATATCCTTAATTTAATTAACATTTTTTATTTTTTTATTTCTTTTCATGTTTTTATATTTTATTAAGTATATATTGAATAAATTTAAAGCTCGTATAATTTTAGTCTTTTTAAGTTTTAATTTAAATCTATCATTTTCAGTCTTTTTAAGTTTTAATTTAAATCTATCATTTTCAGTCTTTAGTTTATGTATTTTTAATACTTATATTTGTTTTTATGTTTTTGATATTCAGGGAGATTTTCAGGGAGATTGATTCATTTCGGATTCTTATCTATATTCCTTGTTTTTGAAATGGTTTGATTTAAGTTATCTATCTTGTTTCATTTTCTTGATATTAGTTTTTACTCCAGTTTTATTTTTATATTTAAAGTATATGTGATTTATTTGTGTATACGTGATGGCAAGTACTTTTATTTATTTAATATTATTGTGAGTCAAGAGAAAATATTTCACATATTAAATTTATAGAAAATTTAAACAAAAAACAAAAACAAAACAAACCCAAAAAACAGTCTTAGTAAACACAAAATAAACAATAATCGCTTCAAATGATCTCGTTTCGAAACTAATTTCAATTAACAAATAGCTATTCTTAAACAAAAGCTGATGTAATTTGACCTTTTCTATGCCTAAGTAAATTATTTGCAGTGGTAATTCCTGAATGAATGAATTTCAGTATCTTTTTAATTCTCTAGCTTTAATCTCATAATCGCATTCAATAAATAACTGAATATTGAAAATAATGTATAGTAAAGTATTGGGAATTCCCGTATTATTGATGTTTTCACCAAAGAAAGTTAATTGTACAAAGAAATAGCCATAATCATGTCAGACATCGACATGACAGAAGGTATTCAAAATATGAATAAACTTATTAATTAATATATAAAAATGATGATTAAAAATAACGTTATATTTAAATTTTACAATAATAATATTTTAGCCAAGAGGGATAAATACCTACAATAATTCCAAACATCAATTATTTTTACATGCCTTCTCGAAAAATTTCCAACAGTTCACTTTTTAAACAATAGATATTGCTAAAATACCTGGAAAGATTAATTCATCAATAACTGCCCTGCTTGTTTTGTACATATATGTGGTGAGTATACAGGCATAACCAATAATTGCCACTGAACGTGTAAATACCAAACTCAAAATTTAATGGACCACCGAAGATCGAAAGATCAGTTCAGAATTAATTTTTACTCTTGCAATCGGTAGGCCTACTCGTTTGGTAAAGAATTGCATGAAAACGGAAATATTAAATCAATGAAGAAATGTTGTCTATCCTCGGCAGGGTTCAAATAGGTTTTGCCATTCTTCAGACATAAACTTCAGCTTGAAATTCAGCTTTCCAGATCCGTAAAATTAAACAGGGAAATATAAAATTTGTTGTTAGGGTATTTTAAGAACGAAAATTGCATATTTTATATGTTTTGTTAGAGAGAAAACAATGCTTTAAAGTTGCATCAATTGATTTGTAAGATCAACCTTCATTGAAATAATTAATATCTTTTTCCTTTAGAAAAAAAGGGATAACTTAAAAAGGAATAGGTAATAAGAAACAACCATGAGGATCCTGAATCGATCCACTGTTGGAGCCTAAGGAACATCTCCAATTGAGTTCTTTACAGTGCGATACTGACTCACAACATTCCCCGGATAGGTCACACTAGAAGTATGGAAAAGTAAGAAAAGGCTGTCGTCTTTGACTTTATAATTCTCGGTGACCCAGTAACACGGTTTCTTTAAATTTCATTTTTCTTTACCCTCATAAATAACAAGAAAACACAACACAATCTTATATGAATTTCTGAAAGCCCAACCGAAACTTTGCTTCTGCATGCTTTTAGTAAAAATGCAATTAAGAAGAGACATCTCCCCAATAAAGCAGGGCTCTGTGTTGTTTCCGTATCGAACTCTCTTATCAAATTCTCTTATTTCTTGAGTGCTACAGATGTGAATGTGACAATAACACACAGTGACTTGCCGTTGCTGCCAACAGAATTCGAGGGCGGTGCCAACAAGCCCTTGCTGTCCAAGTAAACACTAGTGGAAATTGGCTTGTGGAAGGTGGGGGCGTAGGATCAATGTCTCATATCGTAAAGGGATCGCTCATAAAACGGTTAGCACTCAAGCGACCTCCCGAGAGACACACAATCGCATCCGCAGCAGGAAAGCCCCTTCCCCCTATTCTTCAGACACTTAAGGCTAAATGGAACAAGGCACTTTCTATAGATCGACCCCAAGATGAATACACTTTTTCAATTTAATTTGTCGAAAATGGCGCTAATAACAAATAATAACGTTATTAATTTATCTTTGTAAGTTAGAACATAGAATTTTGAATTTTTAACAAAATAACAATTAATATAGTTTCTTTAATGTTCTGTTTAAAACCTTCTCTACTTTAATTATAAACTTTCATTACAAACTATGTAAACTTCCAGTAAACTATGTAAACTTTACAACAACATTCGACGAATAAAACTATAATAATAAAAGAAATATACTACTACTACTAATAATAATAATAAATAATTAGTAAAATTTTGGGCTTCTATATGTACTAGCTCAAAAAAATTAAAGTTGTATTGATTCATTTTTTTAAATTTTCTCCAATTATCCAATATTTGTACGAAGTACATTTATCAATTTTTAATTAAGTAATATTAAAAAATAAAAGGAAAAGACATTTTTTTTTTAAATGTGTTCTTAATTAGAAGGTTTCTTTCCTTACAACCTTGTGTCATATTTTATTTCTTCAACCTAATGAGAAATCTTGATTTATTTTTTAAGTTACAATTTCTGCTTAATGCGAAAAATTCAAATTTGTTCATTTTAAGAAACTTTTTTTGAGTAACTTTGTCTGAATCCAATTCATTTTAATTACATTTAATGTCACTCAGACATTAAACTTCTTTGTTTTTCAGACTTCGACTGTTTCGTTTCTAATAAGAATTTGTTTTATCTTCTCGCGCTAAATTCTTCAGATGAACAAACAGGGGAAAAAACTTGAAAATAAAAGTTAGATGAACTCTTCTTTTTAAATATGTATTCCAAATTTTAGGAAGATCTATCCAGCAGTTCACAAATTATTGAAAGCCTACATATACAGACTTTTCTGGGAATATAGATAAAGTTAATTTAACTTTAATTCCAAATTAAATAAACATTTTATTAATGTGATAGTTTTCTCACATTAGGTAAGCTAATAGAATAGAATATTATTGATAATGATAACATATCCTTTATTTCCTTCAAAATCTACTGAAATGTAAATATACAAACCGAAAATTGTGCTGAGATTCTGGTTCTGATGTTTTCAAAATCTTCGGCAATTTGTTGTAGGTAAGGGAACCAGTTGTGGATCAAGAACCAATTGCGGATCAAGCCGTTTACCGTCTTAATTATCACACTTATCAACAGATGGCTCAGATATATAGAATCCCGATCCCTTCATGAGCTTCGTTTTGGTATTATAGTTTGTTTGGAGTTTCAAGTGGAGCCATCCCGTGAATTTGTTAAATAATTTGTCAGAATTTCAAAAGAAAATTAAGGTGAGTTAGCCTGAAAGTTATTTGTATATCTAGAATGGATATACGTTAGAATTAATGGATGTATGATAGTACAAGGTTTAATATAACCGGGGAAAAATAAAACATTGTGTTTTCTGCCTCTGGCCATGTTTGCGGGAAATTCTGCAGCCTTTTGTTCTGGCGGAAATTCAGCGGTTTGTGGGGTCCAATTGTGGATCAACGTCACAATACAAATGAAGACTGTGAAAATGTAGTACATATTTTTTTATCGAATGAGGTAATACAATGTCAATGTAAGAGCTTAATAAAGGAATAAATGCAAAAATGAAAATTATTTAGCTATTTCTCGTAGTGAAAACCAAGTTTATGCTTAGGCCGATCCACAACTGGTGCCTTTACCTTATATCAAAATACATTGTAAAGAAGCTTAATTATTGTTATTATTATTTTTAAAAACTGTTTAAGTAAAATGCAAAGAATAGTTATAAGTTTCATCAAGTTATCTCAAAATATAAGATCCAAGAAATGTTGAAGTACTACACCGAGGCCTGTCAGTTAGGTGTCGGTGCCATGTTTAGGCCTGGATAAGATTCATCATTTGTTTTGGATTGCAAAGTTTTTTAAAAGGTACTTCCGTTCCGTTCTTAAGACTAAAATTGATTTGTTGCTGTGAAATATCCGACAATAGTAACCTATTGAAATACGGAACACTTGGAAGAGTTCTTTATTTTAATCTAAGGATTATTTTTAATCTCAGTGCAGTCTTTATTCTTTTGAATACTTTTCTTAACAATTTTACTCTTGATTTGTACAATTAAGGTTTTCCCTTCCACTGTGCGTTTTTTTTTAATCGAATCTAATATGAAAGTTTTCATACAGTTATCCTTATCCAATCTGAATAAGTGTTTCTGGGATTAACATCCCAATGAGTCCAGTAATCTAGTGATTTAGATACGGGACTGCAAACTGGAGGAGCCAGGCTTCAATTCCAGCGGTGCTCTGGGATTATTCCACAGTTGTTTCTCCTTCGGACGAACCCTAGGGTTCACCTAGCCCTCTGCGAAATGGGTACCGTGTTTCGTACTCTAGGGGTAAAGGAGAGTGGTCTTCGAACTGACCAGCCAACGATTGATCGAGAATCTCTGGGAGCCTAAATCTTCCGCCCTCAAAAGGAGCTGCGTGGCCTAGTGGACCACCTATACCTTTTTACTAATGTCCTAATTCGTAAGAATAAAATTGCTAATAATTTCTTCTTTTTGAAGATAGTATGAAGAAGCATAAACATCGTTAATATAACGATAATTACTAAATAGTTACTGAAGAATTATATTTCCTTCCCTTGATAATGATGTGTGCTTTATTTCATTTAACGAAACAAAAATATCTCATTTTTACAATAATGTAAAAATAGTTTTTGATTTAAAATCTTCTACTTTTAATGTATTACAATCTCACATTTGTACACAGAAACAAAATTCTGCCTTAAACTCTTTAGATAAAAAAGTAATCACGAAAATTCTGCTATGATTTGATTTTTAATAATCTTTAATTTTCGAAAACTTTCAATTTATTCAGATAAATGAAATGAAGAAATGAAAGCAATAGTTTGTTACGAAATCAAGCAGTTTAAATTTTAAAAAATTTATAAAAGGATGTTCAAACATTACATTAGGTAAGCATTCCTGCAGTCAAATTCCCATAGAAAGATATCAATTTTTCTCAATATTAAAGTGATGAAATAGCATTTTGCTAGTGAACTGCGAATTAGATTTTTATTTCTTAAATTCCCATTGTGGTTGACGGAACTCATTTTGAAAGTTTTGTTTTTTATCTGAATGCAATCTATTCTACATCAAATTCTGTTGCTGTACCATATCTCACATCTATACATTTTCTGCAATAAACGCTTTCTGTCATTTTCGAAACCATTCGGAATTTAATCCATACATGTGTTTCGCAAAGGGAAGATGTGCTTTTCGTAGCGTGAGAGCGATAAGAGAGATTTATTCAAACAATTTTATATTCTGGCATTCAATAGATGGTTGTGTCCGCTTAATAGAGACAGTTAATTCGACCATTGTGCCTGGTCTACTAATTCGAAAATCACAAAGCTTTATCCGTTCCATTACAAAATTAATTATTCTCTCAGAAGAAAGTAATAATTGCTTTCGACAATTAATGCTGCTTTACTAATAATGCTGACTTATCAATCATAAAAGAGGCACAAAATGCTTAATTAAATTAAATTTAGCTTTTTTAATACTAAACCAAATAAATTTAATCAAAACAAAACAGAACTTTAATAATATATATCTATATAGTTCAGAATTTATTTGGTCCCTGTCTTTGTCCACAGAAGTAGAATATTTCTTTATTTTTAGATTTTCCATCTGAAGATATTTAATGTAATACAAACATTTAGTTTAGAATTAATTAATGATATCCACATTTCCTTTTATTTTCAGTTATTTAAAATTTCTGTTATTGCTATTATTCACATTCATACTTACATTTCATTAACATTATATATTTTTCCTCCATTCATTTCTCATTCATTTGTTTGTAGTATTTTATCTCCTTTAGCTAGCTAATTAAATTGAGTTTCTCTGCATTTTTCCAATATTTGTCGTTGAGGATTTTAGGTGACAGTTCTTAATAAAGCTTTTTACGATAAATTTCCAACTTTTATTGTTACAGCCTAGATTAACACAATTTTAGTTATCTCAAATTTCAAAGGTAAAGAAATGTCAGTGTAAAAGAAAGAAACCAGTACACTCAGCCCTAAATTTAAAAAAAAATAAAAATAAATCAGCTAGCATTTTATAGGTATCAAAAAAATTGTAAATTTTTCATAGACTTAATTGTTTAGAACAATTAAAACAATTCGATTAGTAAATATTGCTTATAATTAAAAGGAGCTTTCGTTTTTCTTTTATGAATTCGGTGCTTTATATATGTATTGTTTTGTATTTCATTCACAGTTTCATTAGGAGTAATATCAAAAAACAATATCCTGTAAAATTTCTAAAAGATCTTGTTTAGAAAAATCTACAAGTTTTAATAAAAAACATTCTTTTAATATATGGTACTTTAATTCCCAAAGTTCTTGTCTTAAAAGAATGTCGGAGCTTTTGAGAATAGTTCTATGTTCTCTTAAGATGAAAATTATTCACGAAACTTGAGTGGAAGCTATAAAGAATTTAGTAAAACAAGTTTTTTGAAATGCTTTTTTTATTTTCAGCTTAAAGCGGGTTCATAACTCGATCCAGAAAAAGTAGCATGAAGTTTTATTAAAACAGTGCCATGTACTCCTACACATCTAGTAGACAGCTTATTTATGTGGAAAGCTGTTGAGCGCTTCTCTACCTAAAACCACCCGGAGATGGAGCTTCGCGCGCGCCTCAGCCTATTTGTTGCAGTCCGTTTCCTCAATTACACGTTGCAAGCGGCGATGTGGTTACGAGAGCAGTGCTCTTCGATATGTGTGCAGTCGCCCATTTAGAAATATTACGTGAATATTGTTAGCACGGATGCAAGTGATATGGAAAAGAATGGCTATTTGCGCGCTCGCCAAATGTTTGTCTTCTCGAATTACAATGAAATGAATTTGTGACAAAGCCAGCAGTATCCAATAGACGCTGTTTATTGTGATATGACGTCCCTGTGTTGAATGCGAGCCACAAAAGGGGCTTACAGATCAGACATAGAGGGAGGAACTTTAACCACTAATGAAAATATCCTTTTAACAGACTCTTAGAATGGGTTATGATATGGTGTGAAGTCGGAATAATTGTATCACTGGTTGTTTTATATTGATTCTTAGAAATGTGTTTTACTGAATTATTTCTACAAAGGGGTAATGTAACTGTCAAAAAATAAATGTAATATATAAATTTTTTAATGGAAAACTAGAATATTGATAATTATATATTTCTGTGGAATTAACTAAATCATATTCAAAAAGACTACATTACAACGGTTTTTTTAAAATAATTAATTTTAAATTGGAATTGAAATAAAATTTTAAATGTCAACTTGATTTTTTTTTTAAGTTTAGTGTTTTTCCAGTTTTAAAAATGGTAATACGTGAATATCATAATAAATTACATTTATCATCAGATTCTAATCAGATTTTATCTAATTTATCTCTATTTATTTATCTAATTTGTAGATCATTGTGGATCAATGATATTTAATGATAATTACAAATTCTTAAAACAATCTGTTGTAGGTAGGTTTTAAGTACCATCCAAAAGTTCTGGATTCAAATTTTGAATATTAGAAGAAAAGAATGTACGCTTAAGAGTAAAAAGGTTCATGAGGTTAAAGTTCAAATATGAAAGACATAAAGATGCTTTTTTTTTAGTTTTATTTTTAAAATTATTAAATTTTGAAGATGTAAATTCTGAAAATTGTCATCTACTGAATAAAAATATTAACATTCGCTAATTCATCATTTAAATATCCAACATATCCGCAAGACATTTAGCAACTTTAACGAATACTAGAAACATTTGGAAGCAAAGCCTAAAAATATTAAGCTTTAATATGATTCTCTTTGAAGTATTTTATTAGAATTCTTATTCTATTTAATCTGTAATTCTAATATTTAAGTCTTTTCGAATCCTTTATTCCAATCCTGTTATTCACAAATAATCAAATTGTTATCGTTCGTGTAAACAAAACATGAATGATAGGGTGAAAGTGATTGAGAATAATAAATCCAGTAAATTTTCTATTTTTTTCGTACAACTTCTAGGTAATCACCAAAACTACAGGAAATAACGAGAATGTATGTTCAAATACAAAGAAAACTCGAAACTTCTGGGAAATTTCCCAAATCAGGATAAACAAGGGGACGATTTTTTTTTAATATATGTTCAAGTCTTAAAAGGTTAAATATAATGAAAACATTTTATTTTAACTACATTTTTGATAAGCGAATTACGGAAGACAGAATGCTAAACGAGAAAACGACTAGAAACTTTAAATAATATAGAGTTCCAAACTGATATATTAAACTTTATCATGCACTAAAGCTGATGAACCGGTATTCAAGCTTTAAACGCGGAAATGGTTGAAGAAATCATGATTAGGAAAGTATAAAATTAATATGATTTACTTTCTGTTGACTAAGAAAGTCTCTTTAAATAGTAATAGCAATAGATATATTATTGTATGTTGTTGTTCATGAGTAGTTAAAAAACCCACAACGTATCTAATAACAACAACATAACAAGATTTGTTAATAATCCATTTTTTGGGATCTAATGCTTTTCTACTAGAACCTCTACTTTTAGACCCATACGGATAAGTATAAAAAATACAAACTTTCGATCGTCTCTTGTTCTTACATAAACATGATAAGTTTCAAGATGATCCGTCCAACGGGTTCAAAAGTTGTTAGGAAAAAGATACACACACATGTACGGAAGGACATACAGACTGGTTGATTTGATGAATCTCACTTTTCTAGGAAAGAAAACTAAAAATCAGTTTGTTTTTAAGTCTTTTAATGTTGTTTTTCTTATTGTTATGCATATTTGTTCATCTATTGCTCTATTGAAAAGATTCTACCCATTTTAATCCTATTTAAAAAAATCCAAACTTTTCAATTTTATTTGTTAATTTATATGTTCTTTGAGTAGCTTAGCGAGTTATCCGACTTCATAATTTAGTCTGCAATCTATAACTACAACGACAAATGGAGGAGATGAAAGGGAGGATGAAACGGAGGATGAAAGAATGTGTTAGAAACATCTGCGAATAACAGCTGCTAAAATCTGTTTGGTGCATAGCAAGAATTACCTGGGCGACCTTTCAGTTGTTCTGGAGCAAGTTCGAGGTATCGGGCAACAACAAATGCATTTACCGATCCATTAGCGGCGTTAAAGGACTTGATAGATTCACAACATGACTTCATCACCAACGGAGGAACTGCCTAATCGTCTGTCTTCACCATCTGTATTCGATATTGGAATCATTTGAGGACAAAATTCACCCGAGCATTAATGGAAGTCAACTTTCCATAAAACAAATTAATATTCTTAACAAACCACTGAGTTGGCAGTGAACTTATTTCCAAGGAGGTAATGAAATTATTTTCTCGTTAAAGAGATTTCAAACTTAACTCTTGTTATTATTGGCATTAGTTCATAGTATAAAATAACATGCTATTTGCATAATTAGTCTTTTCTGAAATTACAGAAGAATAAACCAATGACTTAAACTTATCGAATTCATATAATTATTGGTAGCTATTAATGAAATTTTATGCAATTCCCAATGTTCATTAAAATCATTAAAAAATCCTTTAAAATTCCTATTAGTTATTTAATAAACAATTATGATCAACAACAAGAAAATCTTGAGACAACAGGAAAATATCAATTTTACATGGATTTTTACTTATATTTATGAAATTCAAACCTTCTCAGAATTTTATTGAAGTAAATTTTGTAGTCAAAATCAAAAATAATAATTCCAGTATGTTTCAAAGTATTAACCTATTACGCTGTTTAAATATAAGTTCAAATATTATATGCATACATTATATATATTATATGTTGTTACTAATTCCATTATATATAAATATAAAAGAAAAAAATAAGGGATGTTTCTTGCGTTTCTAATTTATTTAGTTCTCATACTCTCACAGGCTTTATTTTTTCCATTATGAAACATGACATGAAACGCCTCAAACAATTTAAATGATACTATTTTAAATTTGTATCGCTCTTGGTTAAAATACGGACATTTTAAGATTCTTGTAACAAATCTTTCTCTAAATATAAATGCGAAAACCCTCACTGAATCATATCTGATTCTCCTATTTCTTACAAAACCAGGAAACTGAAATGTGACAGAATTCTTTCTTAGGATGTACTTGGAAAAAAGTAAGTTATCCCTAAATCAGCTCCACATATTGGTCTGGTAGCGAAAATTGGAACTAAAATAGAATTTGTTATGAGTGTTCTTTGTCAAAATGGAAACACTAATGTACATATTCGACGAATTTTAGAATCCGGATACTAATAAGTGTAAATAGGCGAAGCAACCTCTCTTGGAAGGTTTGCATATCTCCAAAACCGCTTGAGATGAAACACAAAAGTTGACATGAGTATTTCTTGTCAAAATCGAAAAGATACATATTCGACGAATTTTGAATATTCGAGTCGTAAGCAATGTAAACGGTTTGGGGGGGGGGGATGGGCAAACATTGTTGAAGGATACTTGCAAAATAAAAAGATAACATTAATTTGTAATAATCATGTAATTTTTTTTACCAACTTGGAAAGTTTGATAAGATAGGGGTGTGGAAAAGAGCAGAAAGAGATGGGAAGTCTTATATCCTCCGATCTCGATATTAATTCCATATTTAGAGATCTCGTATTATAAAATACAAATATACATTACTTTATACCTATCATAAATGGAGAGAAAATCGCCAACCGGACAATGAAATATGCTTTCGCCCATTGATTTTCTCGATTTTTCTCTCCATTTATGAATGATTACGGACGTTAAACTTGCTTTCTATTTATACCTATCACGTAATTACTTTTCCAACCAAGAAAGTTTTGAAGTGATCTCACAATTTCAATTTCTTTCTCATCCACATCAGGATATTTTTTTTTGTAACCCGTACGAAGAATGAATATCTCAGCTAGTTAATACATAAATACGAAAAAAGAAAATAAGAAATCAACAAAATGGCAACTACGAAAGACACAAAGGAACCAAATAGAGTTCGCACCTCAAACAGTTACTGGGAAGAGACTGGGACGACCGTTCGTCGTCTTTAGTACTCATCAGTCAGACAAACTCCACCGAAGACATGCTCAGAAGGTGCGGACATGTAATAATCCCCTCTCGCTCCCAGAAGCGGGACCCCACAAAAGCAAAACACAATTAAAACTACACCATAATAGAAAGAAAGGCCAAAATCTTGTCCTGCGTTCCGCTAGGCTGAAAAGGAATTTATCTAAAGCATAAAACCAAGCTTTTAAACTAACCAGTTTAAGTAATAACAAATTTTAAGTGCCTAATAATTCAACCATTATATTGGTTTTTTTATTGGTATCATATAAAATGAGTTATTTCACATACTATGAGAAATAGTGTAAGTTTGTAATGTCATCCTCATGCTCTACATTTAATCAAAAATTCTTTTGCTAAATTTTATTTCAAACTTTCTTGATATTTATATAAAGTAGATTAGAAAAGTAGATTGAATTTAATAAACAAAGGTTTATCTTACCTAATCCAGGAAGGCCAACATTGATAACTAGAAGCGTGATAGCGAGCCATCGGGGTAGATAAGGAATGGCTGCTCTCATCCATGTATTGGTCTGATCGAGTTGCAGTAGTTGTACCGTCCCCATTTCGACATCATCGGCTGGTGGAGGGTTTCTTTCAGCTTCATAATCCCAATAATTCAATTGATCGTCATCTTCCAAATCCCCGAACAACCCTGGATCGCCGCCGTAGGGCTCGTCAACAGAGTGGCCGCTAACCGGACGCCGAAGGGGTTCGGGGTCAATTGGTGTTTCTGGAGTATTCGTTCTAAATAAAAAAAAAATATACAAAATCATTTAATGCCAAACAAATGATTAATGATTTGATTTGACATGAAGAGTAAGCTAATTAGAATGAGATATTTTAATTGATTTTAAAGTGAGCTTTTAAAAATGAGAAAAAATAACCAACAAAACTTTATATAAAAAGAATGTAATAATGGCTTATTATTTTCCAAGTTCACTAGTAACATCGAAATACATAAACATCGTCTAATTTAGAAAAACAACAAAAAGCTTGTTTTAGAAGCATTCAAAGAATAGTCTTCCAGTGGTTTTGTACGAAAAGTTATTATTTCACTTATGGAGTTGAGTTTGAGTGGCAGTTAAAATATTATTTTTACATTGTTAGAATTCATTACTATGATTATGCTGTACATGGTGCTTGAGGAGTCCCTCCGGGATTTAGAAGGTCTGAAGCCCACAGACGAACTCGCCAGACGAGAGCGTGGCAAAGTACGCAATGAAGTTCTTAATATAGCTTAAAGATGTTCGATATGCCTTCTCTGGTAACTCGACAGACATTAATTCTGTAATCTAGCTTTTGCCACGCACATTGCAACATAGAAACATCGATGATAGCAACTGCAGCCACGATTCTTCGTCGAAACTGGTAAATTATATGGTAAAGGGGGCTCGTAAACTTTATCTTTAACATAACCCCAGAGAGAAAAAGTCATATGGAGTGAGGTCAGGCGAACTGAGAGGCCATGGAATAAGTGCGGAATCTACGTTAGACGTACGTCCAATCCAACGGTGAGGTGAAGTATTATTGAGATGACGTTGAACGTCCAAATGAAAAAGTGGTTCAAGAGCTCCGTCCATTTACAAAATGAAATTGTCACTATCCTCATATAACTAAGGCAACAGCCATTGTCATAACATATCTAAGTAAACACTTTTCTCGGCAAAGCAAAATGGATAACTATATTTAGTACTCTCGTGCTATTGGGACTCATTTTTTTTTATAATCGATTTCTGGAGTTTTCTTTTATTATATTTTATGTGCTTTTTTTTTTTCAAAAAAACAAAACAAAAAATAACGAGAATTACTCGTTATTTATGAAACCGCTGGTCATTTCGAAATGGAAAGTATTTTTTTTCCATCGTATTTCCAAACGAAATTATTCCTGGAAAGGATCTCACCTCAATTAGCCTAACCTAGTGTTAATAAAAAAAAAGATTTCTTTTTTCGCAAACGATATCAGGTAATACGTAAATGCATATTTTTATTACACATTTGGAGAGGTTAATGATTTAAAATACCTCCAGAAATCGATTATAAAAAATGGGTCTCGGTAGTAGGTAAATGCGCTAAATACAGATAGTGACTTGAAGTAATATCTTCCAAAATAATTCCTAATGTTTAAGAAATTAAACAGCTTTTTATTGTCAATTTTTTAATTTTTTTTTTATTTATATATTTTTACTTAAAGTGCTATATTTGAAAAAGAGTCTATTAATCTATTACCCAACCTATTACTGAATAATGAACGTTGAATAATGAGAAAAAAAATCAGATGATCATTTTATCTTTTCCTTATTTTGCTTAATCTGGTTGAAATATTCATTTAAGAACAGAATATTGACAATATTGTTATTACGCAAGAGAGAAATTAAATCTTGTTTTTCAGATTCATCAATAGCATATGTTTTTTTAATGTATCTGATAGTTGAGAATCTCACCTGAAATTTAATTAATGTAAACAAAAAAAATTAGATAGTTAAAATTTATTAGATTTTATGAACAAAACAGCTTTCATTCATTGATAATATTAAATTTAATATTTAATAACTCTTCAGATACATAAATTCCAAACTAAAGATACTTTTTTTTTTCGATGAATATATTTTCGAAAACGTAGTTTGAATCATTTTATTGAATTGGTTTTCATTGGAACGAATCTTCGCAGCCAATTTGGTTTTCTATTGTATTTGAAATTATTACAGAGGCACCACCGTAGTTCTGTCAACTGAGTAATTCTTTAATGAATACAACAATAAAAGCACGTGAAGAGACTTTCACTGCGAGCACCTTAACTCGCATTCCCATTTTGACGTTGCGAAAATTAATGTGACTTTATTAATTAACGGTGGTAGAGAAAGAATTGGAGAATGGTGGTTGGACGAAATCATCAATCATGAGTTCCACGTGTTATTTTCTATTCTGTGAATCTCTTTTATAAAGAAAGCCTTGCTTTTCCAGTCTTTCTGCGTTTTCATTTAATCTATTCAAAATTTATTTCAAAAGTTATTTCGAGTTAAATAGTCTCTCACCTGAATTGAAATTGAAATTCCTCACAAAAACCCAACATCCGTTTCAAAAGGAAAACCGTTTTCTTCGTCTTAAAAGTTCCACACTTACGTTTCTCCTTTGGGTTCAGAATTCGTTTCAGAATTTTTAAAAAATATATAAGCCTATATCTACGCTTTACTATTTTAGAAATGCAAACCAATTTGTAGGATCAAAGAATGAAACAGTTTTCTCGTATTTCCAGCCCTTTTTTATGAAGACATAAACTTGAAAGCTGACTGCTAAGATAAGTTTCACCGAAGACATTTTTGAAAGCATACCATCCCACTACAATAAACATTCAGTTTGGTGAATATAAAGATGCCACAAACTGGCCGATATTGCTGGAAAGCTTAGATATTGTCTTTCTAAGTTTTTCCAAAAAAAATGCAATATCATTTTAGATTACTATGTATTATTCGAGAATTTTTAACAGAATGTTTTGAAGTTCTGCTTATGGAAGCAGAATGCCGAAGGCTATTGTTAAGCAAATAATATCGCTGCAAAAGTTCAATGCTAAAAATAATAAAAAAAAGTACATAATTCGTTTTAAAACTTCCGCTTTCATACATTCATGAAGAAACGTACTTGCATTTTATTATGTTATTGTATGTTATTTGTATTTTAATTTTTATCAGGATAATTGTTAAATAATAGTCTGGTAAATGAGTCTTTATTTTGCGATGCTATGAATTTTATTCTTTGTTGTAATTGCATTGGATTTATTGTTTGTTATAACTGCCTTGATTTTATTTTTTTTCAAAATTTAAAGCCTGAAGTAACAGGGAAATGTTATTACCCCTGCGAAATATCGCAAGTAGAAGTACTGAGTTTTTTAGTAATAAACAAGTTTTGTAATAAAGAGCAGTAGATTACATATATTTTTTAAAAAAGCTTTAATTTATAAAATTTTTATATCAAGAAATTAAGACTATCAAAAATCAATATAATAATCCGTAATTAGATGACAGCTGATTGTCAATTAATTATTAATATAAGTAATTAAAAATTTCACCACTAATTATCGATTTCTTTTGCCCTTTTGTAACTCGGCTTGAAAACTTTAATAACGGAAAGACAGCGTTTCTGTCTCTATAATGTTTCGCAGGGCATCTTTTATAAATAATTTGATTCCTTTAAAGCTACTCATTTAGAAAATTATAATTTGGACGCTATTTCAAAATATTTAAGTAGTAAAACCCATAAATTCTTCAAATACCGTATGTTTACGTTTGCCACTTACCTAAACTATCTTTGCATTTTATTAATTTTTGATGTATTGTGATAAAGTTGCTTTAACTAATGCACATTTACAGCAAAATCAATAGGAACTCAAATTCTGCACATATATCTTAAATTAAAGTTCAATTTCCTAGAATAAGGACTTTTTGAGTCGTGGTGATTTAAAGAGAATTGAAAAACACGTTAGCTTCTAACTCTTTGCTTATAAATCTAATATCTACCCAAATCAATAAATATTATACTTTTGGGTCTCAACTAAGTTTTCAAAATTTCAAATAGCCTAAGTAGTTAATCTACTGTTTAACAACATATTACATTAATAATCAACTTCCGGCGCAATATTTCGTCTTGTTTCTATCTCAAGACTTTTCCAAGCTGAGTACAAAAATTTCTAATGAAAAGAGAACATGTCCCTCTTTCCTAAACTCCAAAATAAATAATAATACAACTCAAGAATACATGTAATATCGCATGTATGAATTCTTGAGTTGTATTATTATTTATTTTGGAGTTTAGGAAAGAGGGACATGTTCTCTTTTTCTTAGAAATTTTTGTACTCAGCTTGAAAAAGTCTTGAGATAAAAACAAGACGAAATATTGCGCCGGGAGTTGATTATTAATGTAAGATGTTGTTAAAAAGGAGATTAAATATTTACGATAATTTAGAGATGTTTTAAGCCTAAGTAGTTTTTAAGTTAGTACAAAGATGTATATTATGATTAAGATTGCAACGTAATTTTTGTATTTTTGATGTATTTTAAATAGTTAATCATTATTAAAAAAATATTTTTATTTTTGTAATTGTATGATGTATGACGCTGTTTTAATAAGAGTTTTTTTAAATGTGTTTCTATTTGTTATTTATTTACATTTTTTACACAGCTAAAACGAATAATAATAATACTATCATTATGAATAATATTTAAATTTCAGTGTGTATTTATTACTTTTATTAGAATTTTTATTAGAATCTGGTTCAAACCAGAAACAATAGCGGCTTCTTTTTAATTTCAGTGGAGTTTTCGAACAACAGAAAATGAGTAATGTAGTATTGTTTGCCATTAAGTGCAGATACTTAATAATAAACATTAAAAGTTTAAAATAGAATAGTACTAATAAGAGTAGATACATTGAAAATATTCATATTCTTTAAAAGCATAATCTTCAGAATAAATAAATATTTCATGATAGATCTTAACGATATTTCTCCATTGAATACATCAACATTTTAATTAACAAAAGCATATTATGTTCTTCATTAGAGTTATCTAAACACAAACCCAACTTTTTTTTAACAAAATCCTTTTTCTTAATCTTTTCTTTTGTTTTAGTTTTTTCATTTGAAAGTTTTTAGCAATTTTGATAAAACTCACCAAGAGAGCTATTATAAATGAATGTATCATGTATAAAGTCATTTCTTCATGAATGCATGAAAGCGGAAGTTTTAAAACTAATGAGGTATTTTTTGTTATTTTTAGCATTGAACTTTTGCAGCAAAATTATTTGTTTAACAAAAGCCATCTGCATTCTGCTTCCATAAGTAGAACTTATCAAAACATTCTGTTAGAAATTCTCGAATAATACATACTAATCTAAAATGATATTGCATTCTTTTGGAAAAACTTAGAAAGACAATATCTAATCTGATAATCCATTAATATTTTTAATTAAAAATGTACGTGTGAGTGTGTACTCCAGAGGCTTAGGAGCTGGATTGAGGAGCCAGGGTTCAAGACCTGGATGTGGTCGGGGATTTTTCCACACTCACTTCTCCTCCAGACTTATTTCTCATCCAGTGCTCTGTCAAATGAGTACCGAGTTTCTTACTCGAAGTTTAAAGGGGTGTGGGCGTTGTGCTGACCATTATACTCAGCTTGACACGTTTGGTCGATAATAATCGCTGGAAGCTTAAACCTCCTACGCACCTCCATGGTCTCAAGAGATTTAACTTTTAGTAGTAGGCCTATGTGTAATTGTAAGTAGATATAAGTGTGTATATTTATCTTGACTTCAATTTCACGACACTTCTTTAATATTTTTTAATTCTTGCGGGGTACTGTCGCTTCACTCCGGAATCCTTGCATACATAGCATAAAAAAACAATTTATTTAGCAAATTATATCGAGATCGGAAGATATACGAGTTCGCAGCCCGACGTGGCCTTCTCCGGATAACTCAGATGTACTGCGGGTTGGAAAATAACAAATGTTCGTCTTAATTTCAATGTCTCGGTTTTGTGTTTACCAGGAATTATTTAATCAATAAAATCACAGTGGTATAAATAAAATCAATATAAATACAGTGTTACAAATTGCGTCAAATTGAAGGCATAAATTTTATTAAAAGGGATTATATATAACTAGATGGGTACCGTCGCGTCGCTTCGCTCCGGAACCCTTGCATGTACAGCATTAAAAAAAAAAACCTGTATTTATTTAGCAAATTAATATGGAGATCGGAGAATACACGACTTACCAGCTCGTTGTGGTCTTCTCCGCTTAACTCAGTTGTATTGCGCGTTGGCACTCACACGGGGGGGGGGGTTGCCGCAAAAACACTTCATTTTTGCATGTATCTTCCAAACGCAGAAACGTTTGTTAATGACTGATATACCGTTCGATAGAACTTTCAAATACCAACATTTTCTCAATATAATGTTCTCTTCCAACTTTTATACTTTTCGTTTAAATTGAGAAAAAGTAAAAATTTGACCCTTTAAAAGGCGCCATCTTAGAAACCAAAAACTTCTTTCGAAAGATTTTTGTAGCATTTTGTTTGTCTTAAAAAGCTCTACAATTTATCCATTTACATGACCAATCTATCTCTTATTGTTTGGTCACAAAATTGGAAAAATGTAAAGTCTTATGACAATGACAGACAGAATAACGCTTTTATATAATATAATCACAAATAATATTCTGAAGAACTTCAATTGAATGTTTGTGTGTTGTGTGTGTGTGTGTGTGTGTGTGTGTGTGTATGTGTGTGTGCTCTGTCACATGCCAGGTCTAATAAAAACTCAGGAACGTCGTAACTTGCTATTTTTAGACATATTTTGGAACAAATACGGAAATGTTTTCCCGTTCCGTTTCTCAGCAAACCTGAAGATAACAAGAAGCAGACAAATACAGGAAAGGTACTAACATCCACACCAGTTCCGGGATTCGAATCTAGGTTCAAATACATTATCCCCGTGACAGATTGCGCTTTGATCAGAAGACTGTATCTGAACGTTTAGCATCTACATATTGCTTGAGTCTTTAATAATATTTCTTCAACGTTTTGTAATACTTCAAAAGTACATTAAAAGCCCAAGCTGTTAGATTTAGTTACATATGTCATACAACACCCGAGATAACTAACCAGCGATTCGTAAAATGGTCCCGACTGATATTTTGGAAATGAATGATCAGATTAATCGCAGAGAAAGACATCATAAGTTAAATTTTTAGTTTTTTGATGAAAGAAAGTATAATGAATTAAACTTCCCACAGAGATCATTTCGACGCTCCTTCAACCAACGTTTTATAGCAATTACATTTAACACTATATTTAATTTTTCAGTTATTTTATTTTAAATATTTTCTACTTCTTTGGATTTGTTTTGAAAAAAGGACAGTGTAGGTTGTGTAAATAAATGGAATACATTATTTTCAAGAATGAGATGTTAAAATGTAATTTTTTAATTCAAAGAATAACTAAAAATATCTACAATTAAGAGATGGAACAATAATTGAAACTATTAAATTAAAATGTTTCAATTCCATGAAATTGTTTTTTCCTCCGTCTTACATGAAGTAACTTCATGCGAAAACAATTTTTATTTGATGACTTTCATTTGCCTTTGAACTAAAGCAGGAATGAAAAGCTAATCTGTCTTCCACACAGCAATCGCAGTGTCCCTTGATAATGTCGACTGGTAGTTCGGCTTTACAAGCAGTAGTCCGTCTTTATCGGTTATCGCGGGGATCACTGCGACGCATCGATATGCTGTGGCGGACAGGGGATCAAGGATAGGCCGTCAGGACCAACTCTTGCCAAGATGGGATTTGACGAGGATCTGCCGGTAGAGATCACCTATCATTGCAAGAATCTCACGATTCACATTACATGCCAAGCGCCAAACTCTGAAAGCCCATGTTCTACTTTTATGAAATTCGAATAAATGAATGATATAACTTCAATTTAATTTAAAAACCGAAAGGTTTCACATAAAATTTTAAATAAAGTATTTTTATCGCTGCAATTGCTTCAAACTTAGATTTATTATCAAAAAAGCATTTTAGAGAATATGTAAATTTCCTCACAATAAAATGGTTTTAAAATTCTGCACTTAAATAAAAGTTTATCAGAATTGGGTGATGAAGGTATTCGCAATAATTTATTATCATCTTTGACCTTTGATGATATATATCTTTCCGGGATATGTGCGTTGTTTAAGGTATTTGAGTTTCATGTATTCTCTTATTTTACAACATTCTCTTATTTTAATAATGAAAGGAGTTGCTTCAATCTACAGATTGTTTATAAACACAATTCAGAAGTTGTTAGATGATAATAAAATCTAATCAAATGTGTACTTTAAAATGATGGCCAATTGAGTCGAAAATCTCTTAGAATTACTTGAACAAAATAATTAATGAGATTATTTTCTAATTTCATATTTTTGTGAAAACATATAAATTAGAAGATTTACTATTTTATGTCAGAGCAAAGGAATATCACGATGTATTAGATTCCAATGTAATAGTACATTAGAATCTAAAATCACTGAATGTGTAAACTAAGGTAACAATTACATTTATGTAACTTATGTATTATTTACATATTCTTTTTAAATAAATTTCAAATTGCCTTCCAATTACCTTCTAAAATCTCTACAGAATAACCAAAACTTAAATATCAAAGAAAAGAAACATTAAAGAAATACATTTTTTCCCAAAGACTTTGGTGTTTTATTTTTGCCTTTATTAATATCATGTTGTAATAAAAACTTTATTTTCTGTAGTGTTAATTTTCAATAAAGATTTGTTTTAATTTTATTTATATCACATATCCAATTATGCTCATATAAATATTATTTTTTTTTAGAAAAGGATACTATTATTCCTACGGTCATCTTGAAATATGCCTCACGATTGAACCCTCTCAAAAAGAAGAATATATTCTTTAGGTTATGCTCAACGAATTTCATAAAAGCTTCAACTCAAATGTAGCGAGGCAAAATGCATTCAGAACGCTTATGGTCAAGATATTTTTTAGTGAGTGAAAGGACTTGTATGAGGTGGCGAATTAGTTTTAAGAAGGGAGATAACTGTTTAAAGGAAGAGCCAACAGAAGGAAATCCAAGTAGGCTTGATACGAAGAAATCATGGTGTTGTTGTGAAGAGAGCTAGTATATAATTCAATGTCAGCTATATGTCTACTCATCGTAATATGAAGAAGGTAGGAAATATTTTAAAGATTGGAAAATATTGAAATTATACAGAAATTTCTTGCAACCTAATAGATCACTCAGAATGTAATTTCATTTTCTAGAAATTTTAAATTTCAAATGCCTGATCATTCAATCGAATGATTTTAGATTGCACAAAAGCATCATATACTGGACATCACCATATCTGTAATAATCAATAATTAACTATAAAGAATCCTACTAATTTAGAAAAAAAAATTATAAAAAATTCGAAGATATGTTATTAGAAAAAAATCACAATGACCAATCATTAAATTTAAAGTAACCCGAATAATAACGCTATTTTGCTAATAATATCTTAAAATTTAAGTTTATAAATATTAATCCTGTCACATGTTGTTTTAGGGGCGCTCGCCATCTAACGCATCCCTAAGCAAACCACGACTACGGGACAA
>JAFIDM010012231.1:67477785-67506110 GCA_023159025.1 Thereuonema tuberculata
ACTGGAGCCGCTGGCCGCGGACCGTGTCGCCTTCCCCAAACCTCGCTTCCTGCTCTCGGGTTCTCCTCGGATACTGCGCTGACACTGCTGTGATACTGCCTTGTTTACTCCCGGGGGTCGCCGTTATATTCCTGGGAGGGGTGGTGAGACATTTCTGTCCCCATCACCGCTTGTGGCAACACCACTCGTTGTTGTTACATCAGGCCCTTTGTTTTCCCGGGCTCCCGATGCACATAACAAAAGGGAGAAAGTTGGGAGAACGGTGAACAATAGGCTTCATGGCCCGATAGCCTTTGTGGACCGTTTGGAGGAGCTTTCTCGGGCCCTTCCCGAAGTCGTTAAACCATTGTTTTAAAGTTTCTTGGTGCCGAGTTGATTGGGACTTTCAGACTTTTTCAGACTTACAGACGCCAAGGACTGAGAAGGCGAGAGAGAGATGTGTGAGGTTAGAAATGGAAAAGAAAAATGTGTTAGAAATATGAAAGATATTAAAAGTATGTTAGGGAGATGAGCGAGGCTCGGGGCACGAATAGTGTTCGTGACAATCCTTGTAAGAAATATTATAATCATTGAATTTATAGTTTCCAAATTTATTATTCTTACAATCTTCTTTATTATTTCTGTACATGAGAACTGATATTATTGATGTTATCAATAATAAGAACTGATATTATCCTATTTCAAATTTGAAAAAATAAAAAAATACAAAAAAAAAAATATAATAAAGTTAATTTCTTTGTAGCACTTTCAAAACCTTTCAAGAAATAAAAGCTCTAAATGAAAGAACGGACTTGAATGTTTGTTATTCAGATCACCTGTGGATAAATGCATTGAAGGAAAATAAAACAAG
Source organism: Thereuonema tuberculata (assembly GCA_023159025.1). Lineage (NCBI taxonomy): Eukaryota > Metazoa > Arthropoda > Chilopoda > Scutigeromorpha > Scutigeridae > Thereuonema > Thereuonema tuberculata. The sequence continues at coordinate 67,478,636 of JAFIDM010012231.1, forward strand.
CTTTCTCTTTCAATGCTCGTCTTCACTTTTATTTCTGCTTTGATTTTCCAAATGGACAGAACTTTGAAAGGTTCCTCTTTGAAACATTTCTAGGTAGGCTAACTGAAAACGTGCTCGGATTTGAAATTCAATCCATTAATTGTCTGGTTTAGCTGAATATTAAAAATTTAATATTACAAAATTATTTTATAATTATTCTGAATAATATATAAGATGTGCAAGTTTTACCATGAAAAATAAAATTTCGCATAATTTGATGTGAAATTTTAAAATTTAATTTGACTATTTGTATCCGTAATATAACAAGTTTCTAGAATTAATATTAGGAGAAAATTAAAAATAACCACATAAATGTATGCTTTAAGGATTTATATTTTTTAAACATTCGTTTAAACGGGAATTTCAGTTTTTCTAATTACTGATAAAACGCTAAATGACCCTACAAAAGTTTTTATTAATGATCTTATTCCAAGATTAGCAGTGCCGGGAACTCTTTCTCCTAAAAGTATATTGTACAAGTTTCTGTTTTTTTTGTAATTTTTAGATTTCTAGATTAATATTTAAGCTGCATTATAAGAACTATTCAACTAAATTAAGAAACCTAATGAGACTATTCTTCCGTCTGTCCGTCTGTCTATACCATTTATTAATTAATTTCTACTATTTCTATTATTATTGTCTGTATATACCATTTATTTATTAATCTTTTACTATTTCTATTAATATTATCTAAATTTCTACAATTTATTAATGAATTTCTACAATTTCTATTACTATCACTATTAATTTCCTAACAATCCATATATCCTGCAGATTCGTTTCTTGTTGGTTATTGCAAATTGGCACTGATAACCTTTGCAGATGGAAGTTTCCTAAGAAGGTTAAAGGACAAAAGAACCACCTGGTGATCAATTTCCTGACCAGTTAATCATGTAGCAACAGGAGCTTGAGTAATGAGATTCGCCTTTCAGATAGATTTCGCCAAGCCTAATTAGAAAAGCCCTGAGCGATTTTAATCTCGATTTAGAAGTGAGTTTGTTTTTAAAATGGAAATCTGCATTTATTAATGCGAAGAATAGTAGAACTAAAAAGAAAGAAATGTTCTAATTGGTAAACAGTTCTAACATACATAGATGCAAATAACTGAAAAACAAAAGTAAAACTAAAAACTCTTTAATTTACTACAAAGTGAAATTAAATTTCATTTGGTGGTGTTTTGGTGGTCCTTTGTTGCTTTTTTTAATACTTTCACAGAATACTTGCATCATCAGCGAAGGCTACTATTTTCTATTTTTTTTTAAATTTAATATTTTCAACATTATTTGTTTGCTCCTATTTCAGCAATATTGAAATATTGTTGAAATAGGAGCCAACAAATAAGAAATCAAGAAAAGTCAAGAAAAAAATCAAGAAAAAATCAAATTGAAAGCAGAAGATTTAAAAACTTTTTATTTTATTCATTATTAATGCAAGTTCTGGTCAAACAATATGGAGGTTTTTTTAAGAATTCTTAAAATAAAGTCAAACCTATATTACTGTAAGTAAATAAAAATATATAAACATCGAGAACATTAAAATTAAGGAATTACGGAAATTTAATGCTTAAATTCCAAAAAACGACAATACTTTTAATTTTAATTAACCTGATTTGAAAGTTAGAACAGAAGTCAACATGGTTGTTTATGCTTACATTATGCAACTTTATTCAAAAGTTTGACTCGCTTTAATATTCTAGGCATTTTGTTCTGTTTCAAAATTAGTTTTCAGCAGAGTACATTAATGTAGAACTTTTTATTTAAGTATTCATATTAATTCGATATGAAAGTATGTTTATTTTGATTATGAAAATGAAATACTGTAATTATATATGTTAATTGCCTTATAAAAAGATATGTTACTAAATATTATTTGCTACATATTTCTGCACACTAATAACATTTATAGCTAACGATTCAAAAACTAATTAAAGATTTAATGTAAGATGACTTATTAATCTTATAAACATCGACTAAAAAAAGAATAAAAACGTGAAAGGAGTTGTAAATTTCCATTTGACAATCTGCTTCAGTAAGAACGATAACAAAGAGCTCATCTACTTTAAACCCATTCATTATTCCGCAGAAATATAGTATTATGTAGAATATGTATTATTAAATTGTGTTATGAAAGGACAAGTTCATTAGACATTAAAACAGTATTATGTTATCTTGAGTATTTATACAGCATTTATTAATTTAAATTATAACGAATACTGAAATAGGTAAATAGTAAGGCTTATAAAGAATAACAAAATGTATTAAGCAAATACATAGTCTAAATATTCACTGAACACACCAAAAACAAAACTTCAAAATTATTTTAAAATTTAATGAGACCGGTTTCGCTATGGCCAACGCCTAGCTTTTTCACTACAGAAATAATTATTGAAAAGACTATAAAACAATAAAAAAATAGTCTTTCCAGCCTTATTTCTGTAGTGAAAAAGCTGAGTTGGCCATAGCGAAACCGGTCTTATTAAAATTTAAAATAATTTTAAAGTTTTGTTTTTAGTGTGTTCATGGAATATTTTGTCATGATTACGTACAAACATATTGTTCTATTGATTACATACAGTCCAGGAAATAAATAAGTAGCAGCAAAAATAAAAAAATAAATGACTATTTAAAGGACTAATTTTATAAAGATTTTAGTTTTCTCAGTATTAAATAATGTTTCTTTAGTTTTCTAGGAAAGAGAGGTCCAAAAAAAATCAGTCAGTCAATTAATATGTATGTATATGCCTGAAAGCGGTTGTGTATATTTACATGATTAAGCATGTCACTTCTTAATAATTTTCTATCTGCTAGATGATCTTCTTGAAACTTGGTATATGTATTTAAAGAGTAAAGATGATCTAACTTTTATATTTGAAATCTTTTCCGTGTGTGTTTCTATGTTGAGAACTCTAAGGAGAAGATGACAATATTCCAAAAGAAGAACTTTACAAATTAAATAATGATGTCTAGCAAAAACATTAATCCCTTTATTTTGTAAACGAATTCGTGCGCTTTGCGATGTAAATAAACGAGTTGGTTTTAGGCAAAGAATGCGGATTTAATTCCTTTTTTCAGAAATAAAGCATTCAACTGCTTAAATAGTTAGCAGATATTATAACTTAAAAAGAAACATTTTTGTTATTTTCACAATTTAAAAAAAAACAAAGTAAAATAATCTAAAGAAATTTTAAAGAGTAACGTTTTGTTTTTTTTGAAAGTAGGCTTTAACTTTTTTTATGAAACTTGTAGTTAATTGTCCTTAAATTTGTTTTTCTTCTTTTGATTTCTCTTTTGTTTATTCTTTCCATTTTGACAAATGATTATGATTCCTAATAATTTTCCAAAAATAAACAAAAACCAAGAGAAGCAAAGGAAAAGAGAATTATAGCTGCTAGGAAAATCCCTCCACACAGATAAAATTCTAACACACAAATAAAAGGACCACCCACTGGATTACATGGAAATCAAACTACTCCATTGCTTTGCCGCATGATTTCCGAGGTATATTTCTTTCTTAGAGATCTTTCCTGAAAGCTTTCTGTTTCATTCTTTTCATAACATTACTTTAAGGAGAGGTTTTTTTTCCTATCTTATAATCATTGCTTAGTTTTTATTGAAATATCAATAATGATTCTTAATATATTTCTCTAGATCAGGAGTGCACAACCTTACGAAGAGTGAGGGCCAATGGTTTTATAAAAGCTCTGATGAAGGGCCGCAGCGTCCCATCTTCTAACCTCCCCAACCCTTACAATATCTTACTAATTAATGATTTGATAATGTCATTTATAGTAATAATAATTAATAATTATACATGTAATTTGCATAAATGTCTTATTAAATAATGATTTGAAATGTCATTTATAATAATCTATATTACTAAAATCTTTTATTTCTCTGTCTGTCTTTCTGTCTGTCTGTCCGGCGCAATTTTCTGAGAGAATGGAAAATAGAAATAATTTTCACAATGAAACATCCGCGACAGGAATCGAACCTGCAACCTTCTGATCCGAAGTCAGATGCCTTATCCATTAAGCCATAGGGACTACAACTCTCTTCATGTTGTTTTTTGACTTATATCTCCTTTCCTTTCCCCCATCAATAAGGAATGTATTCAATCTTTTTTTTTGAATCTCAAGATTGTTTATTTATTTCACATCCGTCAGTTTATTTGTAATTCGAAACTCACAATTAGAACTATAATTGCCGAAACGTTGCAATATTTTAAATATTCTTACTTAACCAAATTCTATGTGATATTGAAAAATATGTGCGCGTACACGCCAGATGTTGGAGTAAAGAAAACAGAGTCAAGAAAGAAAGAAGCACTCTTTTTTTTGAGGTGGAATACCGAAAAAATCACTATTTGCAACTCAAAAACCATCAATATTTGTAACTCAAACGTCACTGAAAAGTGACAATCGATATTACTAAAATCTTTTATTTCTCTGTTTGTCTGTCTGTCTGTCTGCCGCAGTTTTCTGTGAGAATGAAAAATAGAAAGAATTTTTACAATGAAATATCCGCGACAGGAATCGAACCTGCAACCTTCTGATCCGACGTCAGACATCTTATCTATTAGGCCATGGGAACTACAACTCTCTTGATATTGTTTTTTTTTGACTTATCTGTCAAAGCTGAACTGACTTTGACTGAAAAGTAACAATTGTTATAAAAAAGAAAGTCAAAAAAGAAAGAAGTAGTACTTCATTAGGTACAATTTTTAGAAATCACTATTTGTAACTCAAACACCATCATTATTTGTAACTCAAGAACCACTCAAACGTATCAATTGGAAAAAAAAGAGAGTCAAGAAAGAAAGAAGCACTATTTCTATTAGATAGATTACTGAAAAATCACTATTAGTAACTTAAAAAGCTAGAATCACATCAAAGTCAAACGATAAATATGCGGCTCATCAACCAAGATGAACGAAAGTGTCGATAACAACAATCGAATGATAAGTATAAGAATACAAGGAGAGACTACAGAGCATACAAGTGCGAATAAAATTGATACTTCTGATAATCCACCACACGAACATCTCTATCGGCCCGAGTATCTGAATGCATTGAAACTCAGCGGTATTCCTCAACATCGTTTGTCATTGAAGATTGGATCCCCATCAATATTGCTGCGAAACATCAATCCCAAGTTTGCATAATGCAATGGAACTCAACTTAAATGCAGTTCATTCGATAATGATCTCATAGAAACCGAAATTATAACAGAAACTCACAAAGAAGATTTTGTTTTCATCCATAGGATGTCTGTGCAACCATGCTATAATCTACTTCCATTCACTTGCACAAGAAAACAATTTCCGATCAGACCTTCTTATGCGATGTTTATCAATAAAGCTCAAGGACAAACTCTAAATAAAGTTACCATATATTTGGAAAACGTTCTCTTCACTCACATACAACTTTATGTCTTTGAGTCACAATTCAATAGAATTTGGTTATCTTCACTCCAAAGAATAGTCACAATCAATTTGTTGCGAAGAATTTCGTATAGAAGCTATGATCTTCATTTATCATCTATATCAACCAACGTTCATCTGAACATCTCTTCTTCAAATATCTATATCGAACAATCTGATGGCCTAGATTAGTAGATAATTTTCACTATTTGTAACTCAAAACAGCACTGAAAAGTATCAATTGGAATTGGATAAAAAGAAAAGAAAAAAAAAAGAATCACTATTTCTATTAGGTAGAATACTGAAAAATCACTATTTGTTACTCAAAAACAATCACTATTTATAACTCAAAAACCACTGAAAAGTATCAATGGAAATAAAAAAAAAAGAGACTCAAGAAAGAAAGAAGCACTATTTCTATTAAGTAGAATACTGATAACTCACTATTTGTAACTTAAAAGCCACTGAAAAGTGTATCTATATTACTAAAATCTTTTATTTCTCAGTCTGTCTGGTGCAATTATTGTAATTTACAAAAATAGAAATAATTTCTACAAGTTATCTACTGGAATCGAACATGCAAGCTTCTGCTCCGAAGTTAGACGTCTTACGCATTAGACCACAAGGATTACATTCCAATCTCTATAAAAAATAAAAATATATCGTAGATATATGATTCACACGCTGATTCGTAAAGCAGTCGTGGATTGAGAGAATATAGACATCAAAAATTAAAATAAAAAAAAAATTAAAAGTTTTATTTTACTTGATATAATTTGTGTGTGTGTTTTTTTTAATAAATAATCAATTGTTTTCCGTTACATACGCGAGGCTTCCGGAGCGAAGCGACGCGTAGCCGACTAGTAATTGATAATAAATTAATTTACAGAAACTTCAAATTATCAAATAGTGCGCTAGTTGTATTTTATACCAACATTCCATTAGTAAAGTCTGAGACAGTTGGAAGTTAGTACCGGACCACAGTAAATATGTCGCGGGTTGTGCACCATTGCTTTAGACTTATTATAAGTTAAAACTATGCTTTATTTTGAATTTAATATTTGCTCTGAACGATATGTTCAGTAACGGTATTTTGACATTAAAGATTGGATTCAAATTAATTAATAAAAAGAAACAAATCCGCATACACGTAATTTATAAATATTTATAATTTCTAAAATAAATATGATATTATAAGAAAAACTTCGTGATTGTTGCGAAATGATGAAAAGAATACAAAAGATTTTTATTGAAGCTATTTCTGGAAATGGCAATTACTTTAATGAAATTTACTGAACTAAGACATATTTTTGGAAACAAATTATCACGGGACATTATTTTCTATTATCAGCAATAAAAATTTTGCTTTCGAACGTAGCTATTTAAGTTCATAGCTAAGCGTTAATTTATACGTAAATAAGATAAAGTCTTGATAAGTTCCTTCAAAATGATGAATTAGCTCGTGGTGACTTAGCAGAGTCTTAACTTGATAAAATTACTTCGTAAAGAAGCTTAATGTCAAAATTCCTTTAGGTAAACCGACGCAACGGATAAAAAGAACAAGTTCTGTCGACCTGATTGATTGAATTAAATTCATGAGCGCGTCTTGCAGATTCGTGGTTCTAAGTGATTAAAACGCAAGAATGGAAATCAGCCAAATTCTGTTTGGAGGCCCGCAATGAAGTCGACGTTTAGATCGAAGACCATTTGTGGTTGGACGAATCACGAGGGACTGTGGTCACCGTCCTAAGCTACGTTGGAATCCTACGGAGACACAATAGCAGAAGCAACAGGGAATTGAGGTTTACAGCCAAAATGGAAAAGTTCTTTCTCTCCATTTGTTTTTTAATTTAGTGCGACAGCAACAAAAAATTATGCGTTTCAGCATATCTATTAGCACATTAAAATAAATTTTATTCTTTATTTAGTCCCTCATAATCATTCAAATAGACTATATGACAATATATATATCGATAATTTTTTTTATATTTAACTTCCTCAGAAACAATATAAAATCTTTACCTCAAAATAAATATACTGTATATTAAATTAAATTAAATTCAAGATAATCTGTTTTATTTTGGATAAAGTTGTCAAACTGGAAATTTTTCATTCAGTTACAGAAAACACTTGACAATTTGAGCTATGCATTTTTAATTAATTTGATTGATGAAAACTACTGTCCTGTTTGCGGGGCCGATGGTCCAGTGACAAGGCAATGGACTGCTAGCTGCTGGCAGCAAGAGTCAGGTTCAATTCCCGGCGGAGGATGGTGATTCTCCCCCTTAGTGTTTCTCCTCCAGACGAATCCAATGGCTCATTCAGGCCTCTGTAAAATGTAGAGCTGACTTCCTTCCGAGAATTGAAGGTGGCTGGCCATCAGAGACTACCAGCTGACCTTGTCCCATTGGTCATGGAACGCCGGGAGCCTTGCCTCCCCCAACACCAAGGGTATCACTTTGCCCTATAGTGGGATAACATTAATTTTACTACCCTGATTACTGCTTGCCTTGAAAAATTAAAAGTTAAATCCAGAATAAAAACTTGAGCTTTGTTTCATTTTCAAACAACTTGTTATACCTCTTTACAGACAGTGTTTCTAATATATTAACTTTATTTATATAGTAATTTTCATGCAAAAATAAAATTATTAAATCCTCTAAATCCATGCAGTATCATTCTGGAAGATTCGACCGAAGCAATAGCTCTACTGAAAGATTCAAGAACTATTGATGTCATGCTTTGATTTTTTAATTAGTTTCCGAATTTTTTCTTTTCTCTGGAACTAAACTTGCGATAATAATCCCATTGGAACATTACTTTGTAAATTTTTTTAATGCTATTATGTCTTGGTTGACATTTGTAAAATTTATTCTTGAATGAATACTTGTAATCCTTTCCAGATATTAAAAACTGCCTCGTTTATTATCCCCTAACTATTATTATCCCGCGACATTATTTTTATCGCTTAAAAACCCATAACACTGTGAAAGTATTTTTAATTTTTTAATTAAAATATTGTTTATTTGAAAGGATTTCATATTAATTTTCGTCCCTTATTTTCCGAGCTAAAGATTATCAATGTCATTATTATTCATGAAGTTTAATTATTGTGTATGTGCCATAATTGGCAACCCACACCGTTGTGGTCATCAGCAATGAATTCATGATTCACCTTCACCTTTCTTTTGTGGCCAATAATGTTTCCGATAAATGGAAGGTAAAGGTTCCAGATAAAATTTGGGCGCAAGACAATATATTGATAAACGATTGCAAGGAATAAAATACAACATTTGCGGAGAACCTATTCAGAACATAGGTGAACCTATTGATATAACATATAAAAAAACGCATCACGATTAGGTGATTTATCTCAAAATTTCAGAAAATGTTAATGCCATGAAAGTAAAATAACAGTGATATTCCCAATCTTACAGTATTTATTGGATATTGTATGAATATCGTATTTGTGGTTGTCATCCTTAGTAAAGAAAATATCATTGATAAAAAGTATTTATTCATGTGCGTACAAGTAAATATTAAAAAGTCATTACAAAGAAATGTTAACGTGTCTATTATAAATTAATAAATAAACCAACAAGGCACCAACGTAAACAAAAGATTTCGCCTCTGAGCTATCAATAGTGGGAGTTTGGGACGGTCGTTTCGTCCTCCTTATGGACTCATCAGCCATTCAAACCCACTATCGAAAGCTCAGATCGCGAAACCAAGTAAGGAAATCCACTGACGCACCCGTCCAACACTCACATTGTTGATAGCTCAGAGACAAAATCTTTTGTTTACTTTGGTGCCTTTTTGATTTATTGATTAATTAAAAAGTCATCTTTGAAAACTGCTTACCAGTTCACATTTACGAATTATTCCTCTCAATAGAAAAAATTATTTCTGCACTGATATAATTCAAACTATTTGTAGCCTTTTCAGAGATATCTCTGATTTTCTCTGATAAAAAAAATAGCCTACGTTATTCTAGATTAGTTTCTTTTGAATTAAAAAAAAAAAATTATTTCACTATCTTTTACGAGTAGGCTCTTCAGTTCCCTAGATTTTCTCAAATATCTGCCAGATAGTAATGATTTTTATTACTTTTTTTAAAAAAAAAATTAAGTGAACTGCAAGTGTATTCATATAAATATTTGCAAATAAGATATTTATGCAATTTAATTTTTATGGATTAAATTCCTTAATTAGTTAAAATAATGAATATTTAATAGATTCTTTCAAAATCGGCCATGGATCCTTTTTATCGATTTAATTAATATATACTCGAGTTTTAAATTTAAGAGTAAAATCTTACTACTATTGAACTCACGTAAATTATTAAGTAAGTCGATCAGAAAAGAAGTTGACAAAGCTTATGTAAAAAGAAAGCATCGACCTGATTTGTGCTCTTTTTAGACAGGGAATAGACGAAAAATCACTGGCAGCCAAATCCGGACTATACAATCGATGTCGCAAAATTTCCAAGTAGAAACCAGTTAGTTCTGTGTTTTGTGCAACTTATGTTCGGGCATTGTCATGAAAAAGTATCACATCGTCATTCAGAAAAACAGGACGTTTCATCCTAATGATGTTGCGCAATTTTTTTAAGGTTTCGATAGGAGATCATTTATTTAAGTGGATAGCCATTTTGAAATGGCAGCCCACACCTCCATTGATACACACAAGAAAGACCATGCAATCTAAGCAGAACAGCCCTCTATCGGATACTTCAGCTATTGTCTGCATTTTGGCCAATTAAAAATTGTACCTCAACAGGCCATGCAGGTCCTGGGGTGCGCCAGAGATTTAGGCTCCCAGCGATTCTCGGTCAACGGTACTAGTTGAGTTCGGATGGTCAGCCCGACGCTGCCCATATTTAACACCCTGAGTAAGAAACCAACCCGTACCATTTGAGAGAGGGCTGTGTGACCCCTAGGGTCCGTATGGAGAAGAAATAACCGCGGAAAAAATCCCCGACCACCGCCTGGAATAGAACCCGGGCTCCTCCAGTCCGCAGCAGTCCAGAGCCTAAACCACTGAACTACCGGAACCATTTTGGCAAATTAATAGATTTAATTTCTAGCGGTTGTAAATGTTTTTCTAATCGATCATCGTATAAGCTGCTTTTAATTTAAGGAGACTTATTAGTAATAATGATCAATAATAAACTGTTAAGAAAAGTATTTATTACATGTCTATAAATTATGATTAATCTACTTTGAATTTGAATTTATTAATAAATTAAGCATATTTAAGACTTTTTATAATAAATTCAGTTTTCAAAAGTCTTCATTTTTCTAAATTGAGAAAAAAATAGATGAAACCAATTTTTAATTTGGCAATACATTTACAATTAAAAGCTTTAAAATTTTAATTAAATTTATTATATTTATTTTTAGATCTTTTTTTTTGTAATTACTTTCGCTTGGAAAACGCTGTTAAGTAAGTTAACACTAATGCTAATTAAATAAAAGATTCATTTTCTCTAAAAGCTTTTCATTACCTAGTTCACTGTTCGTTCTTTGCAAATCATCGAAAATTCAGGAATTGATGAAATATTGAAAGCCTTCCGAAAAAAAAAAGAAATAGCTTTGAAATTCCACAGAATCTCAAATTATACTTTCAAATAATGCTTTAAAGTTAAATGGCTCAGAGAATCATTTAAATTCTGCCATTTTCACCTAACCCTTACTGAAAAAAATAGATCTTACGTAGAGTAAGAACTTTTAATTGACATTAAGAGCCTTGTTAGTTTTCACTCGCTTTCAAAATAGAAAACTTCATTTGTTTTGTAACTTTTTTTAAAGCTTCTTTCATTAATTATTACAAATATCCAATTATTACCATTGAAATAAAGTTACAATTAGAAATATACATTGAAATTCTCTAATCAGCTATGAGCAGATGCATTTCATATCTTTTAAGTAATGATAACGCGATGCTATCTTTTATTTTCCATCAAAATTTATACCATGCGCATTGTATTAATTGAAAATAAAATTCGCAAAGCAATGAAATAACAGTTGTTATAATTCAAATAGCATCGCGGTATCGTACTGTCAAATGTATGTAACATTTTCCTGAAATTACTGCAATACACTTTCTAGAGCATCTAGATAAATCCAAATGTTAAACAATGATTTCCTTTGCATCTGTCATATTTTTTATTACAACAGTAATGACCTTCATATGTCACTGATTGACTAAAGATTAAAGGCTTGTTGTTATGGAATCCGTAAATTTCGCCGATTATGAACTCTATCTTTCAACTAAATTCTATACATTTACATTCGTACCGAACCACTTACTCCATTAAATGAATCTTGCAATAGAAAGAAAACTTAGACTCTCCAAGATAATTCATGTGAACTTTCCAATGTTGTGTGATTCAAACAACAAATGGACATTCATTAAATTTATACATTTATTGTATTTGTGTTGAGAGAAAAAAATATTTAGTTCACTTTTTTAAGCCTAAGACCTTTGGACATATCTTTAGAAATGCTAAAATCACTTTTTACAGAGCTGCAAAAGCTACTGTAATTGGAATGATCTCTGTTCATAGAATTCCAAAGTTCCTGAATGTTTATTTAATGTACAGTACATAAGTTAATATTAATTTACTTGAATACTTTGCTTTCATTTTTATGTAGCTCTTAAAATAAAGATGAATCGTTCTAAATGGATGTACGAACCAAAGGAAAGCTTTTTTACAGTTTGAAGAGAGAAGATTATTACCAAGGTCTCGATCTGGATGTTAAAGGAAAGATGTTTTAATGGCTTGTCAACGTGCTCTCCAAGGGAACCTTCAAAGTTACAACAAAAACTACTTCTCCCAAATTCTCCTGATATACTAAGAACTGCCTCAGGGCCCCATTCTATTCTCCAATCACGTTTGAGCTATCAGTCAACTTTGCTCTCTACGCTGATGACATTACTCTCTGATCTTCCCACAATAACTTTAATAAGACTCAGCTAAATAAGACCTTCTATCACTTCTACGAAACAGTATATAAATCATGCTGAAAGGCAAATTCGAAAAGTCTGAAGATAGACTATTCACAATCTCCGCAGACGAACCTATAATCAAATTCAGTTTATTAAATAGCTAAATTTATTTTAATAGTTTAAGATTAGGATCAAGAGTAGCAGCTTATTTTATTTAATAGTCATTCTTTACCCTGAGCTTATCTTTATGGAGCTTTTTACTAATATCTTTTTCATCCATAAGCAGACTGAATCTCTTCAACAGCATCTCAGATTCAGTTTGGCGACAAATGCATAACTTGTGAGAATAATCTATTTTTCTCATTCGACCTATCTTAGACGTTCTAACTTCATCTGTCCGTATCATCGCCAGTAAATCGTACTTGATAAAATAGACAAAATCTAGGCTGTATCATTTGTAGTCTACATTATTAATGTTCATACAACAATCGCAGAGTCTCATCTTTTCTATAGAAAGAAACAAAGCTCGGAAATTTTCAAAAGAATTTTTTCTTTTCAAAAGTATTGATAGCTATAAAAAATCTATTAACTTACTCTTAAATGGCAATCCATCTAAAGAATCAAACCCATCTCTCTATTCAATATTACCACAAGCAAAAACTACACCAGCACCGCAAGAAATATAAATTGTAGTATCCACTTTTCCTCAGAAAAGGAAAGAAGCTCAATCAATCTAAATCATACACTGAAGCAATTTGTTTCAAGATCCATGATACCCTTAGAAAGTTAAGTAGGTCTAGAAGTAATTGAGTTCTACTATAAGCAAAGGTATAATCTATATTGACAAAAACTTGGAAAGGATGAAATATTTGGTTGTGGCATATTAACAGCATGGGTTCTTTGTTTGGATTCTTCATTGATGATAAAGATGGATAAATCCATCTGATTTATCCATCCACTGCCATTTGAAGAAGCCTTCAAAAAATATAATCCAGTTCGATTCTCTTATAAGAGTTATTTTCACTGATTCCAAGCAGTCATTTATATTATTAGAATTCTACATTAGGGTTGATTCTCTTCTTAAGAGCATTGTCATAAGACTCCATAATCTTCAAAAGAAAATGTAAGTCAGTTTCCAATGAAATTCTTCTCATTTAAGAATTTAGATAATGAAGTTGCTTGCAAAATCCGGCGCCATTGATCTAAATCTGAGCGTATTCACCCTCCACTTAACCATTAAGACCTCTCTACTTACAAAACTCAAGCACAATGGAGAATGGATCTCCACTTCAATCTCCATTGCTACAAAGACTCCAAACACGGTCAACTTCGGTCAACAGAGAAGATTTCATTCTTACTTACATGTTCAGATTTGGATTTCTGAAACCCATTCATTTCAATGACGGAATCAAAGCATCCCCACCTGCAACTCATGTAACACTTTCACAATCTGTTCTCTTCAATTCCTGGGCTATCTAAACAAGAAGCAATACGATGCCTTTTATTCTCTCATCGAAACTATCAAGATTCTCAAGAAGCACTATCTCTCTGAACTCATTTAACATACAAAGAGCAAATGATAAGCAAGAAGAAGAGACGATGTATGGAATCTGAGCATTTGAACTGACAGTTTGTTTTTATATGTTTTTAATGAAATCCCAAACGCTGAAAGAAAAAATAAGTTTTCTACTAATAATAAGATACTATTTCGTATCCGCCATTTTTTGTGATTGCATTAGCAGAAATGTATGTTAAGCATTTATTATATTACTAGCGGCAAAGCCTGTCGGAAGACAGGCATAAAAATATCTGAAAAATCATTTTATTATTAACTATCAACTATAAAGTAAATATCTCCTTATAAACTACATTTTTTGTAAAAACAGCAGCAGATCCTTCTATCAGATGTCCTTGATGTATTGGTCAAGAATTTTGATTTTGACGTCGCAAGCACGACGTGCTTGAGAGTAACATATAACTGTCCATGACTAAAAACAGGCTCTGATAAATAAACACCAACCATATCTAAAGTTTGTCCTCGTAAATAAATTTTACTAAAAGTAAGAATGGAATAATTATTATTTTTGACCCATAACGCCAAAAGGCATTTAAAACTCCCCTTTGCAATCTAAATACTGCGCTAACTTGTGAACGAAGCTTCTACGGCAAAAATGGTTTTGAGTTTCAAAATCAGCGTAAAAAACTGAGTAAGTATGCCAAATTTCATTAAAATGGGTGCAGTGATAACAAAATTACTTGGTTTTGAACGTATGTTTTGTTAGAATTTCAGTTGTCTAGGTGAGTTCCCAATGATAAAATTTCATGAAAAAACATGGAATGACAAAATGAACTAATATTTCATCCAATTTGAGTACTCTTGATTCAATTATTATATTATACCTTGATTCAATGGTACCATTGAGAACCTTGGATCTATCTTAATAGCTTCATTATATCGAGTTACAGACAGACAGATAGACAGACAGACGAGCTTAGCCAATTATATAAATTGATAGTAAATTACAAGTAAGAGATTTTTAGTTTCTCATTCTTGAGATAGAAATACATAAATAAAATGCCAGCTAGTTCAGTAAAAAAAATAGTTTATAATTCAATTGAATGAAATTATTCATTTTTTTATATTCAGTTGATCAGAATGTTCTATAGTAACTACAGCATTTGCTTTTTTTGTCTTTAGTTGAAAAAAATTGAAATTATTGATTTTTTTAAATAATTTTTTCAACTAAAGACAATAAAACGAAAAACTGTAATAACAATAGAACATTCTGACCAAAGGTTCCTTCGTAAATTGGAAACTCGCTAAAACTAAAGCAATGCCCATTTCGTTTAATACAAAGGTTTAATACAAAGTTTAATATAAACGATAGGGATAGCGATTAGTAAACCAATCAAAATGCTTCTCAACTGCTTCTGATACATAATTTATGTTGAACTATTTCTTTAATTTCCTTATTATTATAAATGTGATTGCTGCAAATGCAAAAGGCGCATTTGTTGCGATTATTGTGATTGTTGTGATTGTTGATGAGCTGTATTATAAATGTGATTGTTGCGAATGCAAAGGCGCAATTGTTGCGATTGTTGTGATTGTTGAGCTAATGAGAATTTAATGAGATTTTAATGATACTTGTTCACTGACGGATGGATAAACCCGGGAATATAAGCTTCTGGACGTGCTGGCGTGGTCGTGCGGTCTCGGCGGCGGCCAGCCGTGGCGACCAATGCGCCAGTACCTGGGTTCGAATCCCGGCAGTGGCATGGCTGTTTTAATTTCCTTTCCTGTGTTGTCCAGCCTCTTCTTCACTTTCTCTTCGGTCTGACGTCATTCCTTAATGGCGTCCTGAGGGCAGGCAACGGGAAACCACCCCCAGTATCTTTCCTCAGGTGTTTCTAGGAGATCCATGTGAGACCTCCATAGAACTGGACCTGTCTTCGGACAGAAAACAATGGATGGATGGATGGATAAGCTTCTGATACTTGTATCAGAAGCCTAAAACTATTGTTTTACTATTTCTAACTTATTATGGCAAATGCTAAAGGAAATTGACTGTTGAAAAGCATTGGAAAAATAATAATATTGGATTCTTAAGCTAATTAGGTCATCAATATACTCTACTATAAATAAATATAAATAAATAACAATGATTCTAAATCAAAATTGTAAATTATTTTCTCTGGGTTCTTAAAGGATAAGGATTGATGTTTAAAACCGCACTTGATAGTAAAACATAACATTATACTTCTGTATACAGTACTTATGTAAATGAAAATATTTCAGAAATTATTGTTTTTTTGTAATGGAAGCAAATAATAAATTTAATGCAGTATTAATTTACAAATATTACTAGTCAATAGGGATTAAAATTCATGTTCACGGCTCAGAAGCTCTCCTGCTTTCAACCATTGCTAGCGATTTTAATATGAACATTCCTAGGAATAGAGACCACGTCAAATGCAGCTGTAGTATTCTGATATGCAGCCGCTTTTGCATTCCATTTCGATAGGATGCATAGATATTCTGGGATTTGGGACAGAATGCACATCAATGGATAAAATGAGAAGCTTTTATACATTCATTCAGCATTGCAACGATGGATTATTGGTAATTTAAAGTAAGGAAATTTTAATTTTTAAACTTCTTTATGAATAGTGCGATTTGCTCCGGGATGGTAGATTTTATGACGCAGCAAAAACTTTGAGGAAAACAAGATAAAAGAAAATCATGCTTTCATTTCAGACATTAAATTCAAGATACATAAAATGTAATATCTGTTTCCTTATATAAACTTGCATTTTTGTTATAGATGCTTTTTTAATAAATTGTAGTGCTTCTTTAAATATTACGAGTCTTAAATATTGAGAGGAAAACAAGCATCTCACTCGCAATATGGAGCCGAGCGATACTGGAAATTTTACTCTGACTTCTCAAGCATTATTTTTAATGAACTCTCATTGGTTAATGCTGTCAAATTTCGGGAAATTTGACTAACTTTGCATGAGTAGAGTAAATTTCTAGGCATATTACTAGACGAACTCGCTAGTTATACAATACTGAAGGCAATATTATGACAACGAGCTTTACACATAACCTATTCCTCAAAAGGTAGGCTATGCAAAGTTTGATTTAGCAAACCAAATAACCGTTAAATTTTTGAATACGTGAATTTCTACAGGTAATAATAGTGACTATTGAAGATTATTCGCTTAGAATAAGATGCTTTTTCTGTGATTATTGCTACAATATTGCATGTTAGATCTTTTCTTGCAATAGCGATTAGTTGGAATGTTTCAAACAGGACATTAAAGGCAAAGGTTGCGAGATAACTACTTTGGAGGAGATCAGGGATACTATTTCTATACAGGAAAGCAATATAGGAATATATGAATTCATCGTCTAAGAATCATCAGTAGCTGATGAAATTTGCTCCACAGTCGAATCATTTTGAACAGATAATTATCTGAGAAAAAAGAGAAACCTTCCATCATGCAATAATATAAACAAAAACCAACTCATGCTTCTAATTTTGTCATGGACAGGAATCTAGAACAGCAGTTTCACCATTGTTATGGATCATCAGCTAGATTTACCCCTCAATAACAAGATGGGAGCGCATGAAAGGCCATGGAACCCAAAACCGCTCCCGGACGTGGGAATCAACACAAACAAATAAAGAACAGAAAGTGCCTGTATTAAAACAGGATTTCTAATTCTATGATTGAAGATAATTATCTGCTTCATTGTCAAAATGGTAACATCTGCATATTCATACTCTTACGCAGGTGTTCCATAAAAGAGACACAGGGCTACAGAAAATTCTGAGTGTGCGGTTGCCTTGTGGTCCATTTTAATGATGATCTTGTCTCTCCGAAAAACAAAAATAATCTTCGAGAATAACGAGAGCAAGGAAAATATGGATTGCTGAGTATTCGAAAAGCATTGCGAACCTAATGCCTGTCTAATCTGTAATCAGCTGTTGAAAATCTGCTTCAAAATCAGCTGTTGAAAAAAACAACTCATTTTCAGCTGATTTCGATTGGTCAAAGAAATGTCGGTGTCTAACTTCCGGCGCACAGTGACTTGAACAAGAAACTTCCTCACTAATTACTTAAGCATTTTAAGAGATTAAACAGTCGAAAAACAGAATTACAATTCATTGCACGTTTCTTTAAGTATCTTTAAAGTAACAAAAACAGCACAGATTTGAACATAAGTTATAAACAAAATAATATGAATTACAATTTTTTTTTTAAAGAATTAAAAAATTGTCATGCGAAATTTTAATAATTATTGAATTTGCTAAGTACTCACCACAAATGTTAGCTTTGAGATAACATGTATGAGATTATTTTTTGTAAGTTAGCTAAATACATCTTGAATGAGTAAAATATTTATCACGCTTAGTTATTTATGGAATAGATTAGCCATAAAACTGTAAAGATTTTATATTTGATTGCTGAATCGTCGTTTCCTTCCTAAAAAAAAACAAACATGTTATTTCATTATTTTATTTATGTTAAAATATTCAGATGAGAGAAGTGCGAAACATTATTAAATTCTGTCTAACTCCACCACAAGGTACTTTCACATTATTACGTTAATAATTGTATTTGGTTATTATGAGTGACAGCTTCCGTAGGAAGTTGACAGTAGCGTAATAACATGTCTAACACATTTCATCTACGTATCTTTCTTAAAGACGAGCTGAGCAAACTATAGGTTTTTTTTTTCTTTAGTGAATCTGAATATTAAGTTAGTTCAGCCTAATATTTGAAAAAAGATTTGGCTTTTTATTATAATAAAATAATTTAAAATCTTTAATTTTTATAGAGATAGATGTTGGAAAGCTTTAATATTATTAAAGAGTTTGTTGGAAAAGGAAATAAAAAAAAACAAAGATATTTAAGGTTTTATTTGAGCTTAATATAATATAATATAATATAATACGATATAATATTAGTAAAAGTGGTTGTTCAGTTTTAAGTTAAATAATATTAACTATTATCGAACTTTATTGTATTTTTATTAATTATGCTAACTCATGTTGATACATTAAAATATTCTTGAATATTTATGTAGACGAATTTTCCATTAAAAGTTAGAAAAAATATATACACAGGCAAATAGTTAAGTAGCGAGGAAGTAAAGAGCTAAACAGTTGGTCTTTGAAACTGAAAATCCGTATCAAAACGATTTTTTTTAAATTTATAATACTGTATATCTAACAATTTACAGAACGAAACAGTTACAAAAATGTAAAGGTGAATTTGTAGTGAAAAACTTAAATATTAAAAGATAAATTCAACCAGATGTATATATATTGCAAATTTCAAGGTTTTAGATCTCATGACATAACCATCACATTAATGATATGTCTTTAAATTAACAGTATTACATTTGCTGACCAATCTAGTTAATATTTACAATTAGCAGAAAGTCTCTACAAAATGTGTCTTTTAAGCAAACTTTTGAAATTTGCTTTTTAACGATGGACTTTTTAATTGTAAATTGCTAGGTTTTGCAAATCATATTCTTAATAGGCAAAAAACGGATGTACGGGTGTACGTTTGTTTGTCATCAAACAAGCGGAGAGATTTCTACGCCCCTGTAAGGCATTTGTGGGGCACTCTCTCATAGGCTCAGTTTGGAGGATTATTTTAGGGCAGGAGGTTAACTTATTTCACCGAAAATGCCAGGAAAGCATGTTGATATTAAAAAATCAAGAATCGTGTAACGATGAGAATGATTATTTTGAAGGTCTCGATAATAAATGACAAAATCTGTAAATAGAATTTGTATTGATTGTATAAATTTCTGCTACAAATAGATCGAATGCAGCAGGGTTTATACCTTATTCCTTTTAAAAAATGAGCTTAGAACATCTTTTTCAATCTTCGGTTTTTGAAAAATTTTAAAACTGTAGTATTTCAAAAATGGAGTATTTGTTTTACTTCCGTGAATATTTCACGGGTTACAACTAGTTGTGAAGTTATTATCCGTCTAATAATATTATCCCTCTAATCCGTCACCTTTGGGACTGGGGTATAGTCGGAATGCAAAAAAGGTCGGATTATCAGAAAATACAGAAAATACGGATTTACTGCGTTGTCAAGCAGTTCAAGTTTATGCTTTTTCAATGTTTTACGATTCTTAAGAGCGTTTTCACCATCTACTGTCACTGTATATGCAAGGAAACAACACAATGGCGCGACGGGTGGTGAGTCACCGACGAGTCGGAACAAGTTCGGCCGGCTTTAGCAGGGTCGGATCAACCGGAGTGGCGGATCAACCGAGGGCGGACGAGAGGGGTTCTACTGTATTACTATTTTTCTCAGACTTAATAGGACCCATGAGATTCTGCAGCAATTATATAATATTCAATATGTATCTTGAATTCTCATTTAAGTTGAATTTCAATTTTTAAAATTTATATTGTCCAGTTTTCCATTAAGCTGAAAGGAACAGAAACCTGATGAAAAAAACCAATTCGTATATAGGTGAAAGATGGAGAAATGTAAAAGTAATTAGGCATCTGCATTTTTTTTAAGGCATTTGTTTTTTTTTTCATTTTATGTACTTGTAGAATAAAAATCTGAAATCATAAACAATAATTTGATAGATGATTAAATTTTAATTAAGAAAACTTAAATGTAAAGCCATTGTAACCTGTTTATTTTAGAATTTTTAGAATTTAGAATTGGGAATTTAGAATTTTTCTCCTATTGATCCATTTACTTATTTGTTTCTTTTAGGCACATCCTGTTTAACCGGCTGGAACGATTTTCTTTAAATTTGATGCGTGGCTTTGTTATGGTCTAACTTACAAATCGATATATTGTTCCAATCCTACCATATCTAAAAATGATTCCTGAAGTCCCTCTTTAAAATGGCTGGGTTGACTTTTTAAAATTTGATAAGATGCTTATTTATATTTAATATTTTGGTCACGATTATTTTGGTCTTCACCTGTACTCCACTCGTGAACATGGGTTTCCAGCCACTGAATACTGAGTTCCTACTTCGCAAAGAATGGCTTAGTATGTATCTAGTGAAATTTCCAAATAATATTTATTGTCTTTGTTGAAACTTTTGTCATTCAAATCAAGGAATGTTTCTGAATTTTCAATAGCTACTTTGATGTTCCTTTCATATTATTAAGTGGAGTGACACAACTAGAAATCGTTATCACTATCATCAATTGATCAGTTATCTTCGACTACGATAGAAGAGGATGTTCAAATCGATAAACAAAAAAATAAATAAAGTACTACTGGCAGAACAGAGCATATAGGAAACTAACCTGCCTGACAGTAAATGCACACAAAGACACAACCTTGAAAATAACCTTATGCAACCAACAAAGATCAGGAAAAAAAGATCAACAGGAAAGAGACACCTGGGCAGTCAAGGAACTGTACTGTAAACATCAATGTCATTTCAAGTAGGCGCTTATCGATCATGAAGCATCTAACAAATGGATTGGAAGGGATATCTATTTGCTGAAATGGGAGTTTGCAAACCATCTTGTATTCAAAACCAAGAATAACGACAAGAAACTACAAAAAAAATATTGTTAAGGACTAGGATATAAAAAATAGATTAATGCAGACAACACAGCAGGAGATAATATCTTGGCTCTTCTAAGGTAGAAAGCGTCACAATAATGCAACAAAATAATGCGTCGTCTTGATATTCAAACTATAAACTAGAATCTATCTACGTATAATCATGAACTTTACATTGACCCAGAAAACAATAAATCTACAGTTAAATTAAACCATACCAGGCACTAAATTAGCCTACAATAAAACTTCGAATGAAACATCCAAATTTAAGACTTTTCTAATAAATCTTATCTCAAATCAGACAGAAAATTCCTGAAAAACTTGAGAAGAGACAATGGTATGTAGTTTCAAAAGTATCTATACATTGCTCCTGTAATATCTGTAAGAGACTGATTCCCAAAACACATAATACGATTATAAATAAGTGTTAATACCCAAATATTAAAACAATGTCGTTGATTAAAAATACAAATATGATTACAAAGGTGTTGTTTTATTTGTTTTTTTTACAACATAGACCAAAATATCTACTCATGACTTACGAGCCGTTTATGCTATTTGAACCTTTTCTAAAATAATTTCAGTATTATATTTTTTTAAAAATTAATTTAATTTCTTTACCTTTATCATTAATTGGCGTATTTCAAACTTTCTATTTTTTTCTTTTGATTATTACAGACTTTCTTCAAAAATGCAATGACCGTAAATATTTTTCTCATTAGTTTCATTAATGTTAAAGTTTATCAGCTTAATTACTTGTAATTAAATTTCAAGTAAAAAACAAATTGTGTTGTAATTAAATTTTAATTTGTTTTTGTAAAGATTTATTAAATTTAAATTTTTTATTTTTAAGTAATTTTTATAATTCAGTAAAAAGCTAAGATAATCTTATTTGCATAGTTTTCGGAACAGAAAGAAAAACAGACAAAGCTGAATTTGAAAAACGAAAGAGCTTGCTAACAGGAACAAAACTTATAAATTAAACGTGACACTCAAAATCAAAACCACTTAAAAAAGATACACCAGAAATCGTGTAAGACAATCCCTGTCATTTCATTTTTCTGAATGTAGTTGGTTGGCAGCCAAATTCAGCGATGAAAAAAATGCACAAGAAGCAGGAAAAAAGGAGAAAAAATGATTGTGAGAGAGGGGAAATGGAAATGGAGAGAAAGTTAGCGTCCAGCTGTCATGTTTGATGACGTGATTGGGTCAGAGTCAGCTGCTATTCCTTTTCTACCTGCTTGAGTCCAGTGTTGGACGGCAGGTGCTCTTAATTCTCGCGATACCAGGCCAAATGAAAGTTTTATGTTGACGGATGGAGACAGACTTTCCGACCTTCCCATCCGCTAGGAAGTCCGTGTCCGGCTTAAACCATTTACTACGGCTGCAAGACCGGATTTCCACATTGTAACTGTGCCACCTCTTGGCCTCTGCTAAAGGAACGCATGCGCCCACTCGACAGTGCCTATGCATGGGGTGTCATGTTTCCTGCCTTTGTTAAGGAAAATTCTTGTAAAAATAGGGAAGAGAGAGGAGAAAAGACAATTTATCATGAAATATCTTTGCTCTAAACTTCAGTTCAGGAAAGAAAAGAAAGTTTATTTTTTTAGAAGAATTAAAATTGAAGAAAATCTCAAATGTTATTAATTTATATGGTTTTGAAATATATATTAAGTAATAATAAGTAATATTAAGTAATACATTAAGTTATTAAATATAGTCTATATATAAAGCAGAACAACTATTTTTTTTCCAAACTGCTGGTTATTAAGCAATCATTAACATTCTTGTATCATCATTTGTACTTCGTCGAAAGACAAACGAGATATATTGTTAATAAAATCTTTTTCACAGAATAACTAATAAAAGTTTGCATATTTACTGTTATTAATCAAAGCAAAATAATGAACTTTATTCAGGCTGACAAAAAGCCCTGTGCAAGGGCTTGAAAACAGGTTTCCGCAATGTAATGTATACAAATTTCTTTAATATATATTTTTTTCAAACTTAAAAAATGTGTAAACTTTTTTTATTGAACTTTATTTCAACTTGAATGATATTAACTATTATTGACATAAGTAAAAAACATATCACATTATATATGAACTATGTCTTAATAATAAAGTATCCATAGTTACTTTAATATTAATAGATCACAAGAATGTTTGGATAGTCATGAAATTCTAAAAATAAAAACTATTTTCACTATGACTAAGTAAAAAATATATGAAAAAATAAAAATACATAATAAATACAAAAATAGGAAATTAAGGTTAATAAGGTCGCAGTGTATTATTCTTTCCTAAGCGGGCAGTGTACTATAACTTCAATGATTTTAAGTTAATTCAATAGTAACGATATTTAAAATAAAAGATGCATTGATATTCCATATATCGATTGTCAGATTTTGGTCATATGATTTTGATTATCACCAATTTTTTATGTTTCCCAGATTACATTCCCTTATTATTCATGGATTATTCAATGCATATTGTTGTTCCTTCCCCCTTCTAACTAATAGGGAAACAATATAGATTCCTCCCTCTTCGATTGAAGTATCTCTTGATAATGAAAGAATTTAATTTTATATCTTCAAATAACGGCATTTGGTAAATTTAAAGCATTATTAATTTACATTCTATGAATTTCATCACGTTAACATTTAGTAATAGTAAACTTTTCTTTTTAATATTCGTAGTGAAGAATGAAAAATTTCAATATTCTTTTAAAGTAACAGAAGGAAAGAAAACCTGTTTTGTTATAAAGGCTTTTAGCAATCCATTTTGCTAAAACTTCGGATATTTTTGCGTCATTTCGAAAGCTAAATTGGTCAAACATTCTTTTACAAATTCCAGTTTTAGTTTTAAACGAGCAGGCAATTGCTTCGTAATAGTTTCATTACTTATCTGCCAAAACAGTCCAACTTTTAGGAAAGGATATGACCATTCTGGATCGTTCACTTAAACCAATGTTAGGAAGGAAAAAGTAATACATGCCAACATTGACTGGACTGGAGAGAATGGGACAATTTATCACGATCTCCGAGAACGAGGGGTAACGGAAAACAAAAAGAAACGACAAAAGAAGAAAACTAAAAAAAAAAAAAAAACCTGCAAATTTTCCTTCGTGTTTACAAGCCGTGCTCTCTACTTCTTTCCTGTCTCGAATTTTTTTCTTGCACTTTTTTTTCGGTTTCTCCCTTGGAAGTGATGGATGACAACCTCAGGAATGCACTCTTTTCAAGCAGAATAGAAGGAGAGGATTTTGTGGTTCACCAATATTCCCTCATCTCGTTCAGGCTCTTAGTCACGTCATTAACTTGGCAAAATCGGTCTTTGTAAGGTTCACCTGGCATTTTTTTATTTCCAAGCATAAGAAAGAAAGAGAAAACCAAAAACACGGAAGATGTACGAGCATTCAGTTTTAAACGAAAGCAAAAATTTCCTTGGCCCGCTTGGTAATTAAAAAAAAGATTAGTTAATTATGAAAATTATAAATTATTAATTATTCAGAAAATCATTTTGATATTAATTTTGATCAAAGTAATTAAATAAAATTTGGAAGATTTTCATTAATTTTTTAGTTCATGACATACGCGTATGAAAGCAAAAAAAGTTCACAATTCCTTTGCCTTTGTAATAATAATCACTTAAATTGTGTGTTCAATATAAAAGTAATATTTTCAACATCATCTTATTTGAACACTAGAAAATGTCAAGAATTTGTGCATCTAGTTTTCGATGTTTTATGCGGTTTCTGATCAATTCCGATATATATGGTGTTAGAAACATTACTTTTAAATTTAACTGATAATATAAAGATATTATTAATTGTAACAGTTTATGCGAAAATATTCTTAGAAATCTTTTTTTTGTATTTATCTAATTATTTCTGTTCTGTTTATTTTAAAATTATTTTCCGTTACAACCGTTTAATTAGTTAATTAATTTAAGTTCGTTATGTTTCTTGTCCAATCACTATTATATTTTTAATTAATCTTCCAATGAAATCCAGCTTTGTAAAATCTATAAAAACCCATGTTTTATGTTTCATAAAATAATTCAGTTCAGTTCTAAACTTGATTCGTTATTTCTTCGCTCCTAAAAATTTCTCCCACAAACACCATTACAATATGATAGTACTTACATAAAATAAGGTATAAAGTGAAGGCTTATTTCGAATACACGATGAAGACAATGACCCTCAAAAACTGAAAGCAAGAAAATAAAAAACAAGAACAAAATGTGGAATCCAAATGCTTGGGCAGCACTCAGGCTGCCAAAAAATTTATTTAAAAAAAAAAAAAAAAAAAAAATCATGTATAAGTAAATAAATAACAAACCCTCTGATGGGTAAAACAAAAGAAAGTAATTCAATAAGATTGCCTTTTTGAGTCAAGCTGATACTCTGGGACGGCCGTTTCGAGCTTGTTAGGCTCTCATCAGCCAGAGCTAATCAGCCAGTGCAGGACTCAAAAGGTGTACGAGGGGAGGTATTATGAATACACGATGGAGACAGTGACCCCTCTAAAACTGAAAGCAAGAAAATAAAAAACAAGAACCTCCCCTTGTACGCCTTTTGAGTCTTGCACTGGCTGATTATCTCTGACTGATGAGAGCCTAGAAAGCTCGAAACGGCCGTCCCAGCGTATCAGCTTGACTCAAAAAGGCATTTTTATTTGAAGGCTTATTTTCTTACTACAATTCTGAAGTAACTATTATAGGAAAAAAAGATAAACTATTTTAAGAACTTTATTTTTCCTTTAAGCTTAATTTCGTAAGCATTTTCAAGTTAATTGTTTTTCTTTGAACAGTCAAAATTCTTGAAGCAATTAAAATGTTATTAAATTGGAAAAAAAGTAAGATAACATTGTGAACCAACGTTCGTGTATCCGTTTAGTAAAATGAAAAAGTAGTTATTGAGGCCCTGTTATTCGTAATGTAAACTACAATTAACAGTTACCATTCCTTGCTAATTCGTTATTGATTCATCAAGGAAATGATGGTTAGGAAGGTTTTAATAGTTTATGGAATTGAAATCGAGTCTAATCAATACCAAAATCGATGATAAACCCAACATTTATAGAAATAATTATTTATAAAGATAGATAATTTTGATAGATAAAGATAGATAATATTCTTGGTTATTGAACATTAGGGCACCGTAGTTAGCAGTTTTAATTCTTTAGCTCTATATCCATATGCTTAATTTATATCAAAATAAAAATCGTAAATCGTAATGTTAACATACAGTATATAATGTTGTAGTGAATATTTATTCTCGATCACCGACAAAATATTCAGATCTAAAGTTTCGCTACACAATTACTTTCTTTTCATCCCGACTTTGTTACAAGTGCTATCATTTATTTTTACCATAGGAGTATAAAAGTTCTTGTAACTCTACATTGATATACTTTTTTATTTTTTATTTAACTTAAGTCACGAAAAAGAAACGGATTCTGTATTTGTAAATTACAATATCTATAAAATCTACTTTCAAATGTTTCATTTTACAAAATAAATTAAGTCACAGTTATCAAAGAATTTCAATCAAATGAAATACTCTAAATATTAAAAATTGATTATGATATATTATCAGCCAATGACTTGCTATCAAGAGTTAATTGTGAGTAATGAGAGTTACGTATGTGTAATTTTATTTTGTATCAGATGGGGGGAGGGGGGATGAATTGCGCAAGAAATATTTAAAAGTTTAACTTCAAAAAGTTTAATTACAAGCGAATTACAAATAAGATTCAAAAATATTGTTAAAGAAACCTAGAACTAGAAACCTGTGATCAATTGTAGAATAAATTAGAATTTCTATTGTATGGTTTTTGATGAAAATGTCATTTATTGTATAAACTACGCATTTGTTCCCTTAAAGTAAGGCAAATGCGTCGGGTGCCCTGACAACTGAATGTTTTAATATGATTCAATTTGTGAAATGTTTAAGCTTCAGAATGACGTTTTCAAATTTA
>JAFIDM010012231.1:67511110-67524825 GCA_023159025.1 Thereuonema tuberculata
CAAAAAGGACGAAAAGGTCGTTCCAAACTCTCACCGATGAAAGCTCAAATATTTTTTCATTTCTTTATGCTTTTACAGTACATAGTATCTCTTTGTTGTCATTCGTTTTGAAATTGTACATTCGAATAGCTCTATCTTGTAAACCCTTCGGAGTAGGACACTTGTTCTTAAGAACTTTTTTCCTTAAAATGACCCATGCTTTCACCTCCTTTCCTCCTGGAAAGGAAATATTGACCTTTCCTCCTGGGACACCCTGTATATATATCAAAAAGGATTGATTACATTCACAATTGTTTAGAACAGGTTTTACAATATCACTGTATACGGCATTCATATATAATGCATCTATATAATTCATATATAGATGTGTTTATAAAATCTAAACTTTATAAGGAAGATTTGATGCAATTTAAATTGCCTACAGATTAGAAAAATAAGAGACATTATTAATAACACCAAAATAGGTGTTACATTAAAATGAAAGTAGCGTTTAATAGCAATGATAACAACAAGTCATCAAATCAAACTGATTACAAAATGAGAAATTAATAAAAGAAAAAGAAATCGATATAAAAAAATTAGAAAATAATGAATTCGAGAATTTTAAGCCTAATTTTCTTACAGTTGTACAATTACCGTTTTCCCTTTTGTTTTTTAAACTGTGAAAATACAAAAACGAAAAGCCTACACTTATATCTGATTCATATAAACACAAAGAATTTTCTATTTTCTGAAAAAAATTAATCAAATTCCATTCCTTACTTAAGATGTTTAAATCTGATTAATCTTAATCATATTAAACTACTCGCGAATTATTGGATTAGTTAAAAGAATTAATATTTATTGTTTAAAACATCAATAGAAACAATTTACTCAGGTTCTAATGTTTTCCTATGGAAATTTCTGTGGCTTTTCACTGAGGCAGTAGACGTCGGAAGCATACGCCTTTGTGCGCCGAATGCAAATGTGGCGGCGACGCGACTCCTGCAGATGAAACTCATGCTGTAAACCTACAAAGAATCATCGACTATCGAATATTCCGTTAATGACTACGTAGTATCTTGTAAACAAAAGATCCTGTCAGGTTATTCGAATGAAGAGTATTGTGAGATTGTACTGCTATACGGCGAAGTTATCAGGTGGTCTAGGGAAGCTGCTGGGCAATGGTTCTGCATTAAATGACATTTCGAACATTTAGCGTCTTCAGCCTTCTTTTTGCACGATTCCTTTTTGTAAAATGTCATTTCCTAGATAAAGCGCTAATATTGTGAAAAATGGTTTTTACAAACAGATGCATCGTTTCAGCTTGACGTAATTATATGAACTGGCTTTGTCTGATACAGTCCATTAGTAGGAGTAAATAAATAAATGATCAAAAAGTATTTGATTTTTTTTATATCATTCTTATATTTCCCACCCACACTTTCTCAAATAACCACCCGAGTGAGATATTGCCCAAGCACAGCGTTATAGTTACTTTGCATTTTCAGCATAAATTCAATATCTGAATACATAAAAAAAAATTTCCATCAGTATGTCACAATGACAATTTTTTTAGATTTTATTTCCGTCTTAAATTTTGCTTAGAGTTAAGCTACGTAATTGTAAAAAAGGAACGTCACATCACTTTTGCCTTTAGAGACAGGTTGACAATTAAACAAGTTAAAGTTATTCCACTACAGACCAATGTGGGATTTCGGGAGGTAAGGCTCCAGAGTTTCTTCACCTATGGGACTATTTAACTTTAAAAGCTGGGAAAGTCGGTCCCCATTTTACAGAGGGCTGGGTAAATCCTAGGACCTATTTGTAGGAGAAACACCTAGGGGAAAATCCCCGACCTCCGCCAGGAATGAAATCAGGCTCCTCCAGCCCGAAGCTCAGTGCATTACCTCTGGACCACCAGGTCCATAGAATTAAATAAGAATATCTAAAGTATTTACTTTTATAAAAAGCTTCATCTTTCGATAGTTTTTAATATAACTGGCGTTAGTTAACTGTCTTTGTCACTTCTCTAAAACAGTTCTAACCTATACGTTCTTTTTTTTAAGTACTGTA
Organism: Thereuonema tuberculata; assembly: GCA_023159025.1. Classification (NCBI taxonomy): domain Eukaryota; kingdom Metazoa; phylum Arthropoda; class Chilopoda; order Scutigeromorpha; family Scutigeridae; genus Thereuonema; species Thereuonema tuberculata. The sequence goes on from JAFIDM010012231.1 coordinate 67,513,166, forward strand.
ATGACAATGAATATCTTTAAATTTAAACAAGTTGTGTAGATATAAATTTTTAAGAGGAAGAATCTTAAAGGTGATATCGAACTGTAAATTTTATAGATATAATTTATTTTAATGTAATTCTATCGTATTTAGCAATGTCTCACTCTAATATAGTTTGCTGGGTTCCAAAAGTGCTTTGGCTAATATTTAGTTTAAGCATCCTCCTGTTTAAAATTGTTAAGTTTTTAGATTAAGATTAAGGTTAAGAATTCTTCTGTAGGAGGCTCAATTTTCATAATTGAAAGCAATCAATTACCTTTATGTTAATAAAGTAAAGGGAGAATTAATTTTTTTGATTTATTTATTTTTCCTTACAATTCTAATTACAGAAGTTCCTGAAAGAAACTAGAAACCTGCTTTGATTGAAATCTTGCCCTTCTTTCTTTTTTTGTTTTCAAATCCGTAAAATTAATAAAAACTAAAATTATATATTTTTTTTAATTTTAGGCCTAATATCTGATGAACACGAGCAATATATTTTTTTTCCAATTTCATGAAAAAAGTAATTTAAATTAAAAGATGCTTAAGTTGTCTGGATCTAATTAAATTTAGTTATATTAAAGCTAGTGCAGACATTTAGAGGATTAATAAAATGAGTAATCTCTTTTATTTATGAAATCTTTAGAAATTCAGATAGAAATTCAACTTTAATGATTGTTTAAGAGAACGTTTATCACATCATTGTGGTAATGTTTCCACGAGGACCTAGGCCTTGGAAAAAAACAAAGATAAAAACCAGATTGTCTTTTGCCTTCAAATGAATATGGCAGGTTTCAAGAAGATCTCAACATACACATAGGCATAATAGACAGAACACTGCTGAACACGGAAAAAAGTTCTTTTTAGAGAAAACATAAGAGCAGTTGTAATGCGATATAAAACGATTAGGGAATAAGACGTTAAACAATTTTCGTTTTTATTTTATCACTACTAATGCAATGTTAGAATAGTATCACAAGATTTTAAGAGAGAACACAAAGAGAAACAATGTTCGATTTAGTATAAAAAGTTCAAGGAAAACTTAAGTAAACTCTGATCTTAAACCTCATTTCCAAGAGCTCTTAGTCACCAGCTAGTTAATCATGGACACATCTTCAAGGAATATTACAATCCCATAAGCTCGTTCAACTTACTTTTTACAATTCTTCTAGTTTGAAGATTGCCTTCTAAAAACTAATGTTTAGAAACTTAAGCTGAGCACAACTTATGTAATTATTTATCGGATTTTATAATAAAATATTAAAAAAAATAAATTGCATAAATTAAATTAATTTATATTATTTTGTATTTATTATAATAAATATTTTAAAAAATATTACAAAAATTAATAAACTAAATTAAATTGAACTTTTTAGAAACCACATACCAACATTCAAGAAAAAAACACAGGCAAACACTTGTCGATGAAGAAAATAAAGCAACTGAAACAGTCAATTCATTTGAAATTCGAAGAAATAAATTGAACGTTTTTCTCACTGCAAAAAAGAAAAAAAAATGTATCCGAAGTCTGACAGGTCTTCAGTATATCTAGATGTTTTCGTCCCCACCACTGAAAACTCTTTATGAATGTGTTTTGTAAAAGGAATTTCTCCCTGCCTTCCACCCCATCGACGCTGAAGGAGGACTAGCTCATGCGAGAAGAGGGGTTAGGGTCCGCTTCTATCCATTCCTCATTTCACTTCCTGTTGCAAGAGGGAGCTGTGTGCAGGGAAAAATAAATCTCATGGTCTCGCGAGAATGTAATATTCGTCGCGTTTGGGGTTGATATTATCAGTCATGGCCCCAGGGTATGTGGGCGAGAAGGTGGTGAGACGGAAGAAAAGAGGACGAAGTGAAGCAGAGGAGAAGAATATGCCGAACAAAGAAATGAAAATATATATATAAGAGAGGAAAGATGCAAAAGAAGAAAGAGGAAACAAAGCAATCAGTCACGAAACATTAGGATAAAAATGGAAGGCAGGGAAAAAAAAGAACAAAGAGAATAAGGAAAAAAGTAACACAGGAAACGATAGAATGGGACTGAAAAGAATGGCGATGTTATAAAGTCTCCAGAATGAGAGATAGAACAGAATGACAATGAAAAATGAAGATAGTGAAGCTAAAGAAAAAAATATTTCATCAGACAACTCATATCAGAACTGATGAAAATGTTATTGGATATAACAGAAAGGCGCCAAACAGTTAGCCCTCAATCTTTGTTTTATCAAAAAACAGAATCTGCCACAATTCCATGCCTAGATTTCGATGAAGTCAAAATGGCTAAACTTCTACGATGTGTTGAAGAAAGTTTTAGTGCTCTGTATGCTAAATGATTATATAAAACAATTCGGTAAAAGTAAACTTTTATAGTTTGTGAATTTAAATCAAGGAATAGAGTATTAAATTTATACAACAATGAGTGAGATCGGATGTTTACTAAGTGGTATCCCAGAACAGCTATTTCACGTTTCATTGGCGATAATCAGCTGGGAATAGTCATCAGTAAGCAGCGAGGTCTCAGTATAGAGGTTAATGGGAATAATCATGAAAAAGAAAATGGTACTTTCAAAATAAAATCAAACAAAAAAATACTCAATACAAAATAAATACAAAAATTCCTGTGCTGGAATTCCGCCGGCCATAAATGAATTTACAGTGCGCTTAAATGAAAATAAAACCGCTTAATATCAAAATATCCAAAATTGGGTGAGACCAGGTGTTTACTAGATGACATACCAGAACAGCTGTTTCACGCTTTATTTTCGTTTTCACGATTTTTCTCCTTGACTTCTGTATTGAGATCTCGTTATTTACTGGCGATTATTCCCAGCTGAAGATTTTCAATAAAGCGGGAATGCAAACATGAATTTCTGTACTTAATTTGCTTTGTGTATTTTTTGTGTTTGATTTTATTTTTCAGGGGTATTAAGTTATTTATCATTAAAAAAAATCAGAATACAGAATTTAAACATACCAAAATTTTCAAAGCTTTTAGATGCAATAGAAGTAAAGCCTAAATATTGAAGACAGAAATAACGTAGATGTTAGGAGAATGCAATAAGACGGAGAAAATACGCATTCCATATAAGTCAATCATCTTTAGGTACTGCCGCTGGCGTTTCCAATTGCGAAGTAGTGCTTTCCTGCATTGCTTTCCTTAAACCAGTCTAACAAGGGAATGGTTAGGTTTGTCAGATCGAAACAACTCTTGAAATTTTTATCACTTATTCAGGATCTTAAGGAGTTGAATTATACCAAATTTTAGCTCCTTTTTTTGCACTGAAAGGGGGTAAAAAAAAAAAAAAATTTAAGAGCTGAGAGCTTGTTGCACTGCGGGGAAGCATCGGGCAGCTAATGTGACATTGGAAATGCCGGCGACAGTATCTACTGAAATGCCGCCCTTAATATTTATTGAGCAATAAAGGAAATAATCCTCACAGGAAGGCAGCTGAAAATTAATTTTTAAACACTACCATAAAGATCTTATTTTCGGCATACTTCGCTATTGAAAAGATATATTCTTATTTCAAAAGAAACTCATAATTCAAGTTCCTCAAAACAAAAGTGACTAATAATCCATTATTTTTCTACTGAACTTTCTACTTTCAATTGTAGAAAGTTCAGTAAAAAATTTTTTCAAAAAACTTAAGAATTATTAGAAAATCGTCGAAAAGGTTATTGTTATTGAATACATCGATTTAATATTTACTCGTACTACAATTGAAAGTTAAATTCTGAAAAACTTTTGTATTTATTTTTGTTGAATGTAACTTTTATTAAAAATGTGTAGCTACTTTGGTTTGTATTGACTGCTATACCTCTAACGAGATTTTTAAGCACATAATCTAAAAAAACTCTATAAAGAAATTTAAGGAGTTTGTTTCACGTAGTCTGATTGTGGAAATGCTAGTTCGCCAATAAATCCTTCAAGTTCTAGAAAAAGATGGTAATTGGTTGGAATTCAGTTCAGAAAGTACAGAGAATATTCAAGAACTTTATATGCCTGAGGACCTTCTCATGCCTGAGGACAATCATTTTCGGAAAGAAGCTGGATGACCCACCTTTTTGATTTTTATCAGTTTCTTTATATCAGCTGCAAATCCTAGCAGTAAGGAAACAGCGCTTGTTCCTAATTTAAGGAACATACCATCGTTAAAAAAAGTGATTCTGTTCCATCATATTATTTTTAATGACTTTCTTTTTATACACATCTTTACTATATGGTATTCTTTTTAATTAACTCTTCAAAAGCAGTGTTGATGCTTCTGAAGATTTAGCCTTTACTATTATTGCTTGATTATTCAGAGGTCTTAAGGCACAACTGAGGTTCTTAGACTTGATCGACGGCCTGAAAATGACTTCAGATCGTTCCAAGTAATTTTCGATAGACACTTTCTAGTGCAAGCAATGAACCTTCCACATTGCCACTTCGCATATGAGAATGGGAATAATAGTTAATAATAACAGTCAATAGTTTTCTCATTTTTTAAAATTTCTTTTTAGAACCTTTTTTGAGCATCTATGATATATCTCTTTCGAGATTATGTGGCCATATTCTTTCTTCAATTGAAGAACTGCAAGAGTCCTTAGTATTTATTTCACTAATGCAGAATTTCCTAGAGAATTTCCTGGCTATTGTTGAATCTACTGAAGATGTGTTCATATATGAGGGGTTTTAAGCCATACTAACTTAACCCTGAAAGAGCAAAACAATATTCACTTAGCTATAGATCTTTACTACATAAATTACAGCTGCAAAGTATATATTGCTTTTTTGTACACGACCAAAAACCTTTCAAACCATTTCCCCAATAATTTGCTCTTTCAGTGTTAGGCTAGTATGGCTTAAATCCCCTCATAAACTATAGTATCCTCTAACTGAGGATCGTATGTTCCAAAGCACTTGTCATATAGGACTGAGATTTGTCCATATAGAATTTTCTTTCGGGCTTCTTAAAAGAAAACAAAACGATTTCAAGTAAACATTAACTAAAAGTGTCTATCTGAGACGGCAGACTAGAAGTCCTATTTCTCCCTCTCCTATACAAAGTCATCAGAGTTACAATAAAGTATGACTCAAGTCTGTCCGACTTGTAGTTTGGACTGTAGACGGACAAATGAACAGAAGGACAGAGTGAACCTAAGAGCGCTTTCGTTTAGAAGGTCACTAAAGAGGACAGTTATAACAATAGTTGTACAGTAATCCTGTTCATGATACAGAAAAGTAAGTTTTTCAGGTTTAGCAATCTTACATTCTAGGTTTCAACTTTAGCTGAAACGTTCAGCTAAAGTCTGAAATGTTCTTCAAATGCCACAAAAAGAAAAGTTTCTCCTCTAATGTTTACTGTATGAATTTTCTTTCTTTTTTTTTCTTATTTTCATGGATAAAGCTTCTAAAGTTTGGAGAGAGGAAAATGTTTTTCCCCTTCCTGAATACCGTAGAAAATTAAACCCATTATTTCTATTTGTTTTTCTGTACATCTTATTTTTGTATGTGCCCGAGATCCTAAGATATCTTTATTTTTTTTTTTAATGTTGAAAAAAGGATTTTATCCTCAATTACAATTTTTTTTCAGTTTTAATTCTCTATGCATATGTGTGATTTTTCTAGAAACATGTTTTTTGTTCCTTGTGATATAATCTATAAAACATAGAATTCGAACCAATGTTAACCTCCTAGTGAAAGACAACTGGAAATTTAAAATGTACAAATTAACTATGACTTCTATTAAAAGAAAAATTACATTTCAATTCATCATTCTGAAAATGTGGAGATTTGGTTATGAAGGTAATTTGGCCTTTCGAAGACCTGCATTCATAAGTAATAGTCTTAAAAGGTTTTTAATGTTTAAAAAGATTTACTTTTTTTTGTTACACATTAAGACTAAAATAATAGAATACGAAGCTAATTCTATGATTTTAGTCTTCACGTCATTTAAACTCGAAGAGGGAGTTTAGAATATTTCGTGATAAGACACTGTGAATCATTTTGCTTACTTACAGCCTTACATGAAATTTTTGCAACTCATTATTGAATAATTTCTTAAGTACCTAACAATTGAAACTTAAAACTTTGTCCTAATATTACATTTTTGGCTTCATATTTTAGTTCGTAATATTTGTAAGTTCGAAGAGATGAAAGAGAATCGAATAACTTAGAATCTGAAGAAACAGAAACTAAAAAGTATAATAGATAGAATGTGTAGAATTTTTTGATGATCTCGATGTTCAAACGATTGTCTTAGATAATAGTCTTTGATGAGCTATCTTAATGAATATAAGATATTCATTTCCATGTTGCATTTCGAAGCCCTCTGATTACTTCTAAGTTCAATTTATAAAGAATATTTAGTTTCAACATTTACTGAAATATTCAAATTTTTATTCACAATAATCTTTAGGCTATTTTTTTTAACAAGCTTGAATATGTCCTTAAAAATAAAACAGCCCTCTGATTATAAAAACTTATTCTGTAACATTGTCGAACTGCATTTAAGTTTTTTTTCTCACAAACATTCTATTTAAAAAATTCTCTTCAAGATCTCCTACAAACTTGAATAATTGTTTGTCTGTTTCTTTGTTTTTCGTTTCATTCTGTTATCCAATTCTCTATGTCTGAGATCCTTTCGCTGTATGAAGACGATATGGAACCAATGACAAATAGCAAATAGCGTTTTCTGAATCTGCCTCTGTTATTTGGCTGCAAAGGCCAGGAAAGTTTCCTCGTCTTTCAGTGTCCACGACCTTCAGTGACATTCTCATTCGATCGGGATCAAGTCACTCTGTGTTAGTGATCCCACCTCACTGTAACGAGACACAAAAGCTTCGGTGAGGGGGCGAGATGCGTTTTCTTTTTTGTATCTATCTTCTTCCACTTCTTCACACTTCGCAGGAATACAAATATAACACCTACTGGCAAACTAGTTTTTCGGTTTCTGCTTCTTTTTTGTAACCAACTGCAGATATTTCCATAAACATGTGCAGTCTACAAGAAGAAGTTTATGGGAAAATAAACTTCTTCTTCTAATAACTAATATCACACATTTTTTTTAAGCAAGTAAGAAGTAAGACTGGGTGTGTGTTTACATAGAGATAAGATTAATTTAAGAAAGATTACCAAAATGTTCATTTGCAAATCTTTTATATTGTAAAATTTGCGTAAGGCTATGTATTCAATTCCGTACTTCTCATTCTAGATTTTCTTTAAAATTCTAAATAAAGTCCAACGAAAAACTAAGGAAAAGAATTAAATAAAACAATAATTCCTAAACATTGCTAAATTAAAATTGATTTTTCGTCAAAAGAATTCTGTAAAGAATTTAACATTTACCAAAGAATCATTATTTTATGTTCTTTTCAATTGTATTTTTTTAAAACAGCCACATATTTTAACAAAAAGCTTGATATTCTTGAATTCAACATAAAACAATTTTTATTAGTTTCAATTTTAATGCTAGGATTCTTTTAAAAGAACATATAAATACTAGTCATTAATTAATTTGCCATTTAGATAAAATTTATCAGTAAAAAGTAATTAGAAAAGAAAATTATGAAATAAATAAGGAGTTTAATATATGTAATAATTGTAATGGGCGAACACTAATATAGTAAATATTTTTTTTAATTTCTTTTTTTTCGTAATTAACTTTTTTAATTTTTTTTAAAATTATAAGTAAAAAATGTGGTATGATTTTAATTAGAACATAGAAGTGTACAGGCGTTAAAGAAATTATAAAATTTTACAGTACACGTAAAAAGCTTATTATGACTAATGCAGTAAAATTTAAGTAAAATTTAAATTTCCAATAGAATAACACGAACTATACTCAATTATATGCAATAACTCAATACAAAAAAGAATATAAGTGGTCGTTTAGGTTTCGCTGTAACAAATAGGAAATTAGTAAATAAATAAATGTAAATAAATTCTAATTTCTAAAGTTAAACTTCTCTAAAACTAGGCAAATGACTAATTTTTGTTATGGATTCGATGTTCTAAATTTTCTATTGATGAATACCTATTTAAATAAAGGAGGATTTCCTATTATCAATTTTCATCCCGTATTACCTAAATATGAATCACTGGGATGAGACAAAAAAAGTAAGTCTTAAGTCTTAATTACCGTAGGGGTTTTGCTAGTCATATATAAAAACCATGATGAGACCTGTTGTTTTGTATGGGGCCGAAACATGGACTTAACATATAAGGATATTTCTATACTTGGTGCATGGGAAAGGAAAATTCTGAGGAAGATCTATGGAGCTATTTGTGACCAAGGTTTGTGGCGTATCCGCACCAATAAAGAACTAATGGAACTGTTTCAGGAACCAAGCTTGGTTTCAATTATTAATCAGTAAAAAGGAATAATATCAAAAGTAAAAGAATTCAATGGGTAGGCCATCTCCAAAGGCCATCTCCAAACTCTTCATTGGAAACCCTGGTGGTAGAAGATTAAAAGGAAGACCACGACTTATATGCCTTGATGATGTGGAACGCGATTTGAAAAAGCTCCAAGTACGAGGATGAAGGAGAAAGTTAGTTAGTTACACTGTCATTTTTGAGCAAAATTTGAAAATCAACAATAACTTAATAAAAAATTGTCACTGACAAAGCAAACAGAAGGAGTATAGAAAATAAAATGCTGAACGGGAGAGATTTCTACATTAGAGAAACATTTGAGAGGCATTCTAAAACGTCTCTTACGGATGTTAGGAAGTCAAGAAAAAAATCCGAATTGGTTGTACACCCTTCTAATAAAATTCTCTGTCCATCAAGAATGGTATAGTTACTGACTCACGGAAAGTTATTGAAGCTGTATTTGCTAATTTGAATTGAATGAAATAAAAATAGAGTGGAGGGGGGGGGGGCTTTTGGCATAGCCTTTTAGTCAAGGTGATGGCCTCCCATGAGCCTCATTCACTTGAAGCTGGTTCAAATCCCGATACTGGCATGGATGTTTACTTCCTTTCTTGTGTATGTTTGTCTGCTTTCTTTCCGCTGGCAGTAGCTGTAAAATGCTTTTGGGAAGTAATTGTGTCCATCGCAATTGCACTATATATATATAATATTGCACTGATAAACGCGTCCTCTACCAGAATAAAACTGAAAAACAAAGTAAGATAGAATTAGAGAGGATAGTTAACCCTACTAATGAATTATTAAACATGTCGAAATATTATTTCTTATTATTATTGTTGAAATATTATAAACTCTGAATTTTGTAACTTTAAACAAACTTTATTAACTTTAAAGAAAGTGTGTTAAACTTTTTCCACGAAATTATTGTAATTTGAATTATTTGGCAAAAATAGAAATTTATGATATTAATACTACCTTTATTAATAAGTATTAATATAATAACAATTATTACTCTATCATTTTATTGTTTCAGTTTGATTAACTTTCGATTTTAATTAAAATATAGTATAACAATTTGATTTAATATATATGATCATTACAGAAGTATTTTATTATTTAAAGTACAAAAAGTAGAATATGTTTTAAATATTGAAAAATGTAGGCTTGAATAAAGGATAAGGAAATAAAAAATTCGTTCTTAAAGGACAATATATACAAACCTTATAAGTAAACTTTAATATCGCGTTTGTTTGTTTGTTTGTTTTCGTAATCAAATCTGCCATTTATCAATTAAATTTAGAGGCACAACTACGTTATTAAAAGTAGTTAAGAAAATTTAAATATAAATTTTTATTTAAAAGTTATTTAATGCTTGTAATTATTTGAATAATTTTTTGACGAGCATAATCATTAATGTAACTATGTAAAATTTTAAGTGACTTAAACTTTCACAACTTTTATGTTTCGATTTGGTCATCAACACAACACTATCCTGATATTTTATAACGTTTAATTTAGACTACAACACTGAACCATTATTAATGCTCTGTAAGACCAACTAGCTCAGTTATTGGTAACGCATTTTATCTCTTCTGTCGTACATCGTGAATATCTCCTTGCTATGTTTTAACCAAAACTTGTGTTAAAATCAAATATTGTACAAAATGATTGCCTATATCCGGATTGTCTCTATTTAAAATAATTATTTACTTTTTTAATGCAAAATGTCCTGTATTCAATGCATAGATTTAATATTTTACTGCTATATATATCGTGTGATCAAGAAATAACAGGAGGTGTTCGGAGCCCTGTAGCATGTTAAGTACTGGACGAAATAGAACAAAATTTGGCCACCATTCACATTAAAGTATGCGGTTTCGATTTGTCAAGAAAAAAAAATTAGTACCAAACAACGCCGATAGGGAAATTCTGGCGCTGTGGTCGAAAAATGCAGCATGAAATTTGCATATACGAGAACTTTGTGACACGCTATCGAGGATAAAATGAGGGGTTGCGGGAATTCTAGTCATTCTGCAAGAAGTCGCCCGTCGATGGCGTTGTCACTACGTGATCGTGGCTTATTAGTCAAGCCGTTTTTTTTATCAGCGGGATGAAAATGCCAATGCTCCTCTTCGTGAATACCGGCGGTTAAAACAGTTACGTAGAGGACCGATGACCATAACTAACTTACGAAGAATGGTTGAAAAATTTGAAAAGAACAGGAACTCTTGGTGTGCAACCAGGCCGAGGACGTAAACGTATCAAGTAGGAACAAGTTGAATAAGTTGCAACTGCCGTTCAGGATCAGGCGATAGCTAATAAGCAGGGTACCAGCAGTGCACGTTTAATATCACAACAAACAGATATCCTGTTGTCGACGGTGCAGAAGATATTGCGCAAAATCCTGAAATTTTATCCATAAAAATTAGTATCCTTTCAAGAATTGCTCCCATGGGACAGAAATACCCGATTAGAGTTTGCTTTGAGATTTTTTGCTCGAATGGAAGTGGATAACGAGTGGCCGTGGCGGATATTATGGAGCGATGAAGCTCACTTCCGTGTGCACGGTGATATCAAAATACACAACTGCCGTATTTGGGCTGATGTAAATCCACACGTTGGTCAAGAGATCGCCTTACATTCGCCGAAAGTCACAGTTTGGTGTGGGTTCACTGCTTCTTTTATCATCGCATGGCCCGTACTTTTATGAAGATGTTGGTAGAAAATGGACTAGTGACTTGTTCTGTTAATTCCGACAGATACGCCGCTATGCTCGAGAACTTTGTGATACTTCAACTGCATGTTCCTGACATTCCTACCTTGAAAGATCAAATAACGTTACATGTCAGACGAATAAATGCCGATATGCTGCGAGCCACCGCACCGTCGAAAACCTCGTGTACCGCATGCAATTAGTGGAACATCAGGCTTGTGATCACCTTGAGCCAAATTTATAGGTTGCTATAACAAACGTTTTTCATTGGTATTTGGTGTGTTGTTATTTACTGTTTCCATTGCCAGTTACGTATTCTTTTTTCACACATTATGCGCTTACAGTGCCAGAATTTCCCCTATCGGCGTTGTTTGGTATTAATTTTTTTTTCTTGACAAAACGAAACCGCATACTTTAATGTGTATGGTGGCCAAATTTTGTGCTATTTTGTCCAGTTCGTAACACGCTACAGGGCTCCTGTTATTTCTTGATCACCCGGTACTTTAAATACTTCGGAAATATAGTCAAAGAAATCATTTTGAAAAGCAAGGTAAAATGGATGGTGTTAAG
>JAFIDM010012231.1:67525903-67541203 GCA_023159025.1 Thereuonema tuberculata
TAAAAACAATTATGAATTGTTTCAACGTGTTTTCATGTTTATTACTATTTTGTATTTTTGGTTATTCCGAAGAATTATTTTATTGTTCATTTCGCTTGAAGAAGGGATGGCGTCAATATTATCCTCCCGAAAATTCGCACAGTTTTTTAAATAAACTATTTGATGGAGATATTGTGTTACGTATTTTCTTCTTTTTTTTTAAATTTTTAAAATTTAAGTGGATGTAATGATATGTTCCTCAGTTAATTGTTGGCCTTATCTTCCTCATAAAATGGCTATACATTGCTAGACAATTGATGATTGAGCAACACAGGAGACATTGGCACTACACGAGCTCTATGAAATCTTGCAACTCTAAAATAATTTTCTACATTAAAGGATTAAAAATAAAGAAAAATTGCCGGAAGTTTGTGATTCATTGTCCCTATTAATCTCTTTGAAAGACAGAAAATGAGGTGTTTTTAATGAAAGATGGAAATCCTACAGGAATGCTGATAATGGAAACAAAACAGGAAATGTTTTGCCGATTTGCTTTGCATTTTATTTTTAAAAGACCATGGACACATCACACTAGTATTGTAGCAGGTTAATACCTTGAGCTATTGTAATAAAACGAAGCATCAGATAACTGAAAATCAGAAGAAGAAGTAAACAAACACAGCAAAGAAAGGAAACATCCATCGCGGCCACGACTTCAAAACCAGATTCAGGTATCGTACTCAAAACTAATAGATTTCTTGATCTGAACAACTTCTACATTATTTTATTTGGAGTTATTACAATCCAGTTTAATCTTAGAAGTGCTGAAATGTTTTCTGTCATATTACACAAATAACACTGAACTTTAAGATTTTTGTTTTTGTTTTTAACATTTAGTTTTTTACTGATATAGCCAAGTCATTTTTGACATTTTCGATCCGCCCAATGTTAATCTATTGATATTAATGTTTTTCGGAATTTGCCTTTACTTCCATTTTGGTAAAAGGAACGTAGGGAATAAATATAAGTGGTAATGGAAAAGCGCACAAAACTAGAGTTTCTTTTAATAAAAAATTCAAAAGGATGAAACACAGGAAAATGGAACCTACTGCAGAAAAGAAAAAGAGAGCTTTCAAAATATCGTACATTAGAATAAAACTTTAATAGACTTCGCTGAGTTTGGTGAGGAAAACTTTTTCGGAAACATGAAATGCATATCGATATCTACAATTCTTATACATAATAAGTGACACGATGATCTTCTTATAGATGCCATTACTTGTAATGATAACAAGTGTGTCTTTCTGCTTTCTTCTGTATTTCTGTTAGTTATTTCGGAAATCGGTTGAGTTTTACTGAATTCTGCTTTATAACTATCAACTAAAGAAAAAAAAGGAAAATTAATAAAGATTTCAACACTATTCCAAATATCGAATTTCAAAATTAATCATTACGCATTTAACAAAGAGAATAGAAATCAGAGAAACATAATATATTTTAATATATATTTTTACATATATATGCTATCAAGTTTTACAAGGTTACGATGCTGTTGGAAAAAATTTAATTTGTATCGCTTATATAAAAATTACCAGACCACATTAAAATATAAGAAACTAGCCGGCTACCGTCGCTTCACTCCGGAAGCCTTGCATATGTAATTTAAAAACGTTTCATTTCATCAAAAAAAAAATACCTCAAGTAAACTAAAATCTGAAACTAGAACTAAAACTAAATTAAAGTTGAAATTCTTACCAATAAATGCAGTAGGCTACATTATTGAAATCCATTTATAACAGTTGCGCAGTTGAGTCGATCATGGGTCGAATATGTATTTTGTCAAAGAACACTCAAGTCAAACTTCGTATTTCGTTGCTCATAAAGTATTCTGGTATGCGTGTGAAAGTCCTTGCCAAATTTGGTAAAGATTCTTTGAGAAATGGAGATGACAAACATGACAAACAAACAAACTTTCGAGCTTAATATATAATAGATAAGATCAAATGTATGCACATCAATTACCTTGTCCCATCTAACATTCTGGAGAAGCTTGAAGAACCATCCCAATGCAAGCGCTACGAAATTAGCTAAACAACAACAGCTTACTGAAGCCTTTAAAGCAGCGAGACTACAGTGGGCTCGAAATGTAATGAACTGGGACAAACAATGGAACCATGTGCTGTTTTCGGATGAAAAAAAAGTTCAACCTCGATGGCCCTGATAGGAATGCCTACTATTGGCGTGATCTAAAGGAGAAGGTGGTCAGTAGATATTTCAGTAGTGCTGTAAGGATTTGGGCTGCATTCGGAGCCGAGGAATGACTGACATTGTATTCTTTGATAGTAGACTTAACTCTCAAAGTACCAGGAATTATTGTACAATAATAGCATTCCAATTGGTCCATTTATTTGTAGTGGCTCTTCGATTTTTCAGTAAGACAATGCCTCATGCCATATTTCAAAATCAACTAAGAAATCTGTTAAAAAAATGAAGATCAGAAAATTGATGGATTGGGTAGCCTTGGGCCCTGATATGAATTAATAGAGAATCTTTAGGCTCAATTACCATGCCGGGTACACGGCAGAAATTAACAATTTAACTTTGCTATAGAACCTAAATTGGATACTCTAGGTGCTTGGGGTGAAATTAGAATTCCTGAGATGAAGGCTTTAGTATAATCAATGTCACTGCATGGGTATGATCTAGTTACAAAATAAGAAGGTTATACAAGTCATTATTTTCTTATTATTGGGAAAATTTGGAGGTGATTCCATGGCAGTGTTACTAAGCTAGAAATGAAATTATTTATATTCTGAAAACCAATAAAGCGTGTTGTCATGAAATTGAATGTGTAAGTTCCACTATCCTGTATATTATTGTATACAATATTTCATAAAGATCTGTGAAGTATTAAACGAAATTCAAAAAATTCATGCCTGATTCCATAGAAGTGTTACAGACTTTATTGTTAAAATTAAGTTGAAACTACTTGACTTAGTTCAAGAAATGCTTCAGGAATAATTAACAAAATTGATTTCTTGAAAGTTGATATATTAGACACGATCTAACTTTAAAATGTGTAAATCCTTTTTTTCCCCAGTTGGTCCTTATCAAAAAATTAACCATTCAAAAAAATCTTTTTAAAAGGTTTTTTTTTCTGGGTTAATAATTATTGGAACTAGTTTACTTTCGTTGTTACATTGCAAATTTTACATTTTTATTTGAAAGTATTTTTTGAATTTATTTCTGCAAGGTTTTTTTTTTTCTGTAATCTTGAGGAATTGCATATTGGCTTCTTTATTCCTAAACAGATTTGAATTCATCAAGAGAAACCTTCCGTTATGAAAATCCTTCGCAACTTTTCTCATTTGTGTTGATTGAGAAAAGCATAATAAAGCCTTCAGGTATTTCGCCGCCCTTCATTAGGTTAAATAATTTGGCCTCACCTGAAATAAATAATAATCAGTGTTGATTAAGTGATGATGGAGAGTCCAGGCAACTGGAAATTGGCTCCTCGGGAATTCATAATTTATTTTATTTCTAGCGCCGTTGCTTGGCTTCAGTTATCTCACATCACAACAATTGGTGTTATTCATTTGAAAACTCATCCATTAAAAAATTTAACTTTACTGTATTGCTAAAATATTCACCTTTACAGAATCTCTAGAAAAACGCCCTACGTAACGAGCAACAATATGCAATCTGTACATTATTGTAATCATTATTGTAATAATGATTACAATAATTTAAAGCAAAAAAAACAAAACAATTAAATTGCTTTTTTAAAAAATTACATTGGATATACTAAGATTGATTATTGGCATTTCGTTTTAGCGGCCCCTAGGTTACAGCTTGCCTGTAAAACCGCTAAGGGACCGCTCTTGCTTTTATTCTGTCTGGATGTCACACTCTGTAGCGGCCAAACGGTTAGAGATATTCGAATGAAACCTTCAGCATCAAAAAGTAGGTGACCACGTATAAAAAAGTCAAACCTCTAGGACCACTTTTAAAAGAAAGAAAACGACTTGGGGAGGGGTGGTCAGGGAGTGTTCCTAGAAGTCTGATTTTTTACATGTGGCACCTACTTTTTGATGCTGAAAACAATGGTGAAGGTTTCATTCGAATATCTCAATATATATTGTTATATATATAATCACAATATTACAATATATTTGCCAAGTGTTTGGCAGCTACAGAGTTTGACCGGAAGTTGGGGGGGGGGGGCTCAAAGTGGTCGCTTCCGATAAAGTTTTGTTCATAAGTTTGTTTATAAAATTGTGCGTATTATGGGGCCGCTTTGCTTTTGACACTGTCAAAATCTTATTTAAAATTTAAAAGTTTTAGATTTGGAAGAAATGGGACATTATTTGTAATAAGTCGAATTAACACCATTTCCTCTAGTCGTTTATTTCTAGAATAAGTTCGTATTTTTATGTAGTTTCCTTAAAGAGAAAAACTTTTCCTCGTTTATTCATAATAAAAAAATAGTAGTGTTAAAATTTAAATAATAAAGAGACATTTACATGGATTTTTCACATTTGAGCTCAAATTGTAAGTTGTTTTCAAAAATGAAGGGATAACAAAATAACAACATAACGATAATAGCAATAAAAGCCTTTTTTTTCATTATGTAACTGGTGAAACTAAGAACTATAGAAAAAAAAATCTTTAAACAATTATTATCATTCAAATGACATTTTCGTATTACTCTATTGATATTTTTAGGATCACTGATAAATACATCCCTTATTTAAATAAGGAAATTTTAGAAATTTAAAAGTCTCAAGGATTATCTTTGTAGTTGCAATTTTTCATTAGTAATTACTAATTTACAACTACTCAATAGAAGAATTATGATGACGTTTCTGTAAAAATATTTCAGACTTAAAAGAACGACAAGAAAAGAAATACTCAGATTTCATCAATATCATCATTTGCTGTAATTGTTTCTGCAACTAAAGAAAATTGTTAATAAAACGTTTTTCCACAAAATATATTATATCAAATACTGATATTTCACTTCTTAAAGCAAAAAAATCTAAATAAATGATTTGAAATCGCAGTGCTTTTTTTTTTTTATTCAGAGACGATCTATTTAGTCACATGAACAAAGTAAGCACTTATTATAAAAGAACGTTTTGTCAATAATACAAAAAACTGAAGATGTATTACATATTTAGCTTTGCTTTCTTAACATTTTAATTAATTTAATTGATTGTAGTAATACTAAAATATTGATGAAGTATAATTTGATTCTTGGCTTGGCTTTTAAAATAAAAGCATTTGAATCTCAAATTATAATTTCAACAAGTACTTCAGTTGCAAAAAACATTTTTCTTATAGCAATTGTAAAGATTAAGGGCGAAGTGCACCAATGCGCTGCCGAAGAGGCCGCCAGTTGATGAGGAGCTATTCACAGTTGAAGCTTTATAGTTCTTCAAAGATGAATCTTATTTCTTTAAGAAATAATGTACACCATGCTTCTTAAAGTGGCTGCGACTGCTTAATAACATTTAAAGTCATTTCTGGATCACTTTAGCATGCGCAAATACTTTTTAAATGTAGCTTCGATGATGAAGAAAATAACATATGGATCGAATTTTACCCTTGAAGACAGGAATTTTGAAGGGGAAAAATAAATGTTATCAAACAGTATTTTGGAAATTTTCAATTATAAATTTATTACTTTCACGTCCTTTCTGTTTATTAAATACAGTCACATTTTATTAAATTTAGTTAAATACAGTCACATTTATTAATAACATAGGCTTTTAGAATGAATCTGCAGATAGTGCCTGTTTCTTGGAATAGCTATTTGACTTCCGGGTCTGGTTTATGATTATTAACCAAAGAATGTTCCACCCATTCAGAAATATTTTGGTGATTATTCTTGAAAGCACTAACATGTTCTTTGACGCTCTCGTTTAACGTTCTTCCTGTATTACCGAAATATACGTAACTGCATGTTCTACACTTTAGTTCATACATGAATCTCATCATATTCATTTTGTAATGTAATAGTGTGAGTGTGGGTGGCAGGGAAGCCGAGTACGGCACCCGTTGGTCTATTGTGCTATTCCACGGACAGACGGAGAGAATATGGACAGACGGAGAGAAAGACTGAGAAAGAATAGTGGGAGAAGTGCAAGGGAATGGGAGAACCCCGAGAAAACCTGCAAAGCGCGGATAGTCCACCATCACGAAACCCACATGAGAACCGAACCTCGGTACTCAGAGGTGAGAGGCCAATCTCTAAGCGAAAACACAACCGCACGGCCTTCCTGTTCATTATAGTTTTAACTTTAGTTAGCTTTTATAGTTTTTATAATTGTAAGTTTCAAAAAATATTGTTGATCTGCATAAACCTGCATGACCATTTTTATTTGTAAAATTTTAATTTTTATCAGGATAATTGTTAAATAACAGTCTGGGAAAGGAGTCTTTATATGTTACGCTATGAACCTTATTCTTTGTTGTAATTGCATTAGACTTATTGTTTGTTACAAATGCTTTGATTTTAAATTTTTCAAAATGTAGTCTGAAGAATCAGGGAAAGTTTATTACCTTGCGAAATATCGCTAGGAGAAGCATGAAGGTTTTAGTATTAAACAGATTTTGTTAGATTTTTGTTCCTGGGATCAAATAGATCGTCTTTTGTCTATACTTATTAAATATTCCCAATCATTTGAGTGTAAACAACTTCACCTCTATTAATTAAGTACGAAATGCATTCATAATTACTAAAATTATTTATTTAAAATAAATTATTAACTTAAATAAAATCTCTATCTAACACATCTATTGAAGTTAGTAAGTTGATTTATTCATGTTATAAGGCTACAAGAAAATAATTGTGGATAATAATTGATTTATAATCAATTTAATTTAATCAATTTAATTCATTTTATCTGTTTGATTCCTTCGCCAATTTTATTTTTTCTGAATTTTTTTAAGCGTCTCAGAGAGATCCGTTTGGAGGGTATCACTTTTTGTTAAAGACATTGAAAAAGATCGCATTTCTTTTGTGATAGTTTAATGTAGTGATTAAGAAGATAAATGACAACTTAATTAGATACATATAATGCAGGTGAATCTAAAATAGTGAGAGAAACTGCGGGGATGGGTTCCCCATACCAAATAAAGTAAGAAAGGTCAGATAAACATTTGACCGGAAGTGCATGGTTGCTGAGCTATTTCAATACAAAGAAACGAAGCCAACTACAATGGAAACAATGGAGATGAACAATATCTTTATTGATAGCATTTAGTTCGTACAATACCACGATGTGGTCACTGCACATGGTAAATGTTGAAAATGAGGTAATGTAATGAGGTAATGTATGGGGGACACGCCCGCGCAGTTTGTACCCCTATTTAGATTAACCCTGTATATATAAATATATATATAAAATAAAATAATATTTTACGTGCGCAAAATTATTTTTAACTTGAATAAATTAAGCCAAACGCACAATTCTAAAAACAATAATTACAGATTAAAACTCACATAATCGATTTCTCCAGCGCTCTGGCTGGCTTCCTCAGATGCATTTACAAAATAAAATAAAATAAAATACAACGCTCAGTCTTTTTATACGTTTGGCTTAATTTATTCATGTTAAAAATAATTTTGCGCACGTAAAATGTTATTTTATTTTAAATATTGCCTATTACTTTTTCAGTCTTTGTTCTAATGTCAACCTGCAATAAACCAACAATGAATAATAAACAAGATCTGCTTAGAGACTTTGACCATCCCTCACCGCCTGCAATAATGACTCTTCCGAAATTTGAATATTCTTGCCTAATTCTGTATAAAAAGACTGAGCGTTGTATTTTATTTTATTTTATTATGTAAATGCATCTGAGGAAACCAGCCAGAGCGCTGGAGAAATCGATTATCTGAGTTTTAATCTGTAATTATTGTTTTTTGAATTGTGCGTTTGGCTTAATTTATTCATGTTAAATATATATATATATATATATTGTACATGATAAAATAAATATACTGTATATCACTGTAGTCACAGATGATACAAGTAATGAGTTTCAAATCATTTGCGCTGCTTAGATGATGACAGGTGATACACCCAATAGAAGCTTCCTAAAAAGTTAGAAGAGATTAAAAACTTTTTACTTCAAAAGAAAAGTGAAGAGAAAATTCCAAATTAGCCATAAAGGAACTTTGAAAACTTTTAATAAATAAAGTGATTAATGAACTTTTTTTATAATAATAAAGATGTATAAAAACAGCAATTTATGATGACATGAACATGAATTTAATACATAGAAATTAAAATAAATAAGAAATATAGTTTGTTTAAAATGTGTCAAATTGGTATAGACATTTCATCCATAATTCCTCTATAAGTTAAAAGTAAATTCATGAAAATTAGATAAATTTTCAAAAGTAAAAATAAATCATAGTAATATTTTAATTCTTTTGTAGATGCATAAAAATACGAAATTTAATGTATTGTCATCGGTAATCAACGATAGTTAGGCAATTTTTAGAATGGAATGTGGTCTGGAAGCCTGAATTGACTAATCCCCAACGTCCGATACGGTATTGCCTCGATAACACTCAAACAACGCAGTAAATTCCGCATCGATTCGGTCCCGGCGAAATCAATTTTCGATTAGGCTTATCGCCGCGACCGTTATTATTGAGTGAATTCGTACATTAAGGAACGATTATTCGAATAATACTCGCAAATTGTCCCGTCTCTCTTCCATTCTGTGGAAGCCCATGTTCCTCTTCCTCGTGGGATATCGGCTTGATCCCTGTGGATAAGAGACGGATTAAGCTGCCCACGTAGCATATCTGACGAGAACAAGCATTTATTCATGAACTGGTTTGCTTGTCCCTTCGACGTAGTTGCAACGCAGTAACCCAGAATACTCTCAGAGGAAATTAACTCTGCCTGTATTATGATAGATGGGAGCCCAGTTTCGGTTTTGAGCCATTACAGAAATTAGTTCGTTCATATTTTAAGTGAAACTACAATGTTAATAGGATGTACAATAACATTAACAATAATATTGCCCAGGAGAACTTAAGTTTAGATAAGTCCATAAGTAAATATTCCGAACGATGCGCTTTTCAAATGTTAATATATTTAATGAAAACTGGATTGTTATGCAAATTTATAAGTTCGCTTCGACTTCTAAAATGTCAAGTTTTAAGAATAGCAAGACTACTGACAAACAAATATTAAAGTTAAAAGTCTAATATAAAAGTAAAGAAAAAGACAATAGAGAAGACACAATATTTTAGAATAAATGTATCTTCATACAAAATAAAAGTCGATCATCGATCACTTACTGTATTCTTGAAGTAATTTAATAAACTACGAATTGTTTGGCTTGAAAGTGAGAAAATACGTATTTGTGTCGTGAATTAAAGATGAAATCAAGAGAAATTTAAGAACACGGATTTCATCAATATAATTTCTAAAAACTGTTAGGTTTCTTCACAGTAGACTTTTCATTTTATTTTATAATATACAAAACAAATGATGAATGTCTTATCAGGAATGTTCTTCCTGCACTGAAATTTTAACAAATCGTTTTCTATTGTAGATTTTTCTAGAATTAAGATTAGTTTTAGTAGTAGTTTCATCAAAGTCTTAATAATATAGAAGTAAATTATACTTAACATTTGAACTATTTTAAATGTAGAATTTTTTTTATTGCTTTTTTATTGGAATCATTTATTCTTATTAATTGTTACGAATGAAGTATTGAAGAAATATTAATGACCTATTTAAAATAGGATCATCGTTTAGTGTATTTGTGTGATCTTCGGATCATTTGGTCTCACCCATTGTTGTATTTGTGTGTATTTACCAAATCTCAAACTATTGTTCGCCGTAGTATTTATATCATAGATTAGTGCTTGTCAACCTGTTCTTTGCTTAGGTTGATTTGCAATTATGTATTTCGTAAAATCACTCTCGACACAACGATCTTGCTGTTTTGCTACGTACAATAGAATGCTTCGAAAACCTCAGATAATTTAAAATAAAACAGACTAAAATCTAAAATACCCCAAATAATCTTAAATACCTTAAAATTAAGCCAATTTGAATTGATAGCTTATTAACAATCATTGTTAGAACTTGGTAGAATTAGTTTAATTTCTGTTTGCCGAGATTATTTGATGTCAAAAAATTATTCTATATCAATTCTTTTGGTTATATTTGAAACTACACATTTATTTCAGAGTTTTCTTGAGGCACACAAGGACACATTACGGAACTGTGGTTGAAAAGCATTGCCTTAGACTTGCTCAAGTCGTATTCTGATTATAGGATAGTTGTTTTGAATTGAAATATTTAAAGTGTGACTTAATTTTTATATCAGCTTAAAAGCGAATATTTAATAAGGATTTTGAAAATCCTTACCTTAGATTTATTAAATCTATATCTTACTTGAGAGTCGGATTTAAGTGAATGAAATTACATCAGGAATGCAGTACTGAAAGCAATTTCAAAGTTGTATATTACGCTTAGCTCCGTTATAATTGTTGTAAATTATCTATGGAATTCCTAATAAAAAATTTCTGCAATTTATTAATATTTTCACATCTCTTACTTAAAATTTTAATGCTAAAGTTTAAAAATCCCATCTGCGATGCTTACATGGGATTCGCATTGTATTATTTCTCAACAGCCGTAGTTCATTTACAATTCAAAATAGAAGCACTTATTCACTAAAGTTATTCTCAGAAGTGTCATCAAGTGCCAATGCGTAGTATAGCTGCAAGCATGAACAGGCTTTGCAATTCAAGTCTTGAATGGACAATCAGAAGCAGGGATATTGTTGTCTGAATTGGTTTACCAAGAAAGAAGTAGGGAATTGCGGGTCATCCTTTTCCTGCTCCCATTATGAAATCCGATGCACTCACCATCATACACGCAGAGAAGTAGTGTTACTTGGGCAATTTAGATCTGCTGATGCGTTTTCCAAGCAGGAGAGTTGATTGTAAACATTCAGTGAAGCTGTAGGAGCATTCCACTGTTTAGTTTTCTCTTTTCTAGAACGACACAATTGCATTGTTTGGACCAATAAAATTCCAAGAGGGAACAGGTAAATTTCATTGCTTTCCACGGCAATCGCTTTCCAAGAAGCCTTTTAAACCGATTTAGATTTCTGTGTTTTCAGAATCAATGGAGCTACAGAAACCACTAAAAACATGAGAACATTGTATTAGGGTTTTTTTTTTTTGTATTGTGTTCACTAAACTTGTTTCAAAAAATTACTTCAATTCGAGATTAAATTTTGTAAACTTAAGATAATAATCAACTGCAATTAAATTTGCTTTGTTGACTATTAAAACACTGAAGGAAATCAAGGCTGACATACAGTATCCTGTTGTTACAGAACTAATTAATTTTAGATTACGAAATAACAAATATTTCTAAATGAGAAAGAATTCTATTAATGCATACACAAAGAAAGGAAAGAAACCATATTGTTTATAAATGATTGGTAACAATAATTTTAGTTTAATATGAAAATAATTGTAAAACTCCAGACAATTGTTTTAGCTGAAATGAAAATTAAAACTAATAAATTGCCAAGAAAAATATAACTTATAGCACAGTCTAACAGTTATAAAATTTAGAAAAATCAACATTAATTAAATACATATTAACAAAAAATCTTATCAAGTTTGGATTCAATCGGTTACACACTACGAATTTTTTAGTTTACTTATAGTTTAAAAAATATAAAACAATAATTTGATTATTTTTCTGTTTATTTTCAAATAATTATGTGTATAACTTATAATAATTGCAGATTTTATAATTTGCTTAATTTGCTGAACTAATATTTAACTGAAATAATAATATGGGGAAATTTTCCAATTTCCAATTTCTGAAATTAATTAGGCCTAAATGAAAACTAAGCATTGGAATACATTAGATAATTAACATTAGCTATATTTTTATAACTATCTACGTTCATTGCCAAAACAAACAAAAAAAAGCTCACGCAGAAGCAGCAATCGAAATGGAATAACACTTGGCTTAGGCAAAGGGAATGACGATGCAAATAACTGATTACAATATCAGAGGAAATGGGCAGTTTGTTCGGACGAAATACAGCAGGTTAATAGTCCATTTACTTCTGCGTCATACAGCTCCTAGTGTGGATAAATGCTGCGATACGGCTTGGGTTCCTAGAGAAGTCTAATGCTAACCTGCGGAAGATCCTCTTGTAGCTAATGCAATTGCCGCTCCAGATCGCTCATATCCTTAAATGGCCGAAGCTACCGTCCCTGGGAATCTGCTGAATGTAAGGTTGTCCCGTCAATATTTTATTTGGTCCAGCAGAGACCGGAGAATAATTAGGAATTGGCTTTCCACACCATAACGCCACTAATCCAGGCAGTATGTGTTGCTCAAAAATGAAGTCCAGATTTATGGGCTGCCAGTACTTCTCTTTACTCGAATACGCTAGTATTCGTGTTCAGACAAAAACCTGGATTCATCGATAAACGATTGTTGTTGCAAATCAACAGCCGTCCATGCCACCCGCTCATTACACCACTAACGCTGTTTGTGGGATGTTAATGGAAGTCAGCGTAAGGGGCGCCGAGAATGCAAATCTCTTTCTGAAAGTCGCCTCACTATTCTTGGTATAAAGGTTTTCTAATGATGGCGCTACATGTCTGTAGATGGTGGACAGATGGAGTCAGATTAGTTCTCTCTTCTCACAGTTTGCCTAGCTCTCCCAATGCCTTCCCGGTGCGTGTCAAAACTGTGTCGAATACGTCGTTCAGGATTCACAGACCTGCACTCTGAAACCACAACCACACTGTTATAAAGCACACAATGGCAATATAACGACTGTTCACATGATCACAGCCGTAGCGATACTAACACCCCTGGTGGCAATTCTCAGCGGACAATCGTTACATTAGTTACAAAATTTATATTATTTCGAGGACATTTCGAGCACTTTTTTAGCGACTGTACGACCAACATCTTTGTATTGTTGCATCGTTCATATCTTGGAAATAAAGCATTTCCAGACCTATGCTTATATGACATTTATTCGTTGTTTTGCATGATTGAATACAACCTTTAAGTTTGGCAGCACATTTAAGGTACACCCTGTATATATGTATATTACTGTGCATTGTTATAAAAATAAGCTTTTAAATAAATTATAAACCGTATATATATTATAAACTGCTATAAAAAATTTATGAAATAATCAAGTGAAATCAAGATAACTTGCTATAAATGTATCATTTTGTGCATATTACAAGAAAGAAGTTATCTATTTTTAATAATTGTGAATAGGTGAAGTAAATCATTACAGTAGTAAGTGACTGAGAGAATATAGCGAATTATTAATGGTTGAACGATCATATGTCCGACATTAGAGCTTAAGAATTCAGTATATTTATTGTTATAAAATGTACAAAAAAAAATTAAGCAGCAAGAATAGGAAGTACTTTAGGTTTTTAAGGTTTTTAGTGCCTTGTTACACCTTAATTTCAGTCAGATTACAGTTTTACTCTCTTCCTTTACCTGGAAATTGCATTGAAATTTATGGCAATCTATTACAGACGTGGCGTGAGCTTACATCAGCGCATTACTCTCTACCAGAGTTCATCAAAGCCGTTTTCACTCATCGCAGACACCAGACCAGATTAAAAGTCAGTTTTATTACATTAGACTTTGCTGCTACGAGGACAACAATATAATCCTAACCCGAGAGACTCATTAGGCTGGGACGAGAGTAAGGCCTAATTAAATTAGACGCCATTATTTCATCCATTTTTATCGAGCAAACTAATCGCCTTATCCTGGTTGCGTGTGCCACTTTCAATGCCAGGCGCAACAATGGCTCCTCGTTCGCTCGTTAGGCTTCTTGCTAATGGTAAATTTTGTGTGCTTCCTGCCCCGCCTGCATACCCTAAAGGTTTCTCTGCAATTGAATCAGGTCGATTAAGGCTCACGTATAAGGCCGACATCTCTCCCAGTCGATAATAGTTGTTCAATGGTCTATTTTCTTGGTTCAAAATGATTAACCGTTTGCTTCAGAGCATCAGTGCTGCAGGCTAACTGGCATTGGTCGAACGCGAGATTCCAAATATCGAAACATTGATAGCGTCTCGACACGCGAAGCAAATTACTTCATTAGCTTCATTATCCAATCATGTTCCTGATTATTACGCTTATTATTTATTAAATGCTTAATTCTTAGACATTTATTCCTTCGGGAAAATTACTTACTTCCTTATTGATCTACCTTATTATTTTTTTTTAAACTTTTAAAAGCCGCTAATACATTAAGTAGCAAATTATTATCAGTCAGTCACTTTTGTGTCGTATTTCAATGCTTGCTGTCATTTAATAGGTTTAAATTTAAGTTTTGATTGAGATTAGAATGTTAGAGATGATCATTCTCTTCGCACAATTATAGTGAAACCCGTTAAAAACAGTTTCTTTGTTAATTTTACAAATCGTGACAGAAAAAGAACTGGCTAGAGTACATTCAGTAATAATTTTTTCAATCCTCAATAATAACGACATAGTTAATAGTCTTAATTCTACAAGCTCTATCAAAAACCAAAACTGTTTCAGAAAGAAGGGTTCAGAATAAGACAGCTCTCGACTTCTTCTCACGCAAAGCACCACCATAAACCTTTCAGAATGACAGTGCTTGGATTTTAAGTGATGTATGCTAATGTTATAATTTGTTGGACCGAATACGCTCTGATATCTTTGTTTTCGTACAAAATTGAGGAAATACAGTATTCGCAGACAAGTTGATTACAAAAGTAAAATAATGATATTAGAAAAAAGATATAAAGATAATAATAAAAAAAACTTAAAATGTTGTGAAAATTTTCTTATTGACATTACATCATATTACCATTTTTGTAGAATTTTTCGGAAGCTACGATTCAAATTCAACAAAGTCAGTTATGAAATTTTTATTGGGAAATAAGGGTAGAGTTTTATCCTGACAAGGAGATAATCTTGCCAATATTAATATTTGAATTTAGACGAATACAAAGATGAGATAATATTTCCCTCTAAATTGCTTGCTATGTTTGAGTTACTTTTGTATTTCTAAAGTTACTAATTACTGTTAAAGTTATGCCTATTGTTTATTTTTATTATTCGTATTGTACACCTCATAGATTAAAAGTGAATTTCATGTTATTTTGGACCATTCGTTTTTGGATGTTTAGAAGTAGAATATTAATATTGTTAGATAATTAATAATGCCATTAATATAGGCTTTCTTTCTATTAAATAATCTTAAAAACTGAATTAAAATTGTTACTGTTCA
>JAFIDM010012231.1:67541213-67633716 GCA_023159025.1 Thereuonema tuberculata
TTATAATTTATCAAAAGTAAACGAGTTATAAATTATTTTTTTTTGGACTTGAATTATTAAAATTGTAATCAATAATTAGAAAGTCTTAGACAGCTTTCTTGTTTATAAATTGTCATGAAATGGGCAACATGGGTGGCTACGAAATTTTCTATTACATCAAAATGAACCCAGGAGACCTAAAACATGAGATACCTGAAGTAAATAAAGGAAAATATTTTTCTTGAAAGTGTTGCTTTGTTCTTTCTCCAGAATCAGCATTCTACTTTCAATTCAAACTATAAAAGCCAACTCATAAATATAACTCTGTTATGTCTGTTTAAAGTGAACAGAGTAGTGCTCAACATACTCACGGCTGTTACTTTTGGTCACACGAAGCTACCTACCTAATATTGCCATTGTCTTTTATGAATCCAATACAATATTAGGTTAGCTTACGCTAAGTTTGTCCTATAGCGCGCCGGAGTTTGGGCTCCAATTTTTCTTAGACCAACAGGACTGAGATGAGTTCGGGTGGTCAGGATGAAATGAAATAAAATTATTAACTACTATTACCTGATTTATTTTTACCTGAATGGTAATAAAGGCATTGAAGTATTGCTAATAATAACTTGAAAAAATCATTGTAATACCATATAACTCCGAGCCCATATCAGCGGATTCAAAGGAAATTCTTCTGATTAGTATTCGAAATATGTAATTTGATAGTTGGACACTATTTTCTTGATCTTCCAAAATAATTTTAAATGAAAAATTTTAGCGCTCTGATGCGAGAACTCTAGGTTAATAATCTAATCTCATAAGTATTTTATTTCTTGCTTGGAACATTCCATGGAGAAATATCATATTACAAAAGTTGAAAGTGCTAGTACTTCACCATTCAATGAATTACCTCTTGATGCTACGATTTAAAATCATCAATTATTAGTTAATTTGGGGAAAAAATCGTCCGACATAGAGTGTTTTCCATGACATGGATTTATAGGTTTGTTATCATTAGGCATAATAAGTGCTTGGAATCCACGATTTATTCTGGCCTAAAAGAAAAGTAAAAAATAAAAAGATCATATAAAGGAATAAACACAATATGAAAAATAGCAATATCTTTTAGTAAAATAACAATACAACCGGGATTCGATCCGGGCTCGCCGGCCGTTTCAAGTAGAATGACAACAAAATACAGAGTGCATGATAAAATACAAAATAATAACAAGCAGTGATTGATTAGCTAATAACTGGTGGAGCCACCTAGTAAAAAATACTAGGTTATGAATGTTGTCATTCTATTTGAAAACGGCCGGCGAGCCTGGATCGAAATCCGGTTGTATTGTTATTTTATTAATAGATATTGCTATTTTTCATATTGTTTGTATGGCCTTATTGATTCCTTTCTATTAAATTTTACACATGTTAAAGTTTAGCATTAAAAGATAATCTAATTGAATTATCAAAATTTAAGTAATTGAAACCTCTCTCTGCAGAAATAGATTTTACATGGTTGGCAAGGGCACTTCCTTAAACGTTTATACTTTTAATAATCTTTAGCAAAGATCATAAAAAAATATTTTTACAACAAACAATAAACAAACATACAAACAAAAAAATAAAAGCCGCACAGTGAAATTTAATCTGTAATGGCCAAGGTACTAAGAACATCCTGTTGATTCTAATATCCAATGAAAATGGCGGCAAATTAATCTTTAGAGCTGGATCAGTGGTAAGTCTCTAGGCGTTGGAGAGAGGAGGCTGGAAGAGCTGGGTTCAATATCCGGCGGAAGTCGGAGATTTTTCCTTGCCGTTTCTCCTCCAGAAAGATCTATGGTTCACTCGGCTTTGCACTAAAGGGGGACTGGGATTCTTTCCCAAGAGCTAAAGGAGGGAGGACAGGCGTCGGGCTGACCATCCACCTCAACTGAACCTCATTCGTTAGGAAATTCCCGAGGCCGTACTTCCGACGATCCCAAAGGCCACGTAGACTTGTAGTGGCATACTTCAACTTTGACTTTAATCATTAGAGCTAGATTGTTGGCATTGTTGTACTGTTATCACGTTAATCAGAAACTTTTACGTTATTGGAAAAAGATGAATTTCATGGTAGATGTAATGTACATTTCCAATTCATTTTGGTACAAAACAAACCAGGAGCTGTAATTTTCTAGAGAAATCAGTAATGAATTTTATATGAATTTTTTTCTATATAGATGATAAGAATTCATCAAAAACAGTAGCAAAGGTAAAAAATAGCGCACGCATTTAAAAAATAACAAAAAACATTATCACATCCTAAAGTTGAATTTATAATGAAAAATTGGCATTCCAACCATATAACTTTTTTTGCTTTGATTTATTTTAATTCTTTATATACTTTTACTTCTATTGTTAAACACTGGTTTTTCTCATATTTTTAATTAACTCACGATTGGGCTTTTATTTTTTTCTTTGTTTACAACTTGGATTAGAAAGGAAAAACATTTTCTCCGGTGGAAAAACAACAACTGTGGTTTGTGTTTTTTCATTGTTAAAGATTAACAATGAACAGAGCTCGTTGGAGGCAGTTTCTCCTGTATTATTATGGTGCAACAGAAAATCGATTCTTTCTGAGAAACTCGCCATAATCCAATTGGTCGGATAAATAAGCGGCGTCCATCTCATGCTCGTTGTGCTTGGCGTTCGGGGCATCTGGCCCATCCAGAAGCGGATCTCCCGTTACTTAATTACGGACATTAATCCGTCCGAGTCGACTCTCGTTCGTTTAAATCACTGATGCTACGGTGGGAGTTAGAGGGTCCATTAAGAGGGTGGAAACCCTACCTCCAAACTATCATCATTGCGAAGAATTACAGACAAATTGGGAGAAGAAACTTCTAATAAATAGACCGACTTCGTTTTAATGACCTTTCAGGTTTCAACCTGACACCTTCAGCGAACGAAATAAGCATTATGAAAGAGACTGTTAGTAAATCAGAAACACAAGAGGAACGAACATTGGGTTAGCGTTGTCTTACCAATTTACAAGAATTAGAAAATGTAACAAAAATATAGTAAAAATAAAAATACGAAAAATACAGCAATAAAATATTAAGAAATTTGAGAATTAAATACTTCGATTTACATTCAGATAAAATCTATTTAAAAGCTCAGAAAAAAATACTTTTTAAAGATAAAGTACAGTACAATTTTGTATTTTGATTTAAATATTTCTGTATTTTTAATAAAATTCAATTTCAGATTTAATATTTTGTTAACGAACTAGAATAAAATGGCATCAAAGATTTGTTTCTTTAAGAATTGTCAAGACTAAATTAAAAAGAAAGAAATTAATTGTGATCTTCCCGAAGTCATGCAAAAAAAATCAGTCTTATATCATCACATTATAGGCCTAAGGAAATTTACTGTATTCTGTATATCTATGGCTTTCCTGCTTTTTTTGATTTTCAAAGAACAGTTAAAAAAAAAAAACTGTTCACAGAACAATCAAAAACAAATGTATAAAGTTTAGATTTTAATTTATTTTATATTTTCCGTTGAAATTTTTGTTCAAATCTAATATAATAATTATAATTTTTTCAAATAAATCCTGGCTTACAAATTCTAACAACATTTACGTTATATGTTGTTATATGAACTAATAGGAACTAATATGAAATTTACTTTATTTAAAACAATAATTATTGAAAGCAACCCTGAATTACAAAAATACTAAAGAGATGTAATTCACATAATTTATAGTTAATAAAGATATGACGTAATGAATGGTAAAGTATTTTTGAAAGTTTACAAATCATTAATAACAGTGAGGTCTTCAAAGAAAAAAAAACAACAACCTTAAAGATTCAAATAGATAATTTGTTAATAGGCAATAATTCATCAGAAGAAAATTTATAGTTACATTTCCTATTTTGAAAAGTTAGTGATATTCTATTTAATCTGCATTTCTTCTTAAAATTAAAGATAATTCACTAAGTTTTGTAATACAGATTCTTTGTTTGCCATAAAACTCATTAAAGTTCCTATACCTTTAATTTATAAATTTCAAAGCTGAACCAAATGACTAAGACAATTCTGAATTGCTTTTCTGTAAAGGTTATTCTAGTTTAGTTAAATCTTTTTAAACTGAATAGTAATATTATTGTCAAACATCTTTCTTCAAAAAGATTTGTCAAACATCTTACTTTATTATAAAGTATTAATTTAAATTAAGAATTTAAATTAATTTAATTATGGAAATTAATTAAAATTTAATTAATTAAATTTAATTTAGGAAATGGGAAAAGTAGTACTGAATTTATTAAATGCAGAAAGCAATGAAACCATCATATATTTTAGCCTTTTTAAGATGTGAAACATTTCCACATTCCGTGAAGGGATGATAAGAGCTAGACGATAGTTTTTATACAATAGTATTTATTATCTATTGGATTGTTTCTTCTCTATTCTATAAATAGAGTCTATAATCCCTCTGAAATTTCTAAGTAACTTGTTACGTGGAAAATAATAACATTGACGTATGTTTGCTATCTATTATCATCAATAATGAGTGGCACCAAGTAAAATGGCACCATGATCTAACAGAAGGAAATCATGCGTGTTATTGTTAGCCATCTAACACTTTTCCATAGAATCTGAGAAAATATAATCTTTACACTGAAAAAATGTTTAGCTTACATTGAATTTCAATCTCTTATTTATCTAAAACATTGAAAATGAAGTTTAATTTTTCGCAACTACGTGAATTTGAATCTTTTGGAAAGGAATCTAATCAGTACCTGTAATCCCACTTTATAAGTCTCCACTTAACCCACCATAAAGAAAGATTTTAGTGTCAGTTCAGTTGGCTTGAAAATTATCTATTTTATTTATTTCAAGCTTTTTTTATGTAATTTACCAAAATAAAAATATAATTAAAAAGAATGTCTCAATAAATTTAAACTGAATTTAACCACTGCTAAGTAGATTATTATCCAAATTAAAAACTAATGAAATTATGTTTAATTATTCATTATTTCTAAAGTTAATAAAATTTTAATTTTTTTTAATATTTTATTCTTTTTAATTTCAGTTGTTTAACTCTTTATAATCTTTATTAAATTCGGAACCTGATTCTTAGTTAGAGAAGCACTATATATAAAGTTGGCAAATGTAATGTAAATATGTCCTTTCATGTAATAAAGAAATTCAACTTTTGTAAATACGTGAAGATTATTTACTTTCTTCTAATTTCATACCCAGTCTAATGCTAATGACAAGCTTATAATGAAACCCTATTAACGTTCTGTTTGTTTACAAATGCAGTATTAATGTATTCGAGTGTTTCTAACACAGATCCACTAATCGATTAATAAACTTTCAGTAATTGATCTATAATATTCTGAATTTAGTTTGGTTAATGAACTAAAGTTTTAAAATAATTATTTTAAAATTAACAAAAATAGTTCTAATTTTTCCAAAGATGTTGCTTAATATTTTTAAAAATAAGAAAAAATGTCAATTACTAATAAATGTAAGAACTCATAAGTCTTTATTTCTCTTCATTTTTTTTTTTTTGGCATTTTAAAAAACATCTATCTCCAAATGTATAATAATGTAGATATTTTGTTTCCAGCAATAACAGATGTTCACAATTGCCAATCGCGCTTATGGAGAGTTGATGAAGTCAACAATGACAGATGTTCAAAATTACATTTTTCAAACAGGCTGCGAATGTGGTACTAAGCAAAATTGCAAATTATTGCTAATTGTTGTATTACTTCAAGCTTACCAGCAAGAAGCGACTAATTATTAAAAGTAAATCTTTTTTTTCTTAAATTCTTTTTTTTTTAAATTTATTACTTTTTAAATATATTGAATACTTTTGATAAATACATTTACGAATTTTTATCTTATGAACAGTTAAATTTGAGCAACCACTGAGCAACAATTAAAATCAATTTAATAAAAGTTAAGGAATATTTAAAATCTATATTTGCTTTGTAATTTATAAATTATAAATAATTCAATTCATGAGTTGCTTTATTAAATTAATATTGTCCCGAATATCAAAGTAATATCTAAATTTCTCTCAAGAGATATCTCTTGATGTCCCAGTACTTACTTCCACTTCAATTTTTAGATATGGCAGCAGTTTAAAGAAGAAAACTCCAGTTTAATGACACTATTGACATAAATTATCATAATTTAATATCATAATTTAGAAAATCAGCAAATGATGTAAAGATGCAAACTTAAGAGGAATTTTGGTTTCAAGTTGTCAGAAAAAAAAATTGCTTAACAACAATTACATTACAATGATGGCTCAGGATTTGCAGAGAAATATCTTTTTTTTTTCTTATTAAGAATGAAATGGAATTATTTATAAGAAACTTATAAGATTGGAGATTTTGAAGTTATTAAAGACTCAATTAAAATATTATATCTTTAGTAATCTGCTATTGGACTTCTTTTTCGAACAACCAATGACTTTTAAGAAGCATACAATTTAAACAGTTAACTTTTAGCAACTTTTTAACTTAAGTTGCTTAATTTTATAAATGTATAAATTATGTTCCTCCAAATCTGAAATGTCCTTTTAGTTTTCTTATTTAACTTTATTAAGTAAAATTTCTTATATGAAATGAACGCGAATTTTTTCCACAGAAAATACAAATTGTTTAATCAGTTTTTTATCCAGATAAACAGCTTGACACAGATAAAACTTTATACCCATAAGTTAGAATAAATTATCGAAAAAGGTGAACGAAATTAATATCTACTTTGTTGATATTACTGCTAAACCAAGTCGTCAGGGTGTTGAAAATCCTAATTTCGCCCTTGATTGCATTCAAGTAAGAATATTTAAAATTAATATTCATTTTGATTTAGCAATATGAGCTAAACATTACAATGCAAGGATAATTTTAAATTTTCAATATTATTGAAAAAGTCAAAATTGTAGTGTTAACAAATTACAAGAATTAAATCATCTGGACTTTTGTAACCTCTTGAGATGAAATAAACATTACCAAGCCGAAATATTGAGTCAACCTCAATCGGAATGAAAAAAATCCCTTATAGATGAGTCTATCCTATTATCACGGCCCACTTCTTCCGATCCAACTTATAAACAAAACAAAAAACACACAAAAAAAACTTTAAACTTAAAAGCCTTAGAAATGATAATTTTAGAATTTCCTGTTCTTTGTTTCTTCAATTTTAATTTTCTTTCTTTTTATCGGAACTTTCTCAACCTGAAAAAGAAGAAAAAATCAAGATATTTTTATCGCGGAAGAAAATCTCATTTTCTCTGACCTATAATATTTTGTCCTTAAATTCACTAAATAATGTTTTTCAAGTGTGACAGGAAAAACCTTTTATCTTTCCTGACGATTCGAGATATTTCTTGTTCTAAATGATAACTCTGCAATATTGGTCTTTTTTACGGCAGAGTAGCCTTCTCAATTTCTCAGACCACTTACAGAAAAACGAGAGCAAAAAGAGATTCGATCTTTGAGCGCCGTCTTCTGAAATCCATCTTCCCCCAACAAACCCAAACTCCCTTTGTTTCGCATTTTCCATTTACTAGATTCCTATCTACCCGACGATAGAGCCATACTGTGGGTATTAGCGTTGAACAAAGACAAGAAAATAATCTCATGAAAGCAACCCATCGATTGAACATTGTCAGCTATGGCGCCCCCTCGCCGCGAGGTAAGGAATCTCGAGGAAGAACCGCTTATCTCCGCTGAGACAATCCATTCTTGTCAGCGCCGCAGGAGAGGAAACGACCTACGCACAAACCCACCTTCTCCTAAACGGAGTAGAATAGAAGATGCAAGCTTCTTTCACGAACATCTCTAAGAATGACTTTGAATGTCGAGATAGGGCCTTGAGTGATGATTATACGGCTTTTTCTGGAACTTCCCTTGGGTGCTTAGCGCTACATTAATTAATGTAAATTACCTCCTTTTTCAGAGAATTTCTTTTTCTTGAGAAAGGATAACTTTTTTTTTCTTAAGGAAACCAAAAAAAAAGAAAGAAAGAAAGAAAGAAAAAAGATTCTAAAGTATTTCCTAATTTTTTTTCTAAGTGAGGGCTTTCTTATTTTGCTATTTTTGTTGCGAATTTACATGTAGCTCAGCTTATTTTATGGTCTTTGAAGCTTTAATAAATTAATTTTGTCCAGATAGTGGCTCTTGATATTCTGTAGAGATTTAATTAATTCAGTATAAATTAAAAATTCATTAATGCTTTAATTATGATTTTTTTTATTTGTTTTATTTAAAAATTCTAAATTAGAATAAAAAGGTTCAAATGAAAAAAATTAAAATTTCAGAAAAATAGCTAAACGATATTTTAAAATTCTAAAAAAGACTATATAAATGTGAAAAATTCATTCATCTACATTTTTTCTTGAAAAAACGTCGAAATCAGTTTTACCTTATTTTGAAAAAAAAAAAAAAAAGATCAACGCGGAAATAAGTCATTTGAGTGGTTATCATACTTGTATTTAAGTTATAAAGTTATCATACTTTATTTCCTTTTCAGTAAACCAGAAACCATAGGAACTTCAGTTATTTCTTCTTGATTAATATCCAATTAGAAAAAAAAAAGTTTTTTTTTTTTTTTTTTTTAAATGAAAGCAATCGGCATGAAACTTTTTTTGAGATAAAAATAAAATAGCTATTAATATAAACCATTATTATATTTTGAAATTGTTCTTTCAGTTACCAAAAATTAGGAATTTATTATAATACTCGACAGCTATCCATAGCTTTCCTCCGGAAGCCTCTCATATGGAACGGAAAAAAAAAAAGAAAAAAAGAATTCTATTTATTTATAAAATAATATGAAAACGAATTAGATCACGTAAACTAAAGCCTAAAACTTAAAACTAAAACTATACATATACTAAAGTTTAAATTCTAAAAAATACATTAACACAAAATTTAAATTCATTTGTAATAATCGGAAATCTTTTCACAAAACAAAGTTCATCAAGTAAAGTAAAACTTATAATCTAAAACTAAAAATAAAAATAAAATAAAGTTCAAATTCCAATAAAATATTTGCACTAGAATATTGAAATCCAATTGGTAATTTGTTGCCTGGCAACGCGCTTGCGAAATTACATTGTTATGAACAGCATCGACCATGCAACAATACTTATGTTGCCAGGGGAATTGCTGCGAAATTCAATTTTTGGCGGACATACGTTAGAAAGCACACATATGTGCACAATGTTTTTAAATTGTAGATATTTATAGATAATTATTGTAGGTAATTGTAATCGTAGATATTTCTTATATATTAAACATTATCATATTAACTTAATTTAAAATAATACGATTTTTTTATACTGTAACAGTACAATTAAGTTTTAGAAATACATTAATATAAAATTAAAGTTAAGGTACAGGCCCAATACAGGCCTTTGTGGCCATAGAAATCGTAGGAGGCTGACGAACAGGTTGACGATGGATGGTCAGCCCGACGGTCCACATGACTAATACAGAAATCCATTATCATTTCATCAATATTAGAACAAAGTAAATCTTTTATCTTCAAGCAATAAACACTTTTATTATTTGATGATGAGAAGATTATTGGAAAAAGTAGAAGAAAAAAAAAATGGAGCAATTTTGGAAGAAAGTCTCCGAATTTTATAAGGGACTGAAATGGGATTCTTGAGTCTTTTGACAAAATTTCATGTATTTATTCGTCAAGCTCCTAAGTTTTAAATAAGAGTTATAATATAAAGTAATATTACATTATTGCAAAATATTTCTCTTTTTTTTTCTCTCTCTCTTTTTTTTTTAATTATTAGAAATCTAGTAGAGAATTATTTACTGATCATTAACTTACCTCCAATCAGCTGCAGTAGTTTCTACAGAACACCATTCACTGTAGGTGTACAAAATATAAAAATGATAGTAAATTATTTAACTCTCAAAATATTGCTAGTTTTGCTCTGTTCTCACATTTTGAATGATTAACAGATTGTTATTTATTATTTGCGGATATAAATGTAAAAGTAAGGACAGTATGTCACATATGATGGCAGTGGATATCGTGTGAATGGTAACAGAAGCATCAATTACCATCTTAAAAATATTCTTAAAGTAATTAAGTAACTTAAATACAGTAAGTGAATATTAACATTACAATTTTCATCGCCACGCCATTTTCCCTGCTACCCTCCAAAACAAAATAATACAACAATGCAAAAAGTAGCTCACTGCCATCCGCCATGTAAGCAACATTCGCTAACAAAATTAAATATGTTTCACATGTTTTATAATGAGCACTGTTCCTCTCTTTCCTTATTCGGTAAATAACATAAATGTTATGTAAATTTTCTATATCGTTTTCCTCATATTCAAAATTGTATTTTTTTTTCAATACTCAAATATTTCCATTCATTTTTGGAAAACTTTCTTTGGGAAACAATTTTATTCAAAAGATTTTAGCCAAAATGACAATGATACCTTCCTTTAATAATGCCGAAGATTAAATTCGTTAGACATGTTATTACATCCCTGTCAACCTTGTGCTGAAACCGTCAATCATATTAACAAAATGAAATTATTATTCATAATAAGGGGCATCTAGCTGGTGGCGAAATTACCATAGAATTCCGGGTAACAGACTTTGATTTTGATCAGAATATGTTAGGTAAATGGAGAATATTTGAATAGAAATTTCTGAAGTGCATGTTTTATTTTAGTTACCATAAATTGAATTCTTATTATATTTTTATTTAAGAAATTAAAATTCTAAAATATGAAGATATCTTTTTCTCAATCACTTTAAAAATGCATTTATTAATATAATTTTTCTCTTTAGTTTATTAATAATTTTTTTGAATTAATTGCTTTGCTTAATTATCTTCGTACTATTTAAGAATATTTAAATAGTGAGGAAATAATATATTTTAAATAATGACTTTTTTTTTCAATTTTTAACTAAAAATTTTGTTAAACAATAAGTTTGGGTGGAAGAGAATCCGGAATATTTTCCCCGATTTGTCAAATTCACTTATCTACTTTATTTTACTTATCTATTTTGCTTATCTACCTTATTTACTACAGGCCTTAGGTAAGTGTATACTTAAATGACCCCTTTCAGCAAAATTTATATAGAAGCCTGATATGGTTAATTAACCCGGCCTCGACCTCACACCATCCAACCAGACAGAAAAGAATGACATTGCGAGTACTTTGGCCCTACAGCGCAAAATGTAGGCAATCACACGGCCAAAGCCCTAGCCCAAGCAATTTAGAAATATAGGAGAATGAAAAGAATTTTTCTAAAATTTAATAGACAGTTCTTCTCGAATACAAGGAAGTTAGGATAAAACATTGCCTCAGAATTTTTATAAAGAAAGATAATATTCAAACGTTTCATGTAACAGTTCAAGATAACTTTTAATTTTAATTTAATTTTAAAAAAAAGAATAATTTCAATCAGATGTTACAATTTTTCTTAACAATAAATATCCAATTGCAATAAAATAATTTTTTATTTTGGAGAAGAAACCTGAAACGAATAGTTGGATAGTCGAACCTTGAGACAAACATATCACAGAATAAGAGAATTTAAAACTTTTTTCTCAAATATTTAATGAATATAATATTCCAACAGAGTTTCCTGTATGGCATGCTACAGCATTGATTCATTGCAACGCTCTTTAAAACTAGCAGATTTAGGTGATTAGTAATTTGCATTCCTTGGTTTTATTTTTTTTATATAGAATAGCTATTTCTTATATCAAAAATATGTCAAAATTTAAAAAGATTTCCGATCCTGCACCATCAATCAAGGTGAAGTTTGCAAGTTTTTACTGTGCTTATACAATGAATAGACAACATTAGAGACTCCTAACCAAGAGAGTATCGGTCTCTTGCGCGAGTAACAACGTGTATCCGCCAAGGTCGACTCCATCTTTGAGATGCTGGAAGGAGGTAGAGCCAGCCATGCATGCTCAACCATTAACCACAACTCCGCCCTAGATGTCGGTGCTAGATTCATGGATCTGATTCTCGCTTAACGACATCCCACAGATGTTCGATAGCGGCTCTTGTTGGTCACTGGATAATCCACAACTTAGATGTTCCTTGGCTTGAGGATGCGCCAGACAGGATGTAGGTAATTATTCAGCAATTCTGGTAACTCGCGGCGTTTAAGGACCTCTCCTGACATGCTAAGTTACCTAGTGTGTTCCAAGACACCCCAACCCATCACAGAACCTATCTGGTAGAACGGGGCCTTGGCCTCATGCTGTCGACGTCACATCCGCACCGTTCTTTCTCAAACACAATATGGGCGCAAACACATAAAAACGCACACATAAACACACATACTGCAAATTTGTGAGCCTCACTTTTCAAAAATGTAGGTTAATAAACATGATGGACATATAACTAGAGAATTTAATTCAATTTTTAGTTGACTAATCATTAATTTTTCTGTTTCAATTTTTCATTCATAAGATTTGTTTTTGTTAAGGATAACTGAGAAACATTGTGGGGTGTAAATGAGAACACATATTACAGAGATAGAGTATTATTCGCTTTAGTTCCTCTTTAGATTTAGAATACTTTCCATCTTGTAGTTAGAGATAAAACGAGAAGCTGTCATCTAACGCTGTATCTCGCTGTTGTCCCAGATATAGAAGGATTCCTATCTTCCATTAAAGACTCGCAAGTGGGTTGTTAAGAGAAATTTATCAAAAAAAGTGTTGCTATACGGTAGGACTACACCCATTTGTCAGTTCATTTCGTTTCTGTAAAGTAATCAATGCAATTAAGAAAAAACGAAGAAATTCCTTTATAACCTATATTGCTGATTGCCAACTGTGGTATCTGTTTTGTAGCCATTAGAAGGTATTTTAAATGATAGAAATGATTTTCATTCGGATTTAAGGCGAAGAAATGAACTTTAAGATACTTCAAGTAAATTATATTCATGTGATTTTGTCCAAAAGCTGATAAAATTCAAATGAACCTTCTGGTTAGATTTAATAGGGTGCATTTAATTATGTAAATCTGTTGAATGTTAAATCCTTTGGTACATAAGAGTTGCCTTAAAACTTTTATTGGTCATAAATTAACTTGAAGCCTTCAACATCAAGGCAACTGAAATCCTTCTAGAAAAGTTGGCCATAAATTTATTCGATTTTCAGTAAAAATCTAATTACAAAGAAATATGAAACTAATTTTATAATATAGAATTAAACATTTTAAGCTTCTCTTCTACAGCTAATTTAATTTCTTTGAATGGAAACAATAAAGAAACAAAAGATCTGAAACCGTCTTAACTTTGTAAGTCACTTTATTTGAAAATATAATTTCGTTTTTCTTTCTAGATTCTTCTGGAAAATGTTCTGGAAAATGTTAATCACCTTCGGTATTACTCTCAATTTTTCTATCAACTTTTTAAATTTTTTTTCAGCTCGAATGAAAGGAAACCGAGGGAATATTTTTTTTCTGTTCAATAAAAGACTTTCAGAAAATGAATTACTTAATTAACATTTAAATTAAAGTAGTCTTTTTTATTGAAACCAAGAAAAATATGAATAAAAAGATGAACTATAAGCTTTCTTATTAAAATAACATCTTGAAAAAAAGTATTTAACTTAAAAATATTACAGAAAAAAAGCAAAACATAAAATTAATAAAGTAATTATATAATTTATGATAATAATAATAATATATATAATTGTATAATAACTAGTCGGCTACCCGTCGCTTCGCTCCGAAAGCCTCCCTTATGTAACGGAAAACAATTTTTTATTTATTAAAAAAAAAACACACACACACAAACACACACAAATTACATCAAGGAAACTAAAACTAAAATTTTTTAAAAGCTTTTTTTTAATTTAATTTTTGAGGTCTATATTCTCTCAATCTACGACTGCTTTTAGAAACACCTTGAAAATCATATATCTATGATATATTTTTATTTTTTACAGAGATTAGAATGTAGGCCTGGTGGTCTAATGGCTAAGACGTCTAACTTCTGAGCAGTATTCTACCTAATAGAAATAGTGCATCTTTCTTTCTTGACTATCTTTTTTTTTATTCCTATTGATACTTTTCAGTGGTTTTCGAGTTAGAAATAGTGATGGTTTTTGAGTTACAAATAGTGATTTTTCAGTATTCTACCTAATGAAATACTGCTTCTTATTTCTTGACTCTTTTTTTTTTTTATTCCAAATGATACTTTTCAGTGGTTTCTGTGTTACAATAGTGTTCAGTATTCTATCTAATAGAAATACTGCTTCTTTCTTTTTTGAGTCTCTTTTTTTATTCTAAGTGGCACTTTTCAGTGGCTTTTGTGTTCCAAATATTGATGGTTTTTGAGTTACAGATAGTAATTTTTCAGTATTCTATCTAATAGAAGTGTCGCTTCATTCTTTTTGACTCTCATTTTAATTATAATTGTCACTTTTCAGTGACGTTTGAGTTACATTTATTGATGGTTTTTGAGTTGCCAATAATGATTTTTTCGGTATTCCACCTCAGAAAAAGAGTGCTTCTCTCTTTCTTGACTCTGTTTTCTTAACTCCAACATCTGGCGTGTACACCCACATATTTTTCAATATCACGTAGGATTTGGTTAAGTAAGAATATTTAAAATATTGCAACGTTTCGGCAATTATCGTTCTAATTGTCAGTTTCGAATTTCAAATAAACTGACTGATGTGAAATAAATAAACAATCTTGAGATTCAAAAAAAAAGATTGAATACATTCCTTATTGATGGGGGAAAGCAAAGGAGATATAAGTCAAAAAACCATATGAAGAGAGTTGTAGTTCCTTTGGCCTAATGAATAAGGCATCTGACTTCGGATCAGAAGGTTGCAGGTTCGATTCCTGTCGCGGATGTTTCATTGTAAAAATTATTTCTATTTTCCATTCGCTCAGAAAATTGCGCCGGACAGACACACAGACACACAGAGAAATAAAAGATTTTAGTAATATAGATTGTCACTTTTCAGTGACGTTTGAGTTACATTTATTGATGGTTTTTGAGTTGCAAATAGTGATTTTTTCGGTATTCCACCTCAAAAAAAGAGTGCTTCTCTCTTTCTTGACTCTGTTTTCTTTACTCCAACATCTGGCGTGTACACCCACATATTTTTCAATATCACATAGGATTTGCTTAAGTAAGAATATTTAAAATATTGCAACGTTTCGGCAATTATCGTTCTAATTGTCAGTTTCGAATTACAAATAAACTGACTGATGTGAAATAAATAAACAATCTTGAGATTCAAAAAAAAGATTGAATACATTCCTTATTGATGGGGGAAAGGAAAGGAGATATAAGTCAAAAAACCATATGAAGAGAATTGTAGTCCCTATGGCCTAATGGATAAGTCATCTGACTTCGGATCAGAAGGTTGCAGGTTCGATTCCTGTCGCGGATGTTTCATTGTAAAAATTATTTCTATTTTCCATTTGCTCAGAAAATTGCGCCGGACAGACACACAGACACACAGACAGACAGAAAGACAGACAGACAGAGAAATAAAAGATTTTAGTAATATAGATTAGGATATAAATAATAAGAAAAAAATAATGATTAGATCTTCTGTTTGTCGGTGCAATCAACAATAAATTTTGTTATTTGCAAACAATTTTGGCACACAATGTAACTAATTATTGCTGAAAATCAAACCTGAAATTTTGGGCCCTAATGCAAATGGGGCCGAGCCCCCCCCCCGCCCTCTCCGTCAGATTTTTGAGATGGGTGAGCCAGAAGGTCTGGGGGGGGGGGAGGGCACCTCTGGCAGAATAATGTGTTACGTGGTTGTCTGACGTTACTTCAATCTTTAAAATAAACCGACTTCAGTTTGCATTGCTTGGTCCGTAGAATTTTAGACATAAATTCGTATTTTGTGATTTTTTTTTCTTCAAATTCCCTTCACAAGCGTTTACCTATGCACTCTCTCGTATTATGTATTAAGTATCTCGTATTATGTATCGTAATACATAATACGAGAGAGTGCATAGGTAAACACTTGTGAAGGAAATTTGAGGAAAAAAAATCACAAAATACGAATTTAAGTCTAAAATTCTACGGACCAAGCAATACAAACTGAAGTCGGTTTATTTGAAAGATTGAAAATGTTGATTTGAAAACATTAAATATTTTAAGAGATGGAAAATATAACTGTTCAAATTATTAGATTTGTTTATTGCGATCACACAGCAAGAGAACATGCGATTGGCTAATGATATTGAGGGGCTCATTTTAACATGGCAGCCTCCAGTACATCATACGCGTCTCCTTATAAATAATTCAAAAGTAATTATAAAGGTCAGTCGATTCACAGCATTGCGAAACATATAATTTTAAAGGTTTATTTCAAGTTAAGAGAATTGGACAGCAGCTGGCAGTTCATGAAGTTATTCAGAAAACGATATTTTTGACAGGAATATCGGTGACGTCTTTTTGTG
This sequence comes from Thereuonema tuberculata, assembly GCA_023159025.1. Taxonomy (NCBI): domain Eukaryota; kingdom Metazoa; phylum Arthropoda; class Chilopoda; order Scutigeromorpha; family Scutigeridae; genus Thereuonema; species Thereuonema tuberculata. The sequence continues at coordinate 67,557,653 of JAFIDM010012231.1, forward strand.
CCATTAAGAAAGAATTTCAAAAGGAGGGAATTTTACACACATTCAGGCAAGTGAGACAACGGCAAGCAAATACATCGTTCGGATAAAGTTTTTGATTCATATCAATGCACTGCAATTAGAAGCCAAATATATAAAATGTTTTTGGAAAATGAAATACCATCAGTAAGAAATGTATTGAAAGAAATTTACTTACGATCCTGAGTTACCAAATATTTCGCGCAGTACATTGTACAGATTATTAAAATTGTGTGAATTCAGGTATCAGTCTTAACATTCACGATTATGTGACAGTAAAGTTATAATCACTTGCGACACAAATATTTGCGTGCAATTGAGCAATTTCGTGGAAGATGAAGTTTAGAATCTGGACTGCTTGAAAGACTGTGAAGAACAGCCAGTAGTCATTCTTCTGATTCTTTTGTGATTCTTCTGATAGTATGAGCGATACGGTCTCATCAATTCAAAGTTCTCACAGTTTGAATGTCATCGGAGACTGTAAATACAAGCTCTGAACATAAAACAGTTTTTAAACATTTTGATGTATTTCTTCTATAAACTTAACTATACCTTCATTACATAGATAAGTGTCTCATACCATTAAAAATCAATGTTCAGGTTTAACCGTTCAGAGATATATTGTTGGGTTACGTTTATTACTAGTTGTTGCTCCAAAACATTTATTAACAGGTGATGCAACAATAAATGACCATTAACTAACAACTAAATATTTAGACAACTGCATATAAATGTTGCTGGTATACATTTTTTGTTTTTGTTTGCTGGTAAGAGTAAAACATACATCCTTTGTGTAAATATGCCATATTTGATAGGGGGATTCAGAATTAGAAGATTTCTAGAATTAAGAGGAGAATTTGTAGCTTACTTTCTTAGGAAAGTGATTTCTGTGAATTTGTTTTTTTGTTTTTTTTGCTTCTAATTACTTTTGAATCTTTGGATGCATCTAATTGAAACTTAGTATAAATATTGAAGGACTAGAAACGATCCTTTCTATTTGAAAATCGTTTCTTTGTCGGTCCTTGTCGAGCGGGAGGAGGATACAAAAATTCCTAATGAAAAACACCATCTGAACAATGGATTTCTATCGATATTCGAAAACAAAGAATATTAATCCTATCACCTAATTCATTAATTTCCGCTATATTTGCGACATCAAAATTAATCCTATTTACAAAGTAAATTATTTAATAAATTTATTTTAAAGAAATGAAAAACTTGCATCATTTTGTAATATTATTAGATAATCAGGCCAATTCTATAACTCCACATTATCCTGACTCGTTACGCGAACCGTTAAGAATCACAACGAGTGTCATAACGATATCAGTAAGAGTTGGTATACTGTAACTTGGCTCGCTAGAGTTCCATTTCCGGTTTATATGTATCGTTAGCACCAGGACTTACTACTCGCTAACTTCAAAGGCAAGTGACCGTCATTTGTTTGATTTCCACGCTTTGTGCTCGTAATGTGTGATATTTACGTAGTGCTCATGGGCTGAAATAACGCCATTGTGGACCATGTCATCGCCAAGAACCAGGAACGTAAATGATCTGTGAAAACTAGTGCAGAGCAGTACAAAATATATGTTGATTTCCTGAACAACTACGAAATTTTCGTGAAATGAACCACAGAAAGATGGCAAGGGCTGGAAAAACGCAGGGCTGTCATGACCTGTAGAAATTTATTAAAATTTACATTACTTACATTGATAACATCATTTTTGCCTCATTCGTACGTTTCTTACGGGGAATGAACATGAATTAGGCTATAACGTACATTGATACGACTAATACAATCATTGCTTCAACTTATTTACCTAACTGTAGGTACAGCAGTGTTGCGCATGGAAGGTTGAAGATTCTGAACTATTTCAATTCCTTGGAGGTAGGATTCCTGCTAAATTGTAAAGACAAATAACACCTGAAAACTATTCTGCCATCATTGAATCTATTAGTTATATTAGATTGTGTATATACATACGATGAAGAAAAACAAACTCCAACTCCAAAGATTATCTGTGGAGTGGTAAGAGTTTGTGTTTCTTCATCGTATATATATGTATATATATATATATATATATACACAATATTCTATCATGTTTCAATTTCCCATTTGATAATTAATTTGTTATAATATAATTAATTAATTTATAATTAACTTATTTATTATAATATAATTAATTCATTACCCCATTAATTGGATGGTGTTATGCATCATTTGACCAAGCACCAAAATTTGATTTTGAGATATTCGCATAAATGCAAAAGCTTGTATATTAAACCACCTAATAGTTCCAGGGCAAGTTTTTTAGGAAATCTTAAGAGTTCCGTAACTTTCCTAATCTGCATTGAAACGGGATCACTGTTATCCGTCAATTCCCTCTGCATGTTTCTCTGCCTTATGCTACGAAAGGCAACAATACAGATGTAACCTCAAATAGTCTGTTTACAACCGCAACAAATTGTAATGAAAGGTTGTAACATTTTGTTTTAACATACAAATGTAATGACATATTTTTTTTTACCAGGTGTTTAGTTACTGTACATTTTATTTTATTCCATTACACATATTTTCGGAATGGGTCGCCTTCAAATGAGGTTTTGAACCTCTTAGGCCTTATATCTTTCGTCACTAGGTAGCCACTTACAGTAGGCTTATACTATGTCGTCGAGACTATAGATTTCATATAGGTATATTATTTTTAATATATTTAAAATCTGATGATGAATCCAACCAAATTATTCGAAATACTTTCACTTTTGTTTTCCAGTAGTATTCGCAACGTCATTGCAGAGCTAGGTTTTGCCTACGATTGGTTATTAATTTTTTTGTTCATGTCCTAACACTTAACTCTTTAATTCTTTTATTTTTTTTTGTCACTTTCGAGGAACACAATTCAATTCTTAACTCATTTCATGCTCTTCTTCTCATCAGGGAAGCTGCGTTCATTTTCTCGTTATGTCGTAACTGCACCTACATGATGCTCGCTGGCTGGCAGCGAGGACTAGTTATTCCTAACGATGCCATGAGCTTGTTACGGCGTTACAGAATCAGATTTATCAGTTAGGTTAACTGCTCGTCATCACCTAACGAGATGCTTACAGAATAGGCCTGAATATATTTGAAATAAATGTAGACTTTTCATTCTTATTGTTTTCACAACATAAAAAAAATGAAAATATTAAGAAATAAAACTTAAAAAGTAAAGAATTACTGAAGTCTGCTTGATTAACTATAGTATCAAAACAATGTGCAGTTCAATTCAGTAAAATTTGGATGATAAAGAAGACAAGAGCCGTGCCGGCGTGGTCGTGCGGTCTCAGGCGTCGGTCTGCCGTGCGGCCTGTGTGCCGGTACCCGGATTCAAATCCCGGTCGAGAGCATGGATGTTTCATCTTTCTTCTTCTGTGTTTCGTCCGTTTCTCCCCTGGGACTTACTATATCAGGGTCATTTCTGGACGGGATGTGAATCTCGCCCCCCCCCCCCCCTGGAATTTCCTAGTCTTACCCTGACGTTGTCAGGTGAGGCTAGCCTGTGGTCCATAGTTGGCCGAAGTCGATGAAAGAAAGGAAAGAAGACAAGAAATCTAATGGCTACACATAGTTGAAAGAGACCCTTGGTTGTAATGAATGAAAATTATTTGATTGGCATTATTTCCAAAGACGAGCACACTACATCTAAGATAAACTTATAAAGATTAAATTGCCAAATACAATCATATGCAGAAAGTCGTATTTCAACTTCATGAAAAGAAATAAGATATTTCCTTCAAATAAAGATAACAATTGTTAACTCTTTATGCTCTTCTGACTATTATTGAATGTGATCCTTTCATTCTCATTTGTATGGAAATGGTGTTTCAAAAAATTAGTTTTTAATGTTTAACCTATATTCAAATCAGATTTCTATCACAAAATAACCATTTTATTTGTCAGGAAAACCATTTTATATTTAATTTAACAGGAAAATTAAAATTTTTGAAATCTGCTATTATAGATGTGCTGGAATCACGGAATATAAATGATCCATTGGTAATCTACTAATCTTGAATAGACATAGTATGAAAATTTTTAAACGAATTTACATTATTAGAGTTTAGCTAAGTTACAGTTCCTATTTTCGATTACTTCCTTCATTTGTACACAATTGAAAGTCTTTCTTATTTAGAAATGCTGTTAATGAAAAGAATAAATGAATGATAAAATGTGAAGTGAAAACTCAAAAAGTGAAGTCTCACATACATTAACATCGCATTGTGAAAAATATCAAGTTCAGTAATCGTGTCAATTAAAGTTTTTATCTTATTTTGTAAATACAAATATTTTAATCAATATTTGAAAATTAGGAGTTTAATTATTGAACGCTATCATATTTAATGTTTACTTTTTACATTTTTTGCTGATATAACGTAATTTGAATTTTTAAACTATTTTTCTGCACAGCAATGTGCAATCTTATGTCCAGTTTCTGCAATTGCTAAATTTACTTTTTTTTTAATCATACAGAGGATTAGTTCTTCTAATGTAGAAAGATTTGTATCACTTTGTTATCTTTTTTATCCTTTTTTTTATCTATTTGATAATAAAATGGAAATTCATTACTATGCATGTTGTCCTGGAGCAGAAATGCCCCAAGGGTTGCAGAGGTTGGGAAAAAAATAACCTTCATACCCTCCAAAAAAAAAACAGTTCTTAGCCCCACTTCATCATGTCTGAATGGAAAGCCTGGAGCAACCAGAGCACTGGCAACAAGGGGCAACCACATTGTCACGCTCTTGCGCTCTATCTCTTTCTGAAACTTGAATAATTGAGTTGAAATATACATGAATAACATTCAGATTTTCTATAAATATATTAAATCCAACAGCATTATTTTCCAGAAAAAGTTTCAATGTGTTGATATTGCCTGCCAGGTTGGAAACATATCCTCCTAAATTAAAAAACAAAAGTGTAGAAAACACATAACACAAGAAATGTTTCAGTATTGCAACATAAATTTTTATCTACCCATTTGTCGCATAGCTATTTTTATGTTAAAACAAATTTACGCGATTCACCGTATACCAATACAGAGCAAATATACGCAATAGGACAGGAAGTGCAAGTTTGCAACTTAGCTGTACAATAAAACTGGATTTGAATATAAAGCATACGACATTATAAGAAATCGTCATTCACTACAGCATTCAATATCTAAGTTCTCTCACTATGTTAATTAGCTGCATTATTAGCTTATTCTCCAACAAAAAGTTAAACATAATTAATTGTGCGTATGGATTAATTTCTGGATAATTGGAATGAATTCTTACAGACAATATACGATCTATAATATTCGCATATATGACAATTTCTCTGTATACAATATTGTAAAGAAATGTATGATTCTGTAAAAAAAAGCATGAAGGCAACAGTTAATTCAATCTAAGAAAAAGAATGAATTTCTACTGACGTCCAAAAATTAATCGTAGTAGAGCACATTCTAATCCACACGCAGATACGTATGATTTAATTTATTTTTGTCTAAGCTATTTATTAAATATTTGCGGATTGAACTAATTTTAACAAGAAGTTTAACAGTAGTTTGTTCCTGTAAAAATTTGGAAATGCAGACAATTCTTTTGCTCTGTTTTCCTATTCAAAGTAGAAATTTAAAGAAAATATCTCATGAATAATTATTTCAGTGAAATAATAAGGAAAGTAGACTGCAGGTATTTTCGGTAACTTTCTATACTAATTTGCTGTTACAAAGGAAAAATTCGTTCATAATATTGGTTTTGGTTGACTTTCAAGAGATAGATCCAGAAACAGAGATACACAGCCTGGGTATCATGAGACTAAATCAGACACTAAAACTTCTGTTTCATAACTTCAAATAAGTGCCTACATTTCGAAATATTATCACAAATATTCGAGATTGTGTATGAAGGCAATTGAGACAAACTAGCAGAAAAACAAAACAAAACTGTAAACTTAGTAGAAAAAGAAACTAGATAGATAGAATACAAATCATAATAATAGAAAGAAAGCAGATGGATAAGAAGAAAGAAAAAAATTCTTATTTGATTATAATGAACTGATGTTTTACATTACTTTCGCCCTATGTCTGAAAATAATATTTGTTATTTTATTTTCATGCAAAATTTAAATTCCAGAATAATTGTAGATAATTAGTATTTATTTACGTTTTGATATTTTTCTATGTTGAATATTATTTTTAAAAAAATCGAAGTAATAGTAAAGAATACTCTATGTTAACTTTAAAAATAAAGTTGACGCAATGTTTTTCGATGCATAGTATAAAAATAAATCGTAACTATATTTTTTTTTTTTGCTGACGTGCTAACCTAATGCTTTAATAATCTAATTGCAATTTGCTATTCGAAAGTTAAGTACATCAATATATTTTTATTCTTGTAGGTTATTGCTCCAACGTATCCACGCTTCACCTCCATTAGCTAATGAAAATATGTTAACGATAAAGAATCTGCAATAAATTTTACATTAGGGTAAAAAAAAAATACCTCCTTATCGAAGATAAACCTCTAAGATTTAAATGTTCGTAAACATTTACTTTCGTTAGTTTAGAATCATTAATTTAAAGCAAATATATAATTTGCTAGGTTTATATTTGGTTTTAAACATAACACTTCTTTTCGGCTGCAAAATGCTTTACGAAAAAAAATATCTTCATTACAATCCTGCTTTGTGATTGTGAAAGAGTAGCTTTTAAGTATTCCTACTCATTATCGCTTGTCTAAGGGATGGAATTTAATCCGTATGGATGGGGGACAAACACTTGATTTTTCGAGTGTTACCTTTTGCACTGCCTACCTTCAGTTAAGGGATATAGGTATGATATGGTAACCTATAATATCTTCTTTACTGTATTTACAACTATTATTTCTCGAAAACATTGCGTTATGATTTTTTCCCAAATTCTCAATTGATATAGGTGTATTCTATGAAGTTCAAATTATTTGTAAATCATTTTTTAAATGATTACCATTCATGAACTGAAGCAATTGAGAAGCATTGAAAGGATAGTTATCATTTTTCTTTATCCAAAGATGCCATATCATGTTTTTCTTTAGTTTTGATTTTATTCTTAACTACATGACTAAATCTTAACTTTTTCTAGTTTTTGTTAAGATACTTTCTATACAAATTTAATTCCACTTAAGAACACAAAAAAAATAAAACAAAAAAAACTTAAGCCACTTATTTCCTGTTAATTCGAAATATAGCCATTAAATGTTTTTCTTTGTACTAGGTTTGTCTTCATAATAGGTGGATGGGATCTAGATGCGGCTTTATTTGTTTGTAGAAAGAGTCACCCACATCCGGAGTCGTCTGTAATATCTACACTTAGAAATCTATGGTAAAAGCAGTATCTTCTCACTCCAATTTTATCGTTAATTATAAATATCATCAATAAATAAATTATAAGTTTTTATTCTTTAAGGATCTATTTTAACGATTTTTTTCTGATCAACAAAGCAACAGTTTATCAAAATAAATAACTTATTTTTAGATACAATTCTCGCTTTATTACAATCTTTATTTTTCTTATATCTGTTCATTATATCTGTGAAGACACGCGATAACATTTACCCTATCATTATCATTTCCTTTCTTCACTAGAGTTATTACTTGGTCGGTCTGGAATGTCGTTGTAAGTTACTTCCGGTGTTTAAATCCTTTTTGTCCTCGCCCTACAATGTTTTGTTTTTATTATTTTTGTTGGTTTTTCAATTTTAAGAATATTTTTTTTTATTTATTTAAGTTCGATGTCATAAAAAGTTTGTTCTTAGTCGTCCATTTCTGTTATCAATGCCGGCTGCTCTCTTTTCTTGCCCGGCGTTTCAAACAATGGGCTAGGCTTAGTGGTAAATCAGGCATCGATTTCCTTAACAATATTGAACACTGAATAAGATGAAATAGCTGCTGCTTCAGCCGTTTTACGATAGATGACTTGAAATAAAATATTAATATTCAAAAAGATTCCTATCGATTGATCCTTCAAAGTTTTGTTGGCACAAACGAACAACGGTGTGAGTTAAGCAGCCGCCATGTTCAAATCTGAAATACACGGAATAACTAATGCTCTTTCACCATAAATGGAGTTGTCACGTGTCTTCACAGATATAATAAACGGAGTATAATACAAAAGCTTTAATACTGTATATGTTTGCAGCAATGTAAAAAATATAGATTTTAAAAAGTATTGATAAGATACAGATTTATAAAAATAAAATAAGTAAGAATGTAAAAAAAAGAATATATTTTAAGATTTTTATTTTTTCAATGAATATCTTTGCATGTCATCAGTGTTATAATGCAAGAATTATATCTGAAAATAAATTATGTATTTTATTTATTTTCAACTGATGCTTTGTTGAAAAAATTGAAATCATTAAATTGGATAGCATGTTTATAGAATAAAAGTACATAATTTATTTCTTAATGATAGTGATAAATAATGATAACATTGGAGTGAGAAGATACTATCTTTACCGTAAGTTTCGGTGTGCAGATGTTACGGATGACTTTAGATATGGGTCGCTCCGTCTAATAAACAAACTCTGTAGCATCGACCTATAAAGAAAGAAAGTAAGTTCGAAAGCTGCTAAGCTTTATTTTCAGTTCTGATAGTCTATTTCTTAAACTGTTTTAAAATTGTAATTTTAATTTCAAACTCAATCAATTATTCTTCTTTGCATTTCACGAAAATGTAAATATCTGTAAGATGTTTCTGGTTGTTTTAAAGCTCTCTTCTTTCAAAAAAAAAAAAAAAGTCAAAAAATATTTCAATTATAAACCCTCTTTGAGGAAAACATCTGATTAAAGGCAGGTAAAAGTTAAATTCTAAATTCGAAGTTATTTTTCGATCATGTTTAATTAGCATATACAGTAGTCAATATTAGAAAAAACGAAAGAATATTTAAATGAGTGTTTAGTACGTAAATACGATCGTAGATTGCAGATCTTCAAGAATAGGCGAAAACGAACCAATTAATTATTAAATTATTAAATTTATTATTAATTATTAAATTATTGAGTCATATTTAATTATTTTCGTGTCAATCGTTCGTTATCAATCTTTGTCTTTCAATATTTATATCCTTACTATGGATAATGTGGGCCCGGTAGCCGAGTGGGTAAGGGCGCTTGGCTGCGGATTGGAGGTGGTGAGTTCGATTCCAGGCCTCGGCGGAGGACAGGAATTTTTCTACGCTTCTTTCTCCTCCAAACGGGCCCTAGGGTCTACCCAGCCCTCTATAGAATGGGTACCGGGTTTCTTTCCCGGGAGTTAAAGGCGGGCGAGCGACGGGCCGACCCCCCGTCCTCAACTTTGTCCCGTAGGTTTCTGAACACTGGAGCCTACCCTCCAGCTGCATTGCGCGGTCCTCTGGGCCTGATCGCAACTTTAACTTTAACTATGGATAATACGTTTACTTTGTTGAAAAATAAATCTAAAAAAAATTGTGTGAATCCATTTCAAGATCAGTTTCTAACTTGTTATCTTTCCATTATACTTTTATATTTCAGTTTTTTGTCAACAATGTTGCCTACAATTTTAATTTTTTCAAAATTATCAATTTATTGTTAGTAATAACAAGAAATAAGTAATAAAAGTAATAAAAATTCAAAGAATAAGTTCTTGTTCTTTATTAAAAAGCATTTATTTCTCTTTCAGTTTTGGCAACTATTAATATCCGCAGAGTATGTAGAAAAGCAAAACAAAACAAAATAAAATGAATAATTAATTTTAATGTTAAATGTTCGTTTTATCTGTTCTGTTTCTCCTTTTTCATGTTTAACCATTATAATTTAGAACATACTGAAAAATGAAAAAAAAAATATTATAACATTTTTTTAAACGTTAATCAATTGCTAAATTCTCTAATTCGTTGCGAATCCTTGTGAACACGGTACGCTGAACATGTCACTTTCTACCACCCACTGCGATCTCTGGAAGTTTGGTCTCGATTTTAAGCAGGGGTTCAAAGACTTGCTTCGTCATTATTTTCTGTCACATTTGATAATACGATTAAAAAGAAGTTTTGTTGGAAGTATATAAAAAAGCTTCGGAGCCATATTGTACATAAGCTTCGGAACCATATATCTTATTAATATATAAAAAGCTGTTTGATTTTTGCAGAAGATTGCAAAACATCAAAAGAAATCAAGTTACCATAAGATCAATACTTCAATAGAAAATCTAACGAATGTATCCGCGAAATATATGTTGGTTTTTTTTTTGTTTTTTAATATTTAACGAATACTGGTTTTTTTTAGTTTATTAATCAAAATTTTAACCACCTTATTTCTTCTATTAAATGTATTTTTAAATAACATAATAATGAGGCATAGTTGAATATTAAAATGAATATTAATAAAAAAAATAAAATTTTCAATCATTAAAATATCAGCTGTAGCGTCTTTTTGCAACATATATTTTTTCTTTCTCATTGATTTTTACTTTGTGAATGTCAATGCTATTGATATTTTATTATTTGAATATATTTAAAATATATATGATATTTTTTTTTAATAAAATGTGAATTTTACAATTTTATAATTCTAAATTTATTTTATTATTTTATGTTTCATTTTTTAATGTATTTAAATGTTTTATTTTAAGTAATGAACTATGTTTTGAGAATCAAATTTTTATAAATTATCCGTAGCTCTAAGTTTAAATGTAAATTTTAATTAAGATTTTTAATTTGCTACTAAATTAAAAACTACCCTCTATAAATTCTTGTTAAAATTTTTAATCGATTCTGTTACGAAAGCTGCTACAAACCTAACGAAAATTTTTGATTGGGTTTTATTTTTTGTTTAACTGCAGGATTATAAACTTTTCCCAATCACACTTTTCCGATTCAAGTATTTTTAAGAAAGCATACTCTGATATTGTCTATTGCCTATTGTAATAACAGTAAAACTAGCAATAAAGTGCTGAAAAAGAAATTTCAATGCAAAATACTTTGCAATCATTCAGTTTTGACTGATTCTCTAGTTATTACATGTGAAGAATAAGTAATTACCAAGATAAAGTAAAATGAAATATAGAAATATTACGGCTATCGATGTATTGTAGCAGTCAATCCTGATTGAAGAAAACCTTTTTGTCTTAGCTTTTGTAGCTTCAGGTGGCTGAAAGTAATGTCATCCATTAAATCGTAGTTTATCTTGGAGGGTATAACTTCGTTGGTGGATATTTGGTATTAAATCATACAGTTGAATCAATCATTCAATCTGTCAGCTTCCTGACATTTGTAGCCTCGTCACGGTAGATATCAGTGCTATTTATCTAAGTGATTCAGCACAATCAATGGAAAGACAAAGAAATTCCGAATTTCAGTCTCTGAAATCGGCTTAAATGTTAACAATCTTTTTTGAGCTTCAGAAAATAATATTCTAATAATATTCAATTGCCTACAAGCTTTTTTAAAACAATTAAATATATTAAATCATTTCCGTAGAGAAAAAATTCTGTAAAGTTAAATTCACTATACAAAATAATTCATTCGTTTTAGATGATATTAAACTGTATCCAACCACAAGACTTTTGAAATAAGATTCTTGAAGTTAAATCCATAATAGTACTGATAAAGAAAACGAATAATTAAATTAAAAATGAAAAGTCTAGACCATCCGAACTCAATTATTGAATACTACGAATTATTTCATTTTTCCGGCGAATTATTTTTCATTTTTCATTTTTTCATTTTATTTCTGTGATATTAACTACAAACTACTCTAAAGTAAATTTCAATAGTCATTTCTACAGTGCGGAAGAAATTACTATAAATTGTGAATATCAAAATTTTTCATTGAAACTTATATAATCTAAAGAATGAATTATACTGAAATAAAATCATAAACTTTGGCTGCAATTTCTGTCTCTGGAGCGTTAATTTAAAAAAGGCGTTGAGAAAATCTTAAAGCAGCCCGCACACGATGCAGCTTTGGGCCGAGTTGCATGTGCAACTTTTGGCCTAGCGCGTTTTTGGAGCTGCATGGCCAAAGTTGCAACCGGAGTTGCATGGAGAAAAAGCTGCAAAGGCGAGGATATCTGCTCGGTGCAACTCGGAAAGCTGCAAGGAAGCTGCATGGAGTTACCCAATCACAGTGCAGCGTTGGAATACGTCAGTCGTGACGTCGGCCCGAAGGGGGAAACATGGCGTCGAAACAGATTTCCTTCGCTTGAGATGGACAAATAGCGAATACTCAATAAATATCAGAGTATTGCGAGTTTCTTTCACACATAAATACAGTTTATATGTAAATGCAATAATTCAATGCGGCAGAATGCATCAGAGCGTTTGAAAAACCTAGATTTTTTTAAATTTTTCACCTCGGAAGCCGTTTTTGCAATGAATTATGGGATTGCCCGCTGGTCCGAACGGTGGCGCAAAGAATGTTGCATCGTGTGCGCCCTGACTGTCGTTTGCAACCTTTTTTGTGCAACTTAATTGCAACGAGTCGCACAGAAAAAGCTGCATCGTGTGCGCCCTGCTTTAGATTTTATTTCATTATTTTTCACTGGTAATTGCAGAACTTTATTTCATATTTATACTCGATATACGACGTTTTATTACTTTATTTCATTAGTACATGAGAGATGATGCAAGAAATATTGTGTAGAGGAATAAATAGAAGTTTTCTATATATAATTTTATAAACAATTAGAATAGTATATTAGAACGATATATGTGCTATTTTTAACCAACATTAAATAAATGTTTTCGGTAAGTATCCAGCAAACTTTAAATCTCTTGTATTCAAAATATCCGCAAAATAAAAAAAAAAAAATTGGATTTTAAAGACGGAATGTTAAATTTAGCTTGTTGAAATTAGAAATTTAATAAAATCAAATTAATTTTATTACTTTTTTAATACTGCAAAATAGAATTCAATATTTGTGCATATATTTATTGGCAGGAAGAGATAGCTTCCTTACCAAACAGCAGGGGGATGAAAGATCCCTTCTAGAATTTGTTCGCGACCTCTGCCTCTTGATTCCCGATTCCGACACAAATTGATGGATGAAGGTAAGATGATCCCTGCCTCCATTTCTATGCAATACCTTCCTCTCGTAAGTATTGAAATAGGAGGGTCCATCACTCCATCTCCTGGGCCCAACATCGATCGAAAGAGAATCCTCATTCCAATTTATTCCGGTAAGAAAAATATATAAAAAGGAGAAAAAAATCCCAATATTCCATTTAAATCGTATATATTTCTGATTCCTCTTTAATGGAAAATGCTGAAGGCGAAAGTAATAATAAAAAACAAAATTCCATTAAAAAAGTAAAAATGAGATGGAAATAAAAAAAAATCCTTTAAATACAAAAGGAAAAAAGTAGTATATTTTAATAAAATTCAAAATTTAGAAACTAGACACTACAAAATAAAATTAATACAAATGTTGATTTAATTAACAAGTAAAATGTTCAGACTGAGAGTATTTAAGTAACTTAAGATAATGTTGAAAGCGTAATGAAAGCAAATCATTTGAGGTGCTATTACAACCAAGCAATTTTAGCAGAATTTAAATTTTCAAAAAAGTTAGAAATTTTATTGTAATTTTTCTGTAATAAAAAGACGTAAAAAATGAACTTTAAAAAGGAATTATATATGACTAGATAATAAAATCTAGAAAGTTTATATGATGAAATCTGTTATGTATTACTTGAACAATTTATCAAGTATCATTACTTGATATTTATTTAGATTATCATTGTATGAAATGAGAATACGAATATCTAAAATGCTCAATGAAAAAAAGCTTTTCAAAATTATCCTGATGTATTACTGACAATTTGTAATACATGTAGGTTTCTTACAGTTGGAGTAACGATTGAACGAAGGGAGATGGATAGGAAGTATAAACGAAGCAGCTTTATAAAATGAACCCGTTTCTGATTTACTCTTGTGAAGTTCAAATCAGAGACAAGCTTTTCTTTTTAACATTTCTTTAGAAAACATAATTCTTACCAAACAAAAATAACCTACTTTTAAGGAAAAGAAAAGATATGTAGGTGTATTGAAAATAAATAAAATAAAATATACAGATGTAGGAAAAAATTATGAAAATGATCGAAACTATAATGCAGTTCGTGATTCTTTTTCAGCCTGGTTACTGGCAGCTACAGTGATAAAGACGATATCCACAAAGCAACGTTGCACCTTCAGCACGATTTAAACGTTTAGTAATTGATGACGTGGACCCGGTAGCCGATTGGTAAGGGCGCTTGGCTGCGGGTTGGAGGTGGCGGGTCGATCCTCGCCTAGGCAGAGAGCGGGGATTTTACTACTCTCCATTATCCTCCAAACGGATCCTAGGCTTTATTTCCCGGGAGTTAAAAGCGGACAGGGGTTGGGCTGACCACCCGACTTCAACTTACTCCCGTTGGTCGTGAAGAGCCGGGAGCCTTACCTCCCGCAACCCCAAAGGCCTGCATATGTGTCCTATAGTGGGACAGTTTAATTTTTAATAATTGATGACAGTGTGTATGAAAATCAAGACGAAGCTCTTTGCTAAATTTATTCAATCATATGTGGTGTTTTAATTTCGTATTTTTATTGGTTGTTAACAATAGTAATCGTGTATTTAACTGAGCCTGAAAAGGAATTTATTTTGTGTTGAAAAGGTTTTTTTTGCCTGCATAGGGACCCAAAAGGCTCCACGTTTTTTAAGTATTTTTTTAAAATATTTTAATGTATGATCATTTGTATATTTTATCTTTTTATCAAATTAATTTTAACACACGTTAAAATATTCTTTTATAAAAATTTTACGATTGCATTTGGAGTTTATTAAGGCAAAAATGTCAAAACGAATTGATTTTGTTTAAGCGGGGATACATATTTGACCTTCGTGAAGCTGGCGTGACCACTATACTGGGTGGGCATAAAATAACGTGAGGTGTTCAGAGCCCTCTAGCGAGGAATGTATTGGACGAATCGTAACGACATTCGGTGGACTTACAGAGTGGAACGTGCGGTTTTGATTTCTAAAAAAAAAATTAGTACCAAAAGCCGCCAACAGGAGAAAATGACGCTGCAAAGGTTATAGTACGTATAAGTAAGGAATGAGTAATTGCCAAACGAGACAGCACACATCAAGTTTCGTAACAATGTAGACAACGTTTATTGGTAATTACAAATAAGGTTCCATATGACAACCATTATGATGTTCCACGAGCTGAATGTGGTGCACGACATGTTCCGTGGCTCGCATCACATCGGATTGGATTTGTCGCACCTGTAATGTAATTTGATGTTTTAACGTCGGGATATCGGGGACACAATGCTTTTAAAAAATCTCCACAGCCAAAAGTCACAAGGATTGAGATCAGGCGACTTCGGTGGCCATTGTGTGGGAAACGCACGACTTATGATTTTGGTGTCAGAGAAAAGTTGCCACAACACACGCTGTACCTGACATCCGATGTGGGGTGGTGCTCCATCCTGCATAAAGATGGTAGAATCGAGACATCCTCTTGCTGCAATTGTGGAACCACAAAGTTCTTTAGCATATCGGAATACTGTGCAGCATTGACGGAACAGATCACTGGTCCACTTCGGTGAGTTTCGTCGTAAAAATAAGACCGATGATAAACGATGACAAAGCCGTACCAACTGTGACTTTCGGCGAATGGATAGGCATCTGCAGACCCACGTGTGGATTAGTCGCAGCCCAAAAGCGGCAGTTGTGTATGTTCATATCACCGTTCAAATAAACGTGCGCTTCGTCACTCCATAAAATCTGCTAAGGCCATGATTCATCCACATCCATGCGCGCTAAGAATCTTAATGCAAACTCATTGTGGGTGGCCGCATCGCCAGGGCGCATTTCTTGAACAGGACAACGGGGAAAACTTCAACATCTGATGCAGAATTTTCCGCACCGTTGAGTATGGGATATCCGTTTACACTGCTGGTACCCTGCACATTCGTCATCTCCTGTTCCACAACAGCAGTTGTAACTTCTTCAACGTGTTGGTGACTGATAGCTTTGCGTCCCCGGCCTGGTTGCACTTCTAGAGTTCCAGTAGTTTCAAAGTAGTTGAATCATTTTTGGTAGATTTGTTATATATTTCGAAGGACAGCACTGGCATTCTCGTCCAGCTGATAATACAGTTTCACTTACAAAGCACGGTCACGTAAGATAAGAGCCATCGAAAGGCAGTTCGCCGCCGAGTGAAGTGAATTCTCCAAGCCTTTCTTGTTATCATGATCGCTCTACACGTAACGCGGTTATGCAATTAGTGCGTTAACAGTGCCACATTTTCCTTTGTTGGCGACTTTTGGTATAGTTTTTTTTTTTTTAGAAACCGAAACCTCATGTTTCACTCGGTATGTCCACCGAATGTTGTTACGATGCATCCAATACATTCCTCGCTAAAGGGCTTTGAACACCTCACGTTATTTTATGCCCACCCGGTACTTATTACTGATTTTGATTGCAGAGGTTTTACCAAATGAAGATCTGACTGCACTAGTTTGTCTGAGGGAACTCATACATATTATGAGAATTTGGAAGGTTGAGTCAACACCATGAAATGGTCATCTGAAGCAGAACTCTATTCATATTGCCCAAATAATTAACAATTGATGAAAAAGGGATTTAACGTGGCTAATGATTCAAAGAAATGAGTAAACAAACGAAGGCGCAACGCTACAAGAAAGGATTCGCACCCTGAATTGTCACCAGGAAGAGACTGGGACGGATAACCTCTCGTACCTTCTGAGTCTGTCATTGGTTGAGTTTGGCTGGCTGATGAATCCTAAAAAGTCCGTCCCAGTCTCTTCCCGGTGACAACTCAGGGTGCGAATTCTTTCTTGTAGCGTTATGCCTTTGTTTATTTACTCATTCCAATTAAAAATTTACTGTGTTTGATTGTTTCCAGAAAGTTTAGAAATCCATATAATACGTCAGGGACATTGAAGACCACTATGATGCATTTCTAACTGCAGAATGGTTGGTCAGATATATAAGAAGTTCCCTCACAGACCTCAATGGCTCTATGCCACGAAGTGAATTAATAAATAATCAATATATTAATTATCTATATCGAAGCTTACCGCTTCAATTCCAACATTAAATTCTTCATTTTCACTACAAATACGCCATTACTGTATTTCGTACAGTCATTTATTGAGTTACAATATAAGGATTTTTAGTTGTCGTCTTTTATTGACTTCTATCTGCAAGAACTGATAAACAATGCAAGTTACATTTACCCCATCACATAGGAAAATAAGCTTAATCGATGAATGAGTTCACAAGATTTAATTTTTAATTTTTTTTTTAATTGAGATATGGATGCGGTACAGAAAGAAAACTATGATTTTTAAGTAATTGTTTGTTCCCGGGCAATTCCAAGTAATTTCCTTCCAATTTAAGATTAATTACCTCTCTGCTTAAATGGAATCTAACTTGAATAGAACGTTTAAGATAAAAAGAGATAAAAAAAGAATGGAAAATACAAATGAAAGAGAAAAAAGAAACGCCTAAAGATTTCCTGAAGAATGGAAATTTATAAATCGCTCCATAATTTATTTTCTAAATGGTTTTAAAAGAAACGTATAAAATGAAAATATATTATGAATAATTAACATTTGAGTTTCATTTGAATAATTAACATTAATATGAAATATTAACATGTAAATAATAATTTACATTTGTACGTATTTCGTCCTAAAAGAAAAAAGTTAGAACGTCTTTATTTTAATGAGACCTTCACAATCTTAAAGAATTATCAGAATTTTATGAAGATTATTCGTGAAATTAATATTTTTGAAAAAAATGAGTATCGAAATAAACTAATTAAAATTGCTGCTGGGAAAATTTCTCTCTTTTTATTCCTAATTTATTTTTGCTAAATCAGAGAATTTGTGAATTCATTGATTTAGAGAGAAAGCGAATTTCTCCTTGGTTGATTTAATAACAACAACAAAAACAACAGAAACATATGAATAATTTATCAGCGATGCACGAACTAATTACAAACATCTGTTTGAAAAGATCATTCAGCAAACATGCCTTACAGTCAAAATAAACAGCTGTCAGTTCATTGCGAAATCTTCAGAAGCTGCTGATTCTTACTTCAATTAGACAAATAGATTCGGTTCTTTCAAGGCAAACACGTGAAATTGCAATAATAAGAATTCTGATTGAGAATGTTACAGGATAATTTCAGATTCAAATCTCATTGTCGACATGTTTTGCTGAACTATCAAACGAGTCAAGATAGTTTTCTTTTATCTGCTACAACCAGGAAGGAATACTCCACATACTATTACTTGTTTCTAAATTTCGTGTAATTTTTTAAGTTAGAATGTGCAAGGGAAATTAGATACTATTACTTGTTTCTAAATTTCGTGTAATTTTTTAAGTTAGAATGTGCAAGGGAAATTAGAAAATAAGTAGAATGAGTTGGTTAAAATGTGAATATTATTACGAATGTTGCTAACAATAGGTTTAAGGTAATGGAAATCCGTAATTTCAAAATTTCTAATTAATGATTAAATGTTAAAAATCAGAATCCACAGCAGTTAATATGGAAAATAAAATCAATATCACCGCACCGTAGTTTCAATTAAGTAAAAATAATTTTAAGGTAATTTTTTCTAGAGGTCCTTAATTAAAAATATAGTAATCAAAACTACAAAATTAATAAATAAGCTTATGTAATTGGCATGTTGTTTCGCATGCTTGATTAATTTTAACTTGGTAAACAAAATAGCCCATTAAAGCACTATCAGAGAAAATATTACAACCGATTTGTGCACTCTACTTATAATTAATGATAAAACCTGTTTTTAATTAATCCGATTTTTATATTATTGATTTAAGTTAATGTACTTTAATTTAATAATCCTAATTCATTATCTTTCAGCCAATAAAAATTTATTTTATTGTTTGAAATTGTGACAAATACTTTCTAATCTGTCTTTGTTTTTGTTTTTTTTAAACTTCAGCCTTAATTACAGATGTAAGTTTTCCAGTATTAGACTTAAACTGTATCAGTATATTTTTATTTGACGGATGTACTTTAAAAAAATAGTTTTATGTAATACGATTTTCGATTCTCATTCATCTTTAAAGTGATAGTTCTACTTGAATTTCTTCATTTATTATCATCTTCCTGACGAAGATTGGTAAATACCAAATTTCAAATTATCTTGTTTTCTCTTTCCGATACTTTTCAGTTATAAAATTACTTTTGTCCAAATAGTTAATTGTATATACTCAAATAAATAATTCATGAAATTTTACTAGACTATGAAATAAATTAACGTGCGCTAAGGTGTAATTGAAGGAAAGACGTCGACGCATAAGTGTAGAATAAAAATTATTTGTTAAAAATAATTAAAACGAATAAATCAAGATTAAAACGTTACATTAAAAACGAATAGTTTCGGTTCCTGAAAAACCTTTACTAGACTACTCACAAAAATATTTATCAAAGTTTAAAATGAATTACAACAGCTAACTTAACATCATTTCAAACTAATTTAATGATGGAGCTTGACTACTGATGGAACCTTAGTTATTCAAGCCGCTCTAAAATTCCTTCATTGCCTCCTCCGAACACCAATGGCTTCCAAATGAGCTTGCAGGATGTTGCCGCCCAAGCAATCCAATGGAAGCAATGCCCTCATTGAGTTCATTCAGCAGGTCCAGATCCCATTAATCCTCTTTATTAATGAATTTTGTATCTTTCGAACGATTCTGAGTAAATAACCACATTGGATCAAGGTTATCACATTCGTTCGCAGCACAATCGATTTAGTAGATAGACACAAATTTTGTTTAAGTATCTTCAATTTCCTGACCAGATAAGTGGTCACTTAACATCGGAAGTGAACTACACCAGAAGTCGGCTTTTTCCCCAACCTCTGGGTCATGGTAATTCAACAAGGTATATCTCAGAAGGTTTCTAGTCTCAGTTTGGGTTGAAGATGCTGTTACATAAATAAGGTAACCTTAATAGCTTTCCCTTTGGTACTTCGTATGGGATCATTATAAAAAGGGGACAGCAACTGTAGATCTACACAAGTTCTTCAATAACTTCTTATTTAATTAATCTTGGTTAATACTCAGAGAACTTCATCTTTATTTAATCTTAATTTTTTGGGATGGGTCTAAAAATGCCAATCACATAAGACTGTTTGATTTTCTCCGTGCTAAAACATTAGCAAAAGATGTAATTTTAAACTTCCCCTTTAATCAATAACACATATTCGAATGAATGCTGAATCGTAAAGAATATAAGAAGTTCTTGAACGACAGTTTTTTTAATCCAGTGCTCAGAAACTATCACTTCAGTCACCAGGAGAACATCTTATTGTAGACTCTTTCGCTGAATACCCGTTATCCATCTTACACCAAAGGAGTCAGCTTACATTAAGCTTATGGAAAAAAACGAATGTAGAAAAAAGACCCAGTATCAAGAATCGAACTGAACTTCACTATTGCTAAGAATTACTAGAATTACTAGAAAAAAATATGAGATCACATGAAAATTTTAAAATACAACGCTAGTATCTTCATGTTAATCTACCAAGCAGATTCATTCCTTAATTCAAGAGTTATTACGAGATAGATATATAGACACATACAGGCACTTACATGTGGACAAAAATATTCGATTCTCCCTTCACACCAATGATTTCAGAAATAGCGATACGAAATAAAATTATAATACTTATTTTATTAAAAAATAATTGATAGTTTAGTAAAATATGAGTGTAGTAAATATCTAAATTGACTACAGTAGTGATTAATTATCATTTGATCGTTAGTTTCTTTATATCATATAAGGTTAGTCTGGAAGAACCTTGATTACTCTACGCAAACCTTAATGTTTAAATAGTATTAATTTGACTTTCACTGCCTTGAGTTCTGTTTACAAAATGACTTTGCTCTTTAGTTGATATGTTTGATCAAAACCAAAAGCAAATACGATTAAGAAATCCAATCCATTTTTAAAATAAACTGCTGCAACTTCGTTCTTTTTTCCCTTCGTCTTTCAATTTTTTTCCTACTTCCTATTTCAGTCTTACTTTTTCAAATCTCACATTATTCCGTATTTTTATTTCAATTAATTCCTTTGTGATGATTCTTTGTGAAACTAAAGCTATGCCCCGAAGTACCATTTTTCTCATTCTTTTCTAATAAAAAAAAAAAACACCTACTTATCTCTTTCTTGATCGCCAAAAAAAAATGAAGAAAAGAAAGTATTATTCCCGAGAAAATCAATGATTAAAATGACGGCGTTTATTCGTGTAATTAACAGAGAATTTCTTTGAAAAAAATCATGAATTTCAAATGTGATTACAGATTATTTCTCTTTATTTAATAGAAATGTTGAGTTTTTAGTTTCAACAAAATTACAACAGCACATCGCAATAAAAGTAGTAACAAAAGTAAGTTGAATGTTTCTTGAAAGTTGGATTAAATTCACATGAATCAAAGAAAGGAAGGAAACATCTGTAACATAAGGCTTTATCTAAGGCATAAATATTATAAAGCTAATATCTGTGGCAGTGAAGTAATGCCAAATAACATACTTGCTTAATAATGTACAATAAAATGGTGACACTTAAACACTAACACCACCTATAACATGTATTGGAGTTATTACATTTCTATCCGGCTTTTCTAGTAAACTGACGCTTTTTAGATCACTTAGTCTGTGTGTGTGTGTGTGTGTAGATGGGTTTCTTCGTGCTTAAAACTTTTAAGCGCTGAAAGGATCTTCTTGAAACTTAATATGTATATTTAAGGACTATAAAGGATCTAATTTTTATATTAGAAATCTTTCCAAGTGGGTCCATGCCTAGAAGTTACCACAAGAAGACGGTAAAAATTCTCAGACTTAAGCAATGGAATCTAAACAATGGATTTATATCCAGTTTCTGTTAACACTTCATTATTTTAAATAAAGAATTTTAATTGCCTTTTAGGTAATTCATTAATTAGCGCACGGATTATTGGAGACGATTTTGACAACTTAATACAGAAATTTTAAGAAAAACAAATATTTATTTGCATGTGGTATTAGAATTGAAAATAAACGTAGGATTTTGTTTTGCTTAAAAAATATGTAAAATATAAAATATAATTTAAAAAAAAAAAAATTCACATTAAAAAAAAAAAAAAAAAAACAGCTTTTTTATTTTTTTTTAAAGTTGTTATCCTTTCGTGAAAATGCACCCAAAAGTAAGAAACATAAAAATCAATTTCTAAGTTTTAAACTGGATTATTAACTCCCCCAGTAGTAGGTAAAACTCTTCGCAGCCGTAACCGTGTATTTTGTCTATTTTCGTTCTTGTAGTTGATGTATTGGTTTCAACATCGATTTAGTAATTAGGTTTCTTAAAACCCGGATGTAAACAGCAAGAAAAATGAAAATTGCAAGAAAGCAAAATAAAAACAAATCGGAAAATCAAATTTCCTTTCTAATGTATAATCTCGAACATTGACGTGCATTAATGCCATTACTGAACATCCTGTAGGTGTTTTTTATCAAACATAATAAATGGAATATGGCTATTTTTATAAAAAGGAATTGCCCAATTTTGGTTTAGTGCAAAGTAAAGTTGATGATTTTTTTTTTTTTTTTAAATAAGACGTGCTTTTTTTAAAAAAATTTTATTTGTTGAAATATTTTTTTGCATTTCATACGTTTTTATTGTATCATTACCATTAATGGTTATATAGTAGCTCCATAATTAAAACAGTAAAGATAAGGATTTCTTAAACAAGAATACTTACGACTAGTATTTAGTTAGCCTTCTGTTACCCTACTGGTTCATTATTAATTAAAAAAACAAAACAAAACAGATATAATGTTTTAGAAAAAAAGAAACTATTTTAATGTAACAAATTCATGTGTTACGTTTTTTTAATTTACAATTATTTTATTTATTCTATTAAATAACTTTAATTTAGAATATAAATATTTAAATATTAATTTAAAAACATATTATTATTTCTTCCTTAATTATTTTAGATTTCATTAAGAAAAAAATACTAAACTAAACCTATAGTATTTACTTCATGGAAACTAATTTTTTATGACATAATTGACACCATAACTGAAATGCTTACAAACTATTTGCTTTGCTAAGTTATATTCCGATTTTACATTCGAATAAGATAAATTGTGTTGTTGTACGCACAGAAACAGAAGAATCACCGTAAATGGCGAAACACGGATCACTCATTTGATCCTGGAACTCATTGCTGAAGAAAGCAATATGGCGGCGTCATAAGAACAGGTTACTGTAAGGCCTGCACAGGCAAGTTAGAGATATAAATTGAAACGTTTTCCACTTGGAAAGAGTCAAGGTGATGGAATATGGAAGTATGAATTACTAAGAAGATCAGCTATTGCTATAAATTTGTTCTATTTGAAGGTGAAGAGAATTGTCAATGGGATCGCAGTTCGTTTCGTCCGAAGCTATTTTTGGATATGGATTATATTTATAAAAGATGTGATTAATATAAAAATAATAACAACAGTAGTTAGATACACTAAAGATTCAAAGAATAAAAAAATCGAAAATTTTGTTCTCTTCTATTTTGATTTGCAGAAATGTAGAAAATAGTTACGATGCTTTGCAATAGATGTCGCTGAACATACATGGAAGTAGTAATCCATAACCCACGAATTTTTTTTTTGTGTCTCGTTTAATTATATTTTCAAAAATAGATATCCAATGAATTATAATAAATGATACCAAACCCCAAATATCAATTTATATTAACTGATCAAAAATTACATTACCAAATTATGAGATAGTAATTACATGAAACACTTAAAACAATGTTTTAGTTGCTACAATAACTTCGATAAAATTCATATTTTATGTTTGTAATGCTAGGGCAGGCTTTATTGCGCTGTTTATTTCCACAATCGAAAAACATTAACTTCTGAACGTCCATCACGATACAGAAAAAAGAAGTTAATCGAATTGTAAGATTAAAATTTATTTTATATTATTATTCATCTTTATTTATTGATAAATGTTCGAGCTCTTTATTAATTTAATTCATTTGCATCTTGTTGAAACCTATAAAAGATGTAATGTCCCTATTAAATTAATACTTAATAATTGCTTCATTTATTTTCGAATTTATTTTAATTCCTTTGCTTTTCTGAATTTTTTTTTTTTTTACGACATGAAAAAATTGCTTTTTGACATCTTTTTTAAATTGAAATAAAATAAAATCAAATCATTTTTATCTTAGTTGAAGTTTCCCAAAGTTATCATATTTTATTAGTAATTAAATTTTTCAAAGTGGTGGAACTCGAAACGAATTTTATTAAAAGTTAAGAATGCTGCTTTTTACTATGAAGATATTTAATTGAACATTATACCAAAGTAATTGAGTAAAAAAAAATCTGATATAATTAAAAAAAAAATTAAGGAAAATTTCTTAAGGTGTTATTTTTGTTTAAAACTGATTTTTTAGAATTTCAAGCTCATTTCTGCCTCCAAATTTATCAAGAAATCTTGAAAGACACGAACCAGAGCTAAAAAACAGTGGCAATAATGGATTTATTAATATTTAATCTCAACATATTCTGTCCTGCAAAATTAAAAAGTAGTGCATAAATTTATTCAGCTGCAAGTCAAAGAAATCACGCAAAGAAGAAAATGGAAAAGCACTGTGACTCTCTCGCACACAGAAGTATAATTAATGGAAAGTTTTAAAAATGAATCCTGCTCTACGAGGATCCTAAATAAACATTTTTGTAACTAATGATAAAGTTGTAACTAATAATAAAGTTAATTCGAGGTGGATTCTTATTAAGTTACAATTTCCCTTAATTTTTTGCATTATAATAAATAAGACAACCCCCCAAAATTCAACTATGTATTAATTATGGTATTTTTTGGGGAAGAATATCACGTCACTGTGAATCAAAAACATTACATATAGAAATTTATATATAAAAATATCAAGATATCGATGCACACCATATATCATTTACAGAGGAATTTCTAAATTTTGCTTAAAATATAATACAGCATTTCATTACCTATATAAGATGAATATGAATGATTGAAAATAAATTCTCTAGCTTTATTTGTTGATGAAGGCTTATTCTGAAAAAGAATCAACTAATAACCAGATAAGTTTGGAATCGAATTCAATGATTTCCCATTAATTTTTTAACAATATTTTCATTGTATGCAGATCCACGCACAAAATCATTTGGTGATAATTTTATAGATGTAGTATGATGACGCAATAAATTAGCTACATTCAAACTTTAATTCATTAAAGGTTTTGTTAATGAATAAAATATATATAAAAGAGTAACATTTGGGTCACTGTTTATTTATTTAAATTACCTATAATGTTAATGATTAAAGATGCATTATTTTCGGATTTTAAGTATGAAAGATAATTTGAGAAGTCCGTAGAATCTGTCCATCTGAAAACGAATAACCACTAAGAATTCCATTTATTCAGCATCATTCCACTACTCGATTATAAGAAAACTTCATAAGTTTCTTTAAATTTGATAAAAGTAAAATATTTATTTTAGTTACAGATGGTAATTACTGTATTTGAAGAAAGCATACAATTAGGCCCTTTTAATTTGGCTATTTTTTTTTTCGTTTCTCTACATTGCTGTAAGAGAAATTGTAACTCGATTTTCAAATCTTTGAAGTTGATTTTATGTGTAACTATTTTTAATGTCGCAGTCAAATATTTTAAGTCGGTCTATATTTCTATAATAATATGCTATGGTTAACTAATAGTAATGTATAATTGAAGCACTGTATCCTGGTAAAAAGGAACAATCATCCAATCAGCACAGAATGAAGTTTGAAGTGTTTGTAACAAGGAACAGCAGAACAATGTTAAAATCCACATTCGACATTGGAATCTGATATTAATCAACTTATTAAGAATAATACATGTTTTTAAGAATTATAATAAATTTTCTTTTCTTTTATCATTACTACTGAAAACCATAATGGGAGAATCATGTTTATCATTATAGCTAAGAGAAGTTTTGAAAGGAATGAAATTACTTGTAAATTCCAGTTATTCAATTTATGTGATAATATGTCTTAGTTACTATTTCCTTTTTCTAACATCACTATTTATGTTGGACTATTTCCTTTCCTCTGATTCCTATTTTGAAATAATTTTATCGTTTGATTCTGAATTTGCGATGTAAGCCTTTTTACCGAAAAATTCTGGCAACCATTATTGTGACTGTGATATCTGAATAAATTTTAATTTACGGAAGCATTTTTAAAAACTTTAATTTTGATATATTTTGAATCAGTTGTTATAAGCCGTTTATTTTGATCACAGAATACTTAGGATAAGTTAAAATTTCATTAAATTTTGGAATGTTTACATTGTTCTATGAAACAATTATAATCACAAGAATTATAAAAAGAAACTAAGAATTAGATAATTAATCTAAATGCAGAAAAAAAATTAAATAGAAATTCTCAAACTTTTAAGTTATTAGCCACTTTTATCATTTGTATCAATGTTTTAGGAAAGTTAATCCTTCTGTAATCTTCATTACTCTAACCATTGCAAAGTGGATTCTAAATATTAGTAAAAATTGAATTACTCTACTTGATACTTGGAGAGGAGTAGCTGGCACTGCATTAATAACGTATTAGATGTCTTCTGCTCCAATCCTAAATGCCTGCTTTCAGTTAAACCAATGAAAAGAAATCCTTGAAGAACAAGGAAAATATTTTTATCTATAATTTTTTTTGTTAATTTTTAATACAAAGGTGATTCATAAAGATCCGGAAAAAATTGGCCTACAAAGAACGAACATCGAAATATTTTTCTAAGTCAAATTCGGTGTAAAAAAACGTAAAATAGGGCATGGAATTCCGGATCGAACGTGCGATTCTGAGTCGGATGATGGGGTCCTCATTTTAACCTTTTTTTCTGCCCCGATGAAAAAAAAAATGGTCTAATTAGCACCCTTCACAACCGGAAAGAGCAAGGTAGGGGAATTCCAGTACTTTATGAATCTCCCTGTAAAATCACTTAGAAGCCCAGATTTTAATTCAACGCAGTCTTGGTTAAAAGCCAAATAAAACAAAAAAAATCAAAATTTTTGAAAAATGTTGTAATAAATACCTCTTTAAAATTTCCTGCTAGTTGTTAAGGTTTAAGGTTTCTTTGTTTTCTTTTAATTAGTTTTTAAGACATTTGGGAACAGGCTCTTAACATCAGTTTTAATAAGACGGGGATCTAATCCCAAATGGATTAAAATGCAAATACGTTTTTAAGCACAAACGAAACTTGAATCTCAAGTGTTTTAATTAAGAACTTAAGGTCTTTTAAAAGTCTCTTGACCTTTTACGGACCAAGATTTATACTCACAGTGTAGTACCCTAGTAACTGAGGAATACTTAATTCACCAAAACAGAGTACAGAAAAGAATTTGAGCCCTTTAAAACTTTGGAGAAATTATTAGGACTTTCAACAAAGTTTTTTAAATATTTTTCCAGAAAGCGATTCAGACAAGTAGTGTCTATTATATATTTTCTTTATCGTTATTTCATTGGATGTTTCATATTTATTACTCAATAAATCAAAGCTAAAGTGACTTTAATGGTAATGATTTTGTTAACTTTAATTCGCTTAAAAATTGTTTGAAGGCATAACATTTAAAGAAGAAGGCATTTTTTTTAATTACAAAATAGTTAATAATATAACATTATACACTATTAAAAATGTAAATATATATGGATAAAGATAAATATAAACTTAATACAGTCCCCTAAATTATTTTTTTTTAATTTTTTGGCGGAGTTATTCAAACCTTTGTACTGAGCAATTCGCATTTGAATCCATTTTTTTAAAATATCTGTTATTGTGCAAGTTTTGGATTTTATTTCTTTTATATTATATGATTCGAAAATATATTTATGATAACAAGATATATCTTTATTTATTAAACTGTTTTAACGTGGAGGTAAAAATAATTATACATAAAGACAATGCTGCACCTATTACGCGTATAATATATTAACAATTAAAATTAAAACAAGGTGACGTTTCAAAGTTCCAGTATTCGAACTTTTTCGTCAGACAAAGAGAACAAAAACATTGCCTTGTTTTAATTTCAATTGCTAACATATTATCTATGTAATAGGTGCATTATGGCCCCTATGTTTAATAAGATATATCTTTATTTTAATTATATATAGTTGTTTGACAAAACCTATATTGTTGAAACTAGAAGTAAATATTTCTTTGACAATATATTACTAATATTTAAATATTAAAGCATTTAATATCATACTTTCATAGCAGATTAAGTTTTCTAAATTTTTTCGCTGATAACTGAAATAAAGTTTTCTCATTAAAAAGAATTAAACCAAAGAATGAATAATAGTAACAACAGAAAGAAACAGCTGATTAACTTTAAGGAATCCTAAAGCTGAACAAAGAATGTTTTAAGAAGGGGAAATTACCTTCCTGAAATGGTGGCGGACAAAATGGTGTGAGGCATCTGAACCAAAAGTTCATTGGAAGGAGTTGCACAAGGGGTAGAGCTAAGTGAATCCCGATAACTATCATCAAAGAACCAAGGATTGAAAAGTCTTTTGCATCCGAAAGCCATGGTGAAGGAGATGGAGAGACCTAGCTTTACTCTGTGCTCCGGTCAGCAGTTGGCGGCAGTGGGTTAATGACGGAACGTCTATTAGCAACCACTTTTCACAACAGCAATCAGTCGATTTTTGTTGACGAGGCAAGTGCTGCTGTGTTGTTTTTTTTTCTGCATTTTTAAAATCGCTTTCTGTTGGCTACTTGGACCACCTTTCTCAGTGGTGATATACAGTTAATGCAAATGACCTTTGCGAAGAAATGGAAAACAGCAAGTGCCAATTAAAAAGAAATCGATAGAATAATGTAGCTCATTAAAAAGACCCCACGCTTCCCAAATTAAAATGAATTTCATTTTCCTGCACTCTCAGCATTTTGAAATCTCCTCCCCTCAACAATGTTTCAATGAAAAACGACTTCCGAAGAAAAATTGGTACTACTTGATTTTGAGATTATTAAATTATATTTCCCCCAATTACTTCAAAGCTTATCGTTAGAAAAATAACAGAACAAATTAAACTTTATTAGAGAAAACTTAAGGGTCTATCTACTGAATCTAAGAACTTACAGAATTTTTTCCATTGCTGGAATTAGAACCTACGAAATAAAACTTTCTTAATTACCTGAATGAGCATCATGATATTTCAATATTTTTGTTCTTGGTTTATCTATTATCTGTATTAATATCACACAAAAAATAGATAAACTTCAAACTTAGTATGATACGCATTTAAGATTCAATTGAAAATATGACCAAAATTATTTTGTTATTCATTCCCCCGCCCACCCTTTACAATCAACCGCCTCTGCCATTGCTTCATACTCAGTCTCCAATATGTGATGAATATTTCAGAGTATTCTAATCATTACAGATTTTGTTGATATCAAATGTAATATAGATAGATCTCGATTTACGACGAAGATCCTGCAGAGCCTTTACAAGCACTTGCGAATTGCATCCTACGACGGTTGTAGTTGTAACCATAAATTAGCAGCAGTCACAAGGTTTTCTAGCTAGCAAAGAGAGTGACTGCGCTTCCTGGGTTATGAATAACGGTATTGAATATCAAATTTGTAATACTTCACAGCTATAATATTCAGCTACGTTATTTATGCACATATATACTGTTCTTTATTATACATTGTTACAATTTTTCTTTACTTCGAAAATATATCGTAGAGGATAGAACTCATATCATTCCCAACCAAGCTTAGAGGATGTTTTCTTCGCTTCGGCAATCTCAGGAGGGCGATCGAGTCACTCTAGACGTACTAGTGTGCAGTACATTACAATATAGTCCAACAATGATTACTGAAATATGTATTTTGAGTATATTCTATCTTTTTGCACATAATTAGCTTTAAATGGGTTTGGACATATCTGACTTAGTAACAGGTACTGTATATCAGAGTTGGCAAAATTGTAATTGAATTAATATAATGCTTTGTAATAGTAATTATGAACTAGAATTTATAGTAACCATTACATTGTAATAATGGACTAGCAATTATAATTACATAATTGTAATGACATTTTGTAGTTAATCATTGTAATGGTTAATGGTGAAGGATATCTTGGCAATTAACCAATAACTTATGGTAAACAATAATATATTAATAAATCAGCAACCATTAAACCTTCACATTTGGATTTGGGTTATTTCAACTTATGAACCTCCGAATTGTTCCACCCCTCGGGCTTCAAATATTTGTACTTAATGTTTGAAGATAGTAAATAATTGTATGAACACCCTCTTCACAGTACTTGTATGAAATGAGTCATTGTCTTCTTCCTCACCTCAAGTAAAGCGATTTGAACGAAATAATACATATGAAGTAAATATATATTGTATGTGTATAATGGCTAGAAAATATGTGAAAAAAGTAAACAATATCAAATCAGTTTCGTAGATTCTGGGATATTCTACAAATTTGTAGAACATTCTAGAACATTCTGGAACATTCTACACAACACTTCGGTCTATGTCTGCTACGTTACCTGCCCGGATGCTCTAGAAATAGCTTTTCGAACACGAAAACTATGCAACATATTAGTGGGTAATTATTAATTGCAAATTGTGTAATTTCATTACCAAATAATTCAATTGCTTTTCAATAACATCATTAAATAATTGAATTGCATCGTCTGCAATATAATGCAATATAGATTAATTCAATTACATTGTGCAAAGCATACTGGAGATTATCTTGTAATGCGCTAATTGTAATCTACACTTCCATTATTTTGGTAATGCATTACTGCCAAATTCTGCTGTATGTATGATTTCTGATTAATTGTGTATACTGTATATCTGTACTGTAATTGACTCTGAGTATCGACCAAATCGAGTTATGACATTTTCATTGGAACTTAGCCATCTGTTAATCGAGGATTATCTATATATATTTTTTGGGAAGATGTGTAACGGAAAGGAATAAAATTAGTATTTTAATACTAACGATATTAAATATTTCGTGATGTCATGTGATCACTTCGTACATTTATATGTTATTTATTTAATCATAACTAGATATAATCTGATAAACTAACCTATAGTCATTGAGTATGCATGAATGGTGGAGGTAAGGTTCATTTTTGAGGGGTGGGAGTTGGTGGATGCTACAATCATAGTGCATCTTAAATATGATATCATATTTAAGTTGGCTGTAATCAGCATCGACTGAGATTTAAGTAAATCATTCCAGCCATATTAGCATTAGCGCATACAAACAGATGGACAGACCAAACAATGAAGAAAATTGTTCAAGTAGAATTCAATTCGCAGGCTCAGACAAAAAGCAAGGAGATAAATATTATGCTGAACATCGAAGCGCAGTGGCGCTTCAAAATAAAAAATGAACAATTAAAACTCACTAACGAAAAATTAGTGAGAAAATTCATATACCAGCGAATGGCTGGCATTGAGGCCCGCGAATAGCTGACGAACAGCTGACAAATGAATTTTCTCACTAATTTGTCATTAGTGAGTTTTTTATTGTTCATTTTTTTATTTTGAGGCACCACTGCGCTTCCGATGATCATTCATATTAGCCTCGGTACAGAAAACTTGTTAATTTACTGGTGACTGCTCCTGGGTGATGATTGCCAAAGAGCGTGAAACAACTGTTGCAGGATGTCACTTGGTAAGCAATTTGGTCTCCCCATTGTTGTTTTATTTATAAATATTATGCTTCTTTTTTTACTTAATTTTTATTGATGTTGGAACAATAGTAGTTGACATGTACTACTAGGAAGGGGGGGGGGATAAAATCAGATATCATTATGGGAACGAAGTAAACAAAGATTGAAGGCGGACCAATTTTGGAGAATAAGGTTGCGGAGATCAAAATTACCATTTTTATATTTTAAGATGGAACATAAACAAGTAAAATTCTACTACGTATCACAATATACTACAATATAAACAGAAAGTTTTAAGAAATCAGTCCAGCGGTTTTCGTGAAGGATTTCATGTGTTCTTTTTGAGGAGATAGGAGAGGACGAGAATAAAATAATTAAGTTTTGAGTTGGACAATAAATAGGCAGCACATCAAATTTTATGGAAATCTGTTCAGGCGTTTTTCTTTATTGCGCTTACAAACAGACAAAGACGAAAAAAGTAAAATAGTTAAATATTGCTTGCTCTGTCAATCAAAACAAATACAATGATCAAACTACATAACTTAAAACAAGAAAACAAAACAAAAGACTTGAAATTGTAAATTAGAAAACCTTTGCCTTAATATTAAAAATTAATTTAGTGCTTCTTGGTCCAACAATTAATGTATAATTGTTCTATTATGTTAATTACATCAGAAAATTAAATCGAATTTAATTAATAAACTGTAAAACCAAGCAAAAACAGCAAAATTTCATTGAGATGAAGGAATTCTTTTTTCATAAGTATTTAATCATGGATTTAATAACCAAATTTACATAAGACAATTTGTATAACTGATTTTTCTGTAGTATCATTATAATAAGCTCCTTTAAAAAATCAAAAATGTCAACAATCGGGAATAACCAATTTTCTTCGTTATATTTGTAATGATTTCAAAAAGACGTAGAAGAGTTGGATTTTGACATTCGCTCAAACAATTATCAAACTGTTTTTCTACCATAGTTGGTCATTTCGTAGACTTTTATAGCTATTTTCAGCCGGAATTTCTACTGAACATTATTCCAATGTAAAAATTTTGAAGATGATCAATTATAATTTCTAGGAATTTTTTTAGGAAAAAGAATTACAAAGCACCGTTTTTGTTTTCAAGCTTCTGGTAACTTCACTGTATCATAGAATCTATGAATAGAATAGCCTATTCTTCTTAAATAGCCTATTCTTCTTAAATTACGTCTGATAGTAAATAACAAAATACTTATAGGATTTTACTCAATGAAATTCGGCATAAATTAGGCCAACTATAGGGATGGGATGAAATATACTGCTATTGTTGAAAGTTTCCTTTAAATCTCTACCAATACTGAAACTTTTTAAATTCTTACTTCGTAGTATACTTTTCTTAGGAAAACTTATAAAATTAGGATGCCTAGTAGTTGCGTTGCTACACGACAGAAATCATAAAAAAAAACTGCAAATTGTGATAAGAATATGCCCATTGATGAGAATATAGTTTATGGTTATACAATGAAAATAAGATGAGGAGGTATCGCCCAAAGTGACTATAATCCAAGATGGCGATTACGTTTCAAAATGGCTACCCGTGTTTTGATTTTGCTACGCTTTTTGTGATACACATCAAGCAAAAGAGTGCTATATATCGATTTATATGTTTTTCAGGTCAAGGATTTCATTTTTCATGTTCAAAATCGGCTAAATGCTAATGCTTATGCTTTTTTGTCGAATATGGTTCGCACGAAAGGTTACACACAAAATATATTATACATACTTTTAATATATCCGTAAGCACACTAAAAATGTATTAAACGTAAATGTACTTGTATTAAATGTAAATGTATCTACACAAAATGTTAATCGTATATATTTAGTACTAACAAAAAAAAAAGTGCACTTTTAAAAGTCCAAGTTCTGCTGAACATTTATACCGATACCACTTCATTTTTCGTTCGTTCTTGCGTTTGCACAATAGTGTGCAATTTAAACTAACATTTCTACAGCTACACTTGTTCTTGCAGATTTTGCACATACATTTGATAAGCTCGTTGCAGGAATCAGAAATTTCTGATAACTCCAACCATTTCAGCTGCCAAGAATCATCATGGAACCACCATCCCCAATCGTTTGCGCGTTTGTTTGTTTGTCCCCAAATGTGTCCAACTTGGAAAACACTACGTAATACTTGTCGGTGGCAGACTTGCAAGTGGAAGATTTTTGATCATTAACAACTCTTGTCATGCATTATCAACACTTACGTTGTCACTAGTTGAACAGTACAGTAGTACTTCGTATCTTTCAATAATGTCTAAAAATTCAGTAGGAATGGAATTTTGGGGTTGTGAGATTACCGAAAATGCAGTAGTAGCTTCTGTGAAGAGCATCCATGTCATTCAAGTTGATTTTTTGAACTTTCGTGTGAAACTAGGAATGCTATCACAGCCTGTGAAGGCATGGAATCCTGGTAAAGCAATAGCGTTTTCCCTTCCAATAGCTTCAGCTATGGCATAAACCGGACTAAATCTGTAATTCTTTCCTGTTCCAAAAGCAATCCAAAGTTTATCCAGACCCGCTGTTGACAAGCTAAAGAAGTAAGCAATTGCTAAAACTAAGACATCGGTATCTACTGTGAGTAAAGAAATATACCTGAAGCCGTTTTCCACCATCTCTTGGAGATGCAGTATTATTCTCGAATCCGCTTCTTCATGACCAGGACAAGTAACACCAATGAGGGAAGTTTGTGCATTAATATTTTTTTTGACGTCTTCGCCTGACGTTTTTACAACCTGTACGTGTGTGATGGTATTTATAGCTAAGGTAGACTGAAGAGCTTCTCTTTGTTATTAGAATTTCTCAAAAAAACTTCCAATTTTTAGGTACAGATACATGTGAAAGCACTTGTCTCCTGGTTCCTGCTCCCCTATTCTCTCTAGTTTGACCTTTAATACTTGGTATTGTGTACAATAATTCTGCTGTCGATGACATTAAGGTCTTCATCATTTTCTAAAAATGGGTTTCCTAACTCTTTTAATGTGCTGTAAAGTGCTCGAACCTTAGCAAAATATTTGACTTTAAATGAGTGGTACTGCTCATGATGGAGTCGATTGTTTTGTTCAGATTGCAGCTGAATGCCGCTCTCCAACTCTTGTATTAACCGACTAATTTCTGGTCCAGAAACCATCCAACGCCTAAGTGCCGATGGATCCTGTGTCAACCCTACTGCACCGCCATCACCTTTAACTACTGCGATGTTTTGTTCATGTGCTTGGTCTACACTGATTGCTGAGAACATTCGCTTTTATTTTCGTATCACAAACTGTCCAGAAAGAAATGAACGATGTATGTCTGGTAGTTCAATCTCTGCATCATAAAAGTCTTTCAGACGGATTGATAGACAACGTGCATAATGATGATCAAGCAAAAGAAAACCAAGGCATCATTTCTTTCAAACACTCACGAAACAAGATGTAGTTCCTTCTCTGATTGAGCGAACAAAGAGAAGCAAGAGGCTTTCCATATTGAGACAAGTCTGCCAATATTTGAACATGACACTCTCTCAGCTCGTTCTTCACACTACGTCTGAAATTCAAGCTCGGAATCTGCTTCTTGGTAAGCATCATGCAACAAGTGATATAGTGCTGAGCAATTACTTGATGAATTCCTCTGGCTTTCTTCACATGGATTACTTTCAGATAACTTTCAGCAGCACTAGAAGTTGCAATATCAACTTGAGCAATTGCATTAAGGATAGCAAATTAGTGGCGACTCGCAATATTTCGAAAATCATATTTAAACAAGCAATACTGAAACAAATAAATAACATTTCAATATATTGACATCGATATTATTTTAAACAGGTGCCACGAATACGAAACTTCTAAAACTGCAATAAGGATGTGATTTTGTGCAGATAAGGACTGTCAATGCCCTTATGTTGATTCTGATCTTATTTTGAACATCAAAAATGAAATCCTTGATCTGTAAAACATATAAATCGATATATGGCACTCTTTTGCATGATTTGTATCATAAAAAGTGTAGCAAAATCAAAACACGGGTAGCCATTTTGAAACGTAGCTGCCATCTTGGATTACAGTCACTTTGGGCGATGCCGCCCCATCTTATTTTCATTGTATAACCATAAACTACATTCTCATCAAAGGGCATATTCTTATCACAATTTGCAGTTTTTATGTATGTAGTTCCCCCACTATAATTGTTTTTTTTTTTATTTTGACCTCTAATAACTTTAGAGTCAGTGTGTGAGTTTGCTTTTACGATTTTTTTGTAAACTATTACAATATATTCGCAGAAGCTCGGTTAGAACGCGATCTTTCGGATCCAAGATCTCGAAGATCGCGATATAACCGTGATATAACCAAACTTTTATTACTTCGCGACGTCAAATGTCATATATCGCACCCTATTATCGCCCACACGATTCCAACTGGATTTAAAATGATCATTTCGCGATTACCTATATCATTCAGAGCTATGTGAGAGAATTTTATATTTATAAATACAGAAATACATAAATATATAAACCTTTTCACACTTTGATGGGTTATATTAGCCAAAATCGATTTGGCGCCGTCATCTTGTACAAACGACGAGTCACCTGGATCGAAACTAGGTATTCATATGCCTATTAGATTACATGGGCCTCTTTACTGGATGTCATTGGCAGAAAAATAGATCTCGATATTCATTTTGGTTTAACGAAAAAGTCCGCGATTCTGGTATTTTTTAAAAAATATATTGTGTTTTTCGCATTTTCATGACAATAGGGTCGGTACAGAGTCTCAATTACTGTAAATAATAAGGAAACAAGCATATTAATTACACCTTTGATTTGATTTTAGGCGAAAAAACGGTAAATTTTGCAATTTTACAATTATCACATTTTTCAAAATAGAAGGGTCCAAGACCAAATCGCATTATATCCGAATTCGCGATATAAACAACCGCGTTATAACCGAGCTTTAGTGTATATATTTTTCTAACATTAAATGTATACATATAAACAATCACAGAGAGAGAGAGAGAGAGAGAGAGAGAGAGACTGTGTGTGTGTGTGTGTGTGTGTGTGTGTGTGTTTTTTTAAGGACGGGGGAAATGCATTTACGCATACCAAGGAATTGGTAATGTGAGACTCAGTCATAAAAGACTACTACTCACTAGTGTGTGTGTGCGTGTGTGTGTGTGCGTGTGTTTCTTTTTCATTTCATTTTTTGTAATATTTTTACGAATTTTTACATAGTAAATCTAGAAATTTATGCAAAAGGGCTGATGAGTAATATAAAACACATATAAAACATGAAAAATGAAAGGTTTTCAAATATAAATTATATATTCCTTATAATTTAATTTTTCTTAAAATACCGTAATGTATGGTATAAATGACTTAACTTATTATTCTTGCTATTATTATTATTATCTTTACAATCAAAGCTGAATACAAAGCTGTGTTATTACAGGCTTTTGAATAAGATAATTTTTTTTTAATCATTCCAATCGGCTTCAGTTCATTGAATTTCGTTAATTAGCCAGAGGAAGTTTAAAACCTTTTAAGGTATTCTAAAATATTCTGTCACCTCTAAAGTTAAAGAAAACGAATTAGAATAATATATATTAGAAAACAAATGCAAAATGTCAAGTTTGTGGAAATATTTTTTACGAATTATAAAATTCAAATATAAGGAATGCCGAGCAACAAAGAACACCTCCATGTTAGTTTAAATGAAATAAAAGTTTCCGAATGTTAATTACGTATTTCTTGGAATTTAACTTAAATTTAAAATAATTAATCCGACAAATACAGTTGCATTTTTTAAAAAAGTAATTTAATCGATTTCTCATGAAAGAGATTAAGCAAAAGTTTTAACTTGCATACGTAAAGAGAACACTAATTGTAATCCAATCATTTCATCGTAAATTTAATGAAAATTATGGAGGCTTTGGTTTTATGAGATTTTTCCCTTGAAAAAAAAAATACATCAACACAGCAAAAGTTTCCTGCAGAGTTTCACCTTCACATTATCGAATTAGATGTCATCTCCACCTAATATGATGAAGGCAGTTGCAAATGTACGCCATGACCTTGTAGCGTTGCTATAAATTACACTTCCTGTTTAATAATTATAGTCATAACTTGAATTGACTCGTTCTGTTTTTGCTACTATAAATCTATATTCCCAATGGCTATTTCCGTCCCAGCAACGGTGCTCCTTCTGGAACAATCGTCTCTGGTAAAATATAGTATTACAAGGAAACTGGATCAAGGAAGACAAACAATATAATTATTCCCAGTCGCCCTGCCATAGCGTTACCATTTGTTATCGGAAAAGATGAATGATTCGGCAAATGGGGAGAGTTTCAACACAAGTCCCGCTTAGCTTGGCAAAGCTTTACAAAGTGCAGATGTACCAGTTTATGAACTGTTCCTAATTGATTACATTCAAGAGAATTCCTGCTAATTCGTTAATTAATTTTTTTTTTATAATTAGCTGAGCTAAATTAATGACTGATAATAATTAATAACTTCTATAATGAATTTCAAGTTTAGTTGAAATTTCAATTGTTTTTTGACAAATTTCAAATTAATAAGTTATGGAACTTGTGAACTAAGATAAACTTTACTGACAAAAATAAATATTAATTATGTAGTTAAATTAAATTAAATAAGTTAAAAGAATTACATAATAAAATATAAATGTTGTAAGCATCATTAATTGTTAATTTTTCTTCTGAAGTCATTTTTGATTAATAATTTATTAAATTTATTAGCAAAAAGACCCGTTCTTCGCTCAAAAAACAAAAAACAAATGTCCTAATATAGATAATAAAGCCAGATCACTTCGAAAGTTTCCCAATTGGTACAAAAAAAAAACCTCAAAAGATCTGATCTCATCGCAAATCTATATCTAACCCGAAAACCCCGTAGAAGTATCCTTCAACCATGTTCGCCATCCTTTCACCTTCCTCCTATGTATACCCATAGATCCAGGTTATTTGAATTTGTAACTCGAGATTCCTAGATATGAAATTAATATCAAGATTCGAAAATATAAGATTTTCCACCAATTTCTCCCCTTCTCCCTCCCGTTTATACCCCTTGTTCGAGGTTATTCGAATTTTGTAACGTCATAAACCTATCGCTTCAAATTTTTCTCAGTTCGTACAAAATCATCTGATTATTACAAATCTACATCTATCACGAAAATCCCATCGTTATTATGCACAATATTTTAGTTCCAATTGTTGCACAACAATAATAGTTCCCATTATCGCCACCAGTTGCTTATGTAGCGCTATTATAAACAACAATATTTTAGTTCCAATTGTTGCCCAACAAAATTTGTGCAGTTCTCATTGTCACTACCAGGTGATTTTGTCGCACTATTTCATGGATTTAACCCCTTTTCATCCCCTGGGGTGGTGTGTCTAGATTCCAGGATAGCCCGTTTTTTCCCCATGGTTCGAAAGAGTAATTCTGCAAGGTTTTGTCCAGATAGGTCAAAGGGCCTAGGAGTGTACAGCGAACAAACAAACAAACACACAAACGTCCTCCTTTGTATACATTAGAGATTAAAATCAGATTGAAAACCAGATAAAGAGATTTGTGATGCCACAAATTTTGGACAAATATTTCGCAAGACTTTTAACAGAAGCGTGTTTATAATAACATAAATAATTAAAAACAAAGAACTCTCCGAAATAATTTTTTTTTTCAATAAATAAGAAGAAAACAATTGCCAAAGATATAGTAATTATGGGGGAGTACACGAGATACAGGAATAACATCTTTTAAAGATGCCTTTATTTTAGTA
This sequence comes from Thereuonema tuberculata, assembly GCA_023159025.1. Lineage (NCBI taxonomy): Eukaryota > Metazoa > Arthropoda > Chilopoda > Scutigeromorpha > Scutigeridae > Thereuonema > Thereuonema tuberculata. The sequence continues at coordinate 67,597,283 of JAFIDM010012231.1, forward strand.
TTTAATTTTTATTGTAATTAAGCTAGATGTAAAGAGAGATATATGTATTAACAGAGGCATTAAAAGTTTAAATAACATTGACCTTCTGAGATAACTAAAATTTAAGTACTATAAAAAATCTCTTCGTCATAATCATCACATAATTCGTTATATTCATCTCTTTGGTTATATTTCTACTGTTTAACTACTTAAATTTTAATATACTAAATATATATCTTCTTCAAAGTCACCTCCAAATTTCATACAACTATAAACGATATATCACAGAAGCCATCGTTTTGCCTTTTCAAGTTCGGAATTTCGAAAATTAAAATGATAAAAAGATCTAATAACAATAGCAACAATGTATACACAATGAAGTTATCTCAATGGCCTAAAACCAACAAATAATAAACCATTTTGAGTCCTAAAAAGGAAGAAACAGTCCGTCCCAGTCTCTTCCCGGTGACAACTCAGGGTTCGAATCCTAGCTTGTAACGTTGTACCATCGTTTATTTACTTATTTCTTTGAATCACGTTAAACTTCTTTTCATAATAAACCATTTCCTTCAACATAAACAATTTTTGATACCAATTATTGAAATTTATCGTCTTTATGCCCCATTAAGTTCTGGAAATCAGACAAGGTGATACTACTCGTATTTACTGAATAACATTCATCCTTGTTGATGCAGGGAAAGCTCTCTAGAGTGCAAGCCTCTGTTATATACAATGGTGTGCTTATCCTTAATTTTGAATAGAATCTCCACGATCGGATCGAGATTATGATTTTCAATAATACATCTGCCCATTCTAACACTTTTGGCTTGTTAGTCCTAAATGCAGCATTATGTTCATGTATACTCTCCTTCAAAGTACTCCCTGAATTTCCAAAAATAGATTTTTTGGCAAGTCCTACATTTTAATTTGTAAACGATACCCATTGCATTCCACAAGTCAGTTTCAATTTTATTTTTCTTCCTTAATAAAGATTTTTAATTGTTATCTTTTGTGTTTATTATCTTAATTTCATTCTCATTTCTTATTTCTTTGTTAATTTCGATTTCATCAGGTAATTTTAAGATCTTGTTGTATGATATCTTGCTTGCGTCTTTAATCTTTCTTTCTTTCTTGAAAAAAAATCCTTAATACATTTATTGATAAAGCCTTATTCATTTGAAATCAATTTCTATCTAAAAATTTAATCTTTTTATCCCATTCTTCCTTCAGCATTGTATGCTCAGTTATCCGATTTAAAATATTTATTATCATTTTTTTAATTCTCATAGGATGCTCTGATTGATAATTAATTACATTTTTTGCTTTAGAATAGTTTCTCAAGGTATTGATACTATATTCTCATATCTTCAATCTTCAGTGAAAAATCCAAACAAGTAATTCTCTTATCTTTTTCTTAAATTCCATAGTATACGTTAATATTAAATTATCTTTCTGTTCCGTAACATACCACGAAGATATCGTCAACATATCTCAAAAATATGAATTTGTTTTTATTCCAATTAAAGACATTATTCTTTTCAAAGTTGTTCATATATACGTTGCTTAGTAACCCTGAAATGGGCTAAACATTGAGAAACCCTTTATTTGTCTAAAGAATTGCCTATCTGTTTTGAAGTAGCTGTTATCACATACATAGTTTTTTCAGATTTTCCATGATTCTACTAAATGCTATACTTGTGAAACTGCTATCTGTAGTTATACTGTCATGAACCATATTTAGCGTTTCTGCCACAGATATTGATGTGTATAGTACACGACATCCATAGTATACTTTCCTTGATCTTTGCTTTTTCGTTTATATTCTATTCGTTGAATTTTTTTAATATTCCTATCAATAATTTAGATTCCATAATCACATTCACATTATCTTGGTCAATAATCTTTATTTTATCGTACACCCATTTTGCCAATTCTTGTGTTAGTGACCCGTATGAATTGATTACTGATCGTAAGGGTTTATTGTCTTTATGGGTTTTTGGTCTTGGATCCAAAACGTGGTTCTGCAGACATACTTTCAGTAATCTTGTTATATTGACTTTTGTTAATCACCCTTTCTTTTAGCGTCGTTGAAGATATAATACTGTTATTGTCTTACATAATTTCGTAGTGAGATTATCTTTAATCTCTTGGTATTCTTACCGAAATTGACAAGTGTAAAGATTACATAAAAGTAGGAAGTGATAAATTATATAGTATATTGGGCGATAATAATAAAAAAAAATGCTAAAGAAGAACAACTTAACAAAAAGATAGAATTGAAATACTGAATAAAATAAAAGAAGGCAACGATAGAACAATAATACAATCAGATAAAGGTAACTATTTAGTTATTACGGATAAAGAAGAGTATGAAAAGAAGATAGAATAACTGCTAAAATTAGAAGAATATCAAGAGATTAAAGATAATCCTATTATGAAATTAGATAAGAAAGTAAAAGTATTATCTTGAACGATGCTAAAAGAAAGGGTGATTAACAAAGGTCAATATAACAAGATTATTGAAAGTATGTCTACAGAACCACCATTTGAACCAAGACGAAAAATCCATAAAGACAGTATACCATTATGGTCAGTAATCAATTCTTATGGATAACCAACACAAAGATTGGCAAAATGTATATATTATTGCTATTGTTATTAGATCTTATTATTGTTATTTTAATTTGCGAAATTCAGAACTTGAAAAAGCAGAACGATCGTTTGTGAAATATCGTTTGTAGTTGTATGAAATTTGGAGATGACTTTGAAGAAGAAGTATATTTAGTAAATATTAAAATTTAAGTAGGCCTAGTTAAATAATAAAAATATAAACTTTCGTCTGTATTTAGAAATCTAATATTACTTAAAATTAAATTTATTGGCAAGCTTTACACAAAAATGAAGTAAAAATCAAACTTTTAGTTAAATTATTAAATTAATATTAGCAAAAACACTGTAGGGATTGACGACGGCAACCTCTCATTTCTAACTTTATTAATTTGGAAATACTGAAGATTTCGGAAGATGCAGGTAGACCAGAAAGTCTTCGTTGAGTCTTAGTAAATAGATTTTTTTTCTAGTCTCAAATCATTTCTTTTCTAGGCGAATCTCCTGTATAGAAGATAAGTTAAGTCATTCTAACTATCATTATAATAACATAAGATTGTTTGAGTGTCCTTAAGAAACAAAAGTGTTAAGAGACATGGGTCATTCCATGCCAAGTGGTCTAAAATTAAAAAAAAAGTTCCCGCCATCATGTCTCCAATTTTGTTCAAATTGTAGCTGTAGCACCGGTAAGGTGTTAAACTAAGTTTCCCAAAATTTGAGGTCCCAAGCTTCAATAATTGTTGATCTAGAACCCCTATCTGAACGGTAGTCGGTCAATGTTCGCGCAACATTGAACAAAATGCCACTTTTGGGGTCTAATAAAATTGAAATTAACTTCAAAAATGGCTAAAAATCTGAGATCCTATACAATTTTACCTGCTGATTCCAATAAAATTAATTTTAACATTATGGATACAAAATTCAGTTGACTCAAGTTGTCTCAAATTGTGGATAAAAATTTGTTGTGACTTCCCGCCACAAAATTTGACAATATTTAGACTCTAACAACTTCCAGGCAAAAAAAGGTATGGAATTGAAATTTTGAACAAGCACTATGCTTGGGCGAGACATGTTACTACCAAATTTGCAACTATCTAACATCTATAGTTGCCCTGCAGGATCTCTTCAAATTTGGCACTGTTGGCATGCATGATAAAATTTACAAAGTTTAAAGCCAATTATTAAAAAATAGTCTACCTGAATCTGCTTGTGAATAGTATCATCTGAAAGAAAAAAACGTTGCTCTACAAGACTGATGTATTTTTTTTTTGCAATGCAACCATTAAGTAGCCGTGTAGATAGGTCAAAATATGTTAAAATTTGTGTGTCTGTGACATATTGCATCCTGATTACGGTATGTTTACTGCGGGATCTCAAGCCTGATTGTGGCTGTCTTTGCTTCAGGAAAATTTTGCTCTTTCCAATTGCTATGAATTTGAGTCTTAATAGTTATTTAAAATTATTGATATAATTATAAATTTATTTTCACTTCATTTAGGGTCAATCCATACCAAACGGTCCAGCACTAGTTGCTCGACCATTTTTAAAAAATTTGATTTTTTTATTGTTGTAACATGAGTACTTCAAAACAGACATTATTTTTTTTTAATTTGATTTCGTTTAAAAATGGCGTCCTTTTTTATTTTAGAGTTTCCGGCATTTTTGCCTTTGCAGACAGTTGCGATAATTCTCAGCTAACACAGGTATCTAACTCAAAAACCAAACTCAAATATCAAACTCAAAAATTTTTTCACAGATATCTCTCATAAAGTTCTCTCTATACTGTAAATATCAAATTTTTATTAGGTCCCTACCAGAGATATTGAGGCTCAAACTTTGAAAAAAATGAAAAAAGAGCATTTTTAAAGCGCTATAACTTAATTCGGAAGCCAGTAACAGCTTTAGTTTAGCTAAACCTTTGGATGTATATCTTTTCTCAAAAAAATTTATAGCTTTGCTATTTCATTCCTTCCTGCTCAAAAAAAAAAAAAAACCCAGTACTTTGATTTTTGTTCAAAAGCGAACATAAGTTTCAATTCCAAATTTCAGTCATTTGTGTCAGAGATATGGTAAAAAAAGTATAGGATTTAAAATGTAGTTTAGAATGTGCTAAAAATAACGGTTTTTACCACAGCTTTTCATCGTTTTTCTTAGCTGAGTTATCGAAATTACCGCAACTGTCTGCAAAGGCCAAAATGCCGGAAACCCTAAAACAAAAATGGACGCTATTTTTAAAAACGAAATCAAATAAAAAAAAAATAATGCCTGTTTTGAAGTACTCATCTGTAGGGGTAACAACAGTAAAAAAAAAACAATTTTTCTAAAAATGGTCGAGCAACTAGCGCTGGACCATTTAGTGTGGATTGACCCTAAATGAAGTGCGAATGAATTTATAATTATATCAATAATTTTAAGTGTCTATTAAGACTCAAATTCATAAAAATTGCAAAGAGCAAAATTTTCCTGTAGCAAAGATGGCCACAATCAGGCTTGGGATCCTGCAGTAAACATCCCGTATTCAGGATGCAATATGTCACACACACACAAATTTTAACATACTTTGACCTGCCTACATGGCTACTTAATGGTCGCATTGCAAAAAAAAAAAATACATCAGTCTTGTAGAGCAACAAGAGCAACAGCCTTGTAGTTTTTTCTTTCAGATTATACTATTCATAAGCAGATTCAGGCAGACTATTTTTTAATAATTGGCTTTAAACTTTGTAAATTTTACCATGCGTGCCAACAGTGCCAAATTTGAAGAGATCCTGCAGGGCGACTATAGATGCTAAATAGTTGCAAATTTGGCAATAATATGTCTAGCCCAAGCGTAGTGCTTGTTCAAAATTTCAAGTCCATACCTTTTTTTGCCTGGAAGTTGTTGGAGTCTAAATATTGTCAAATTTTGTGGCAGGAAGTCACAATAAATTTTTATCCACACTTTGAGTCAACTTGTTTGACTGAATTTTGCATCCATAATGTTAAAATTAATTTTATTGGAAGGAAAAATTATACAGGATCTCAAATTTTTAGCCATTTTTATAAATTAATTTCAATTTTATTAGACCCCAAAAGTGGCATTTTGTTCAATATTGCGCGAACATAGACCGACTACCGTTCAAATAGGGGTTCTAGATCAACAACTATTGAAGCTTGGGACCTCAAATTTTGGGGAACTTAGTTTAACACCTTACCGGTGCTACAGCTGAAATTTGAACAAAATTGGAGAAATGATGGCAGGAACGTTTAGACCACTTGGCATGGAATGACCCACGTATTTAATATAAAGAATAGAAAAATGACACAAAATATAAAAATATGTGAGATTTCATCGGTGAGAGTTTCAGTCGGCCAGACCCACTCCCGACGAAATGCAATAAAAAGAAATGATAAAATAAAAATATATTTTTTTATTTTATTACATATTTAATACTTTACAGGCGGCATACGTTATGTACAGTAGATGCCTCTTCGAACTACTCAGCAACATGATTCATTTAAATTTATGTTCTATAATTTAGTATATTTAAAGTTATGATCGTTCTCCGATTTCATTCCATTAATTTGCTATTAATAGATTTCCTGCTGCAGTGTTGTTGTTTTTCTTTTGCAACCACTGCGTTGTTCCGCGAACTATCTTTAGCTGTTGTTTAAAATATCACCTGAAAATAAATTCTTCTGAAGTCTGTTGAAATTTATTGTTACTTACAATATGAAAATAACTTACAATTATTTATAAAGTAAAATAAATGATAACGTTTAAACTATATTATTGTTCAATCCGATGTTGCACGATAATTTATTAAATGCTGTGTTGTGGCTTTAGAAAATGATATAAATTTAACAATATCTAATAGTTTTCTTTTCTATTTTTGTCTGAGCATTCGAAGTCTTATTATTCCACTTCTTTCTTGTTTGTTTATCTGCTTGTACTGGTATTTCGATAAAATTTGTTTAAGTTCCTTATTCATTGTCTAATTTTAAAAAAAAAATATGACAAATGACATTTATTTTGGTCTCTACGCGTTCCATTTTCAAATAGGAAATCGCAAAATCCTTCGCTAAAACGCTAAAACGGTTCGACTGATTTCTTTACATTTTGATACAATGCTTATTTATTGTCCAACTGAAAATATGAATATATCTTATTTTGATCTTACCACTTCCAAGTCGTCAGGATTCACCTCCCAATGCTGCATGTAACTCCTCACTGTACGACGCGACGGACAGTAAGCTTAACCTATTTGTAGTATACTATTTGTTAGATGAACAAAAGTATACTATTTGTTGGAATTAATTTACATACATATAAGAAGAATATATATGAATTTTCGGGCACTTGTATGAAACACAAAATTTTATTTTACTGAATACGTAAAAAAAAATGAAAACCACTGTATTACTATTACTATTAGGCCCACGTATCTTACGGCATCATTTCACAAAAGAATAATTAGTCGAGTGTTTCCTACGATTTGAACAGCCCGTTTGCCTGATATCACAACCTGTAAGTTATGGTTATGGTATTAATGGCCATTCATGCAAAAGAGCAGTCTTAAATTTTTTAATACGGAGCCCTGGATTCTGCAAATGGAATAATACATAGTTAAGGATTCTGTCTACATATTATTGTGCATTCAAAGTATGATCATCAAAGATGTAGAGATCTTTGCAACCATTGAACCTGTCCACACTAATAATACTCTAATTCTAAAAGTGATCAATTTCTCTAATATTTGATGACTTGTTTTCTTGTTATATTTTCTCTCGGGCAAAAAAAAATTACTTCTGAAATCAGATTGCCTACTGAACTTTCTTTGTTCCAAATAATTGGGTCCCAAGTGATATGTTGACACTACTATTCCAAAGGCATCTTTTTTCCAAAGGCAGACTATTGGTCTCCTGCGTGAAAGTTTACATTAGGAAGCCTTCTATTCATAGTTCATCTTGAAATTTTCCTTCCAGTGGCTTCTTCAGGTTCGAAAACAACCTGAAAAAGGGCATTATATCAATGTCCCACATCTAATAATCCTAAACGGTTATTTGGAAAACAGTTATTTGAGGTCTTGTAGCGCAAGGATATCCTTAACGTTTCTTCTAGGAATATCCCTTATAATATGAAATCGTTGCCATTATTTTGATACCATAACACACTCTTCTCGTAATACTAACAACTTCACTGAGTACCAGCTCCATCACAAAAAAAATTAATAAATAATAAAAATAAACAAAAGCACGCCTCACATAGAATCAGTTAAACGATGTCTCTTATTAGAACATTTTGAAAGAATTAGCTAGCTAGATTTACTGCTAATAATTTCAAAAATGATACAAATCTTTGGCAGAACACTTTTGTAGCGTTTTGCGTATTGCACTAATCTACAATTATCTTCAAATATAAAATAAAACTTGAAATTTTCAGAAAGAGGCATTATTTGATTGATAGATATTAATTGCATATCTATCAATCAAATAATGCCTCTTTCTGAAAATTTCAAGCTTCATTTATTTATTTTTTTAATTAAAAAAAATGTAAAACGGTTTGTGACTGAAGTTTTGCTCTGTAGTTTAAATACAACAATTGTAACATCTCTTAAATAATTCATGTATTATTAATTAAATTATAACTTCACTGACAAATATTCAACAAGGACCGTCAGCCATTATCTGATTGAAACCGGTTGTTACATGATTAAACGTCTGTATAAACTACACTGGACGGATACTTTCCATTCTGATAAGAAAAAAATAAATTTAATGGTAGTTAATGCTTTCACTGGGGCCCGGTTATCAGTGATTTATCACTGGGCTGGTGGGTGGAAGAACAGGGTTCATTCCCTGAGAGTTTGCGAAAATTTCTTACATTATTCTATTGGGGGCTAGTCTTACGTTTAACCTAACTCCCTCTATAACATGAGAAACGATTTCTTTCCTGCGGGGAAAGAAGGGTGAACATTGGGCTAACCGTCCAATCTCAACTAGTCCCGAATTATCTTTGAAACGTCGCATCCTATCTTCGACATAGTATGAGCCACAAAGGCTCTTATGGGAATTATCTACATAGTAATCTTGAATCGTCAACGAAAGCGAAGAAATCTTGCAAGTTCCGTGACAGCAGTTGTCATGTGACCTACGTATGCTTCGATAACCATTGCTATTATTTTCTTCACTTTTTAACCAAAGTTGATTGAATAAATTGATGGGTGTTTACACTCAATAAACTGCGGCCTTAATTAATAAAGACCATAGAGGAGAAAGAAAAAATGAAGGAGTTAAACACATGAAAGAAAGGAAAGATCTATGATTGTCTCATGATTCGAACCTAGAAACATCAGCCAGTTAGTAGGCCACTCTATAAACGGCTCTAACCAGAGCTTCCATATCTGAATTTACTGCAATTGCATCATGGAACAAAGTAAACGAATAGCTGAAATCGAAGAAAAGATGGAAACGAGAAGTTATTAATGTTAATTCTGTATAGTGAATTTGTAACTAAATCATTATTTTCCTAACATACAATTTGAACCTCTTCCATTATTAATTTTTCCTTGATTAAATTTTTGATACAAACTCAATATATTTCTTTCTTTTGTTTTGTTTTCTTTTTGTGCTATCTGTTAAAAGTAATGACTAGAGCTATTATCTAAGCACTAATAGTTTCCGAAATTGAAAGGGAATATTCAAAATTAAAATATTGGAAGAAAATTGTTTGCTTGGTAACACTAATAGATTATTATTCAAGAATATTTTATTATAATTAGAAAATAACAGTTGTATCAGTAATATTTATGTAATATTGCTTTTTATTAAAGCAACTTACTTTCATTTTCATATCTTTATTGTAGGAGGCAATTTTAATTCAACCTCTATCTTCATCACAAATATTTCATGTATTAAAGAATGCAAATATTTAATTTTGTGCTAATATCAAATCCTCGATTATTTCGGATGCAATGTTTGCAATGTATGCATTAGGATCGTTGTCATTTCAGCTGGCTGGTGTATATCTTAACAGTTTCATAAATATAATAATTCAATTGTATTAATTTTTCGTAATAATTAATTTTATATATCACAAATCAATGTTATAAGGATTTGATTAAGGAATAACTTTTCTTTGTTTGATATCTATCAGTGTATTAATAGTTTGACAAGGTTTAAACGAACTTAGTATAAAGATGAACAAAAAAATAGTAAAGATTAAATCTAACCTTCCAGATAAATCTAAATAATTATAATTCACCTAAGTTGCTAGGAAGCGAATGAAGATGCATATGAATGTGATTTTAAACTTTTAAAAAATATTGGCATTTTTAAAGGTCCTTTTATTAATCAAGTTCAGTATTAATCTATTGAAAACTAAACGGGTGTGTAGATTACCTATTATTGCATTATTGTGATAATTGTATTTTGGAATTTTATGTAATGCTATTCATTATTTTTTATTTATTAGAAGATGTTGTTAAATTTATATAACACTTCCTACACCTCAAAAGTAATAACCATATATTTTATTGATCACTATTACTTATTTATTACACAATCATTATTATTATGTATAGACTCCTTCGATAGACAGCTCTAATAAGAAATTGATTCTATATAAAAGGAATTTGGTATTTGGTAAGAATTACGAGAAAGTATAAAAATGAAAGGGAAAATTGAACATTTAAATTTGACAAAGAACAAACGAACTTATATAAAAATCAAAACTTTTTGTTCGAAAGATAAAATAATAAAAGGTCACAATTAGTTCACGAAATACTTCTATATCTATAAGTATATTTCAAAATTAAAGTAATGAGGATTGTTATAAATTTTAAAACTATGATTTAATTTCTGATTTTTTTTACTTAATATTTATATAGCTGTTTAAGAAACAAATGAAATGCAGAAAAATAATCACAAAATAATTACCTGCTGTTTTTTGCTTCTTCTGATAATCATGGTGAATTCCTTCTAAAATATTTCCTCAATTAAAATAGTATTTAGAATAACTGCTGTTTATATGTCTAAAACACCTTCAAGCAAAGATCCCACGCTTTTAATCGCAACAAAATTGTTAGACAGGGCTTGCAATGACATCATTTTGGCCTGGATAATTTCCTCCTAACGACCCCATAAACTCAAGAGAATGCACTTTGGCTTCTTGCAAGTCTATATATTAGCAGGTTCGTAGTGTTTTTCTTCACGTGCTTTATGCAGAAGAGGGCTACGCTATTGGCTTCCCCGTCCATTTCCAACAGCTCTTCTTCTCCAAACGATGATACTGGTGGGTAATCAGCCGCCCCCTAATAACTTCTGCGTCGGGCCTCAACTGCGGCTTTACAGACCGATTGTAGAGCGATGAAAAGATCCATAAAGTGTTGAGGGGTCTCGACTGGTGCGTAGTCAGCGCCATTACGATGCCACGCTTTTACGAGGTGAATGGAGAATGGCCACAGAATGCAACTTAACAGGAGACTAAATCGCCATTTTGAATTTCCACTTGCGCAGGTTAAAAGGATGTTTTTCATACCAAACATTAATCTTCAGACTTATGACTTCGCAAATTTCTTTCCTGAAGATTCTCGTTAATAATCATTTTAAACAAATAATTAGCGAATCTATTAAAATTACAGAATAAAATTTACGTATTCAAGGAATGCATTTCAAGGAATGCATAATAGAAAATTAAAAAATATATGGAGAACGATTAATCAAACCACAAAATATGCTGCATAACAATCGACATCTTATTTAGCGTTTGAAAAGGAAAAAAAAAGTAAAACAGTTGACAATAAAAACTTGGAAATAAAAAAAAATGTCAGAACTTTGATTAATGAATTGATCAGTAGATTTTTGTAATTGTTGTGAAAACTTCAATTATGATGTAACAGTAATGCAGTAAATACAATCTACATTTCAAATCTAAGTAAGTCGACCTAAGGAAATTCCCTTAATATCTTTGAAAAAGTTATTAAAAATAATTTATATATAAAATACAGAAAAATGTATGTAAAATAAGAAAGGTTCCACTAAAAATATGTTGAGAAGAGTTAATAAAGCAAAAGAATAATGGAAGCGATGTTAAATGGATGAATGATATGTTAGACAGATTATGGGATGTTGGTATTTCTTTTGAACTTTTCGTTGAAATTATAAATCAAATGATGAAAACACGTATTCTGATTTAATCAGAAGAATTTGGGAGAACTATTGGAATAACACAACATTGAAAATTGAAAATTCAGAGTATCACAAGACTTATAAGGATAACATGAATAGTTTTCTGGGTAAAGAGTATTTCATTTTAAAAAAATTGAGCTGATTACAAATATTTACTGCAAAATTAGATCTGATAATATTTTTAAAGGAGGGAATCTATTGAGAAAAGACGAAGAAAGGAAGATTATGTAGTGCTGACTAGAAAACTTTATATCAAATTTTGTATTTAAATGTGAGAATATGAAGGAAGAAAGAGAAAAATATTTAAGTAACATCTGTGAGAATATATGTAAATTAAGAGATTTTACTAGAGAATAACTGTGATAAGAATTTGTTTTGATTCATTTTTTATTTTTGTAAGAAAAGAAATTGTAAAAGAATGTTATAGTTTGAAATGGAAAAGAGGTGTAACATGTTTATCACACGTTCATTATCCTTCCCTTGTAACTAAGTGTCAGCTTGTTTAGAAATTAATTTTTATTTGGTTACTGCCTGTATACAAAATGTTTTGATATAATGGAAAATATACATTTATGTAGATATCAGGGAAACTTTGTTTGGTACTGAATAAGTTTAATGCTGTGATAAATGTATAACTTAACAAACTGTAACTCAGTTGTTTATTATGATTTAAGGTCTTGCATCATTTAAATCTTTACCAGTTCAAAAAATATATACATAAAAAGTTTCACTATAAAGAGACGTTTTAAATTGAATGGAAGTAAAGCAATAATTTTCAACATATCACTTAAGCCTACAAGTAGTTTAATCAAGCTTATATAAAGGTCATTCAAATAAAATCGAGCCAAAGGGCTGCTTAGCAAGACAAGTTTGATCTTCCTCAATGATTCTGTCGATGAAACGGCTTTTCTTTTGATATCGAAACAGATGTTCCAGCAAAGTTCAATGCGAGTGTCTTCTGCACATAATCCAAATTGTGTGGCACCCATTATGTGCAAATCTTCCCGTACGGCAGACGATCCTTGATAATGCTGTGTACACTTATTCGAACTTTGCCAGCAAGTGTTTCCACCGTGTCTCGTCTGTCAACTTCCGCTAAGGAAGCATCGTTGATCACACGTTGTGCTTGACCTGGCCTCGAATCATCAGTCAACGACGACCGCCCCTCACGGTAGCGCTTATTGCCTTCTTTAGCACATGACAAAGACATGCATTTCTTTAGTTTGTAACGGCGATTTGTATTCCCGACACTTTCCGCGATTAAAAACGAATAACCTCTCGCTGTTCGTTGCTTCAATCATGACTGTTTGGACGGTACATTAGCACGACGTCCTGAACAAAAGCAGCCACGCTACTCTCGTGACGTGATCGCAGCTTCACCTGTCACTGCATTATAATATGACAGTGGCGCCATCTACGTTGGTGTCGAAAATCCCGCAATCAACCCATTCGGCATCTTATTATATCCTTTGGCTCGTTTTCATTTGAATAATCCTTTTATTTGCAGGATCTTTGCCCGAATACTTGTACTTTTTTTATTACAAAATGGAGATCAGTATAATTAATATTACTTTATAGATATCCGCTCAACTTTCCATCGTGTAAAGGGGAGCACTGGAGTGCTCCAATGTGTATGGAGCACTGGAGTGCACATTTCGTGAACTGGGCGGAGGTGGAGACCAAAAAAATAATATCGTGTTTCAAGTTGGATCGTAAATTAGCATCGTATCAAATTTTAATCGTTTATGCAATGGATTTCGGGAGTCAGTTTTAAGGGAATTGAAAAGTGGAAACCAAAACAAACAGGCCTAGTTTTAAGTTGGACCACATACAATTACCAAATTTCATGTAAATGCATCGATTCGTTTTGACATGATACGTCTACAAATAGACAAATGGACAAACTCATGACAAAAATCCCCAAGTGTAATAGTGCGAAATTATATGATATTTCACTTTCAAATGAATGTTTGGTGAATTAATAAATAATCATTTTTTTTAACATATCGCATATTTCGAGTGATTGACGGAATATACGGCTGGTAATATCCTAAAAATGTTCTTTAGTTTTATAAATTAAATTCATTGTCTATAAATTCAAATACTGATCGTTTTTCGCGAACACATTCAAATTTATTCTAAAATGACAAATTTAATATTTATATATGTTGTAATACAATAAGTTGTCTTCTCTTGTAAGATAACAACTTCTAGACTTTATTCAAACTTCACATTTGTATCACAAGAAATGTTTTGAAAATTCCGTTTCATAACTGTATGTCTACTGATACTTTCACATTTACGAATAGTTCAAATAGTTCATATTTACAAACAGAATCAACAGTCAGTCGTGAATTCGCATTTACATTCTGGAATAAATTAAATACCTGCTTTCATTGTTTAACAATGATTATTAAAATTGAATTGCCGCAATTAGGAATGAAAATATACATTGCTTTAAGTTAATCACAGAATTTTTAATATAAACACTTCATTAAATATCTATATTTAATAATGTATTAATAATAATGCATTACAAAACTATTGTAAATCTATGCCGATTTAAACCTTTATCTTATGAATTAATTCTTAATTCTTGAGATAAAAAATAATATTTTCACTATTTAGTTAAGTTGCATAAATTAAAGCTGAGGATCGCATGCAAGGAAGATGGGTTATATCCATGTAAATCGTCTCAGTAAGCAGAACTTCGTATCTTGCCTCGAATGTGATATAACAGCTGACAACCACGGAGGATACAGATGTCGTTATCAAAGAACAAAAAAAGTGCGCCTCCTGTGAGCGCAGGAAATCAGCACTGTACAGTTAAAATTCTACAAGAAAAGTTGTCTGGTTTGATGAATCAAAATTTTTTAGCGCTATGTTCATGGAAGGCTCAGAATTTGGCGAGTTCATGCAACCATCGTTCAGGCCTTAACAGCTTTAGGCCTATTGATGAGAATATAATGCTTTCTTGGCACACATTAGGTCCTCTAATATGCATGGAGTACCACACTGTATCTGAACACTATCGCTGACAAAAAATCATCCCTTCATGGTTTCAGTTCGTCCTAAGTCGGTTGGATGCTTCCGAATAAATAACTTTTTTTATATATTATATAAAAAAAATCACAGAATATTTTTTTTTAAAATGGTGATTAATGAGTACTTAATTGCACTTGTTGCTTATAATAAATGTTTATTTATTCACTTTTATATATTCTATCTATAATTCTTTGTTCTTCTGAAAATGAAGAAGTTCTAAGTAGCAAGTTCAAATTGTGATTATGTTTCGATAAACCCTATGTCACAACAGAATTCAATCTGCCAATTCGAAAGCAGCAATTCAGTACACAAAATAGATGTCGGTAGCACTTCTTACTAAAAGTGTTACCAAGTTATCGAATTTGTTCCGTCTCTATCCAGCGTCTGCTTGGTCTTAAGGGCAACTCTGTGAGTTGGGGCTGAAGAAAACCGCTCATTTTGTCACGTATATACTTGATGGTTACGGACATTTCCTTTTCCATTCCATTTGCCCTTCGCCCAGGTATCCCATCGTGTTCCATTCCATTTAGCCTGAACTGCATGACACTTTTCTCTCTCTTTTAGTCGTAACTGAGTCCTAAGATCAAAACACAAAGCTATTGGAGCGCGAAGACCCTACAAACCAAACTTTCTTTAACATTTCTTTCGAAAACTTATTTTTTCCTACAGGAACTTTTATTGTCAATGAAATCTTATGGATTTTAACGAAGCAATGCGTATAAAAAAATAAGGAAGTAAACTAAAACAAATCATAAATACTAGATAATTGTTAAGAAATCTTTTTTAACTTCCTATCACATCTAACATTTAAGAATGGTTACTGATGAACCAAATATAAAATATTTTTTTACAAAAAGCAGTGTGAAATTTAAACTGAATGTATCAATAACTTTTTATATTCTAATTATAAATATTTATGAATATAGAATCAATGTTGTTTATTATAAATATTTTATAATAAATTAACTTCAAGTTGATTGTTTTGAAACTCTGACATTGTTACACTGAACTACAATACATTTGTATGTTAAGTTGGAATATCTAAAGACTTAATCAAAAAATAAGTTTCATATGTATATACAAATAACATTGAAAACCAAAGGTTAATGGATCATGCTTACAACAATTTTGCATGTATTTTTCTTAAAGTGTTTTTAGTCAAAGGAAATAACAAAAGCAAATCAAAACTAAAAGATTAAAACATAAACACGTAAAATATATGTAAGGCTAAACCATATTAGGCGTTACAGACAGTTGCTAAAATAGCAAAGTTAATTGCATGAATTTGCTGCAAATTGCTTGGCAGCAATATTCTATCTAATAATGATAGATGATATTAAGTTACAACTTAAAACATTTAATATATAAGACTAGGCTGCTAATTCATTTCATGAAGTTAAATCTATAAATTTTCTAAAATACAATATTTATTGGACTAATAAGTGGACTAATAAGAGTATGTGACTTCAGTTCGAAACTTATTAGTACACGAAATAAGGTATTGTATAAACTTCAAACTGAAGCAAGAAATGTAAAGTTTTCATTTTTAATAGAACCGTTAATTAAACTTATTTCCTGAAATTAAAAATTTTCTTCTGTTTAACAGGTCTACAACGTTTTGAGGCTCCTGAAACGACTTAGTATTAATAACTGCAATCAAAATAAGCAGAAATAATTGTAAATTAAAAGTAATGTAGTAAAACTGATGTGATTTGCATCACAGCTTTCGTCCAGTTGAATTTTTGTTTACTAGCCCTAAAAGTAGTAGGTCCAGTAGTCCAGTGGTTTTCGACTGAGGACTAGAGGAGCCCGGTTTCAATTCCCGGCGGCGGCGGCGGCGGCGGCGGCGGCGGCGGCGGCGGCGACGGTGGTCGGGGATTTTTCCACGGATATTTCTCCTCCAGACGGACACGAGGTTCACCCAACCCTCTGTCGAATGGGAACCGAGTTTCTTCCTGGGAGATTAAACGCGGGCAAGCGTCGGGCCGTTCTTTACAGCATCTGTTAAACATCTCAATTTCTACTTTTGATGAATGTAAGAGTATTTTTATATTAATATAAAACAGCGCAAATCATAGGAATATATGATGAAAAGAATCTCGAATATCGTATAAAATAAGAAAGTAAAATACATGTGTAAAATGTAGAATAGAAAATCACTGTAGCTGCTTTTCATACACGGCATAACTGTAATTATAGTTGAAATCTCATAGCTATTTGATAACTAAATTATTGGCTTAATGAGTTCTTACAGTTCTTTACAGTTTCTTTAATTCTCTAAGAATTATGACTTGTTATCAGACTTGAAAAAAAAAAAAAGTTTTTTTTTTTAGAGATATCAAGAAGCAGTTGTTCGATTTAAACACAAACTTTAATTTACTAACTTTAATTTATACTTAATTTATATTAAAATATTCACCAGTAATCTCGATCTAATACTGAATTAAATGTAATCAAACAAGAGGACCTGGTTAATCAAGTGATTTGTTAACATTTTCCGAAATTTAATTTAAACTTTCTAAAAAATATTAAAAGGGAAATAGACACTAAATCAATTGTGTGTTTCTTTTTGTTTGATATGTGAATATTAAACATATATGTACATCATTTTTTAAAGTTTTTTTAAAATTTTTTAAACGTTTTACTTATTTGATTAATTATTTTTTAATCTCTATATCTTATATTCTCTAGACTTCAGACCATCTATTTATATTATACATTATTATATATACAATACCAAAATTAATTGGTTCAACACATATCTTTTGTTCAAGATGAAAGCGATATTTTCCACAAAGTTTTTGAATGCCAACTTTTTTGAGAGGAAATGTGAGGAAATATTAAAATTGGGAACTTAGTTACTGTATTGTCAATTTGATATTTATGTTTGAAATTCAAAAATAAAATGTCAGAATCACTTTGTTAATTTTAAAAGAACCTGAAAATAAAACATTCAGTAAGCTTATCAGGAAAATTTATAAAAAAAAAGAATAATACATTTTGAATAGAAAAAATTCTCTATACAGAGAAAAAAAGAAAAATACATTAGCATAGGTCGCCTCGTTGGTTGACCTGTTCATATCGCTGTAATTGAAATGCTCTAATTAATAAATATGTTGTTTTTGCTTTCAGCAAATGCCCTAGCAACCAAGTTGAACTATGACCATAAATAATAAAACAAAAATCATTTCCTGTTGGTATTGTATTTCTGATTATATTAAATATCAAAAATATTAAAAGGAAAAAAAATAAAACAATAGAGTCTAACTATCTAGATAAATGAATCAACCGAAATAATTCATACTACTTTGCATATATTTAAATTCATTTGTGATTTCGAATGAAAAAGTTATTTAAGAATTAATATTTTCGAAAATTAATAACAAAGGTTCCAAAGGTTGTGTGTCCAAATCCAACGATATTAATTGAAAATATTATCTATGCAATACCTTTTGTAACATTTTAAAGCTTTTTATTTAACTTTTGTTTTGAATTTTTATTATTTTTTTTTTCCTTTATTATTTGCTAAACATTTTGAGGACATCTTTCTCAACATCCTCCTAACAATAAATGAACAAAAAGGTAAATTTATTAGTGAATTTTGGTAAACAAATTCTATTTTAATTTGTAGAAATATTTTCTACGTTAATTTGTAGAAATAACGTGCTCTTAAATGGTGAGAAATTTAGTCAGAGCCCCAATCGATACGAACTGAGTGACCGTCCGAGCGAGTGTCACCCTTGCCCATTTGAAAGAGGCTCTGAGCACCACGTGCCTCCGGGAAGCTCCCTTTCCCCGAGTGGCAGTTCCTTGGAGGCGAGAAGTGCTTTGTGCAGCCGCCTTCATTACTTACGTGATGGTCAAGCGATGCGGCCCTTCATCGTCCGTTCACGGGATTTCCCGAGTGGCCTCACCGGCCGAAGCAACCACGTGACGATCACGCAAATTACAGCCGTCGTCGTGGAGACGAGTCCGATCGAGTGATCGATGAGAGACGGAACACCATGTTGGATCGCCTGTGTCCAACGGAAAGGGAGCAACACATAAAATGGTTAACACTGAAAAAGAAGCTAAAAATAAAGCATTAAAATAACTTCATCCTTCTAAATTAGATATTCCCTTTGAACACCTGGATTGTTAACTTTTTTAGTAGATCTTCGATATATAACACTTTCCTTTTTCCTTTTTATCAATCAAGTGATTATTTTTTTCAATAATAAAATGAAATACAGCTATGTCAAGCAAAATCGCAAAGAATTTATAACAATATATCCTGTAGCAACTTTCATAGAGCCTTCTGAAAAGGATATATCATTTTTTTTTTCATTTCTTCAAAATTGTTAGAATTTCCACTATTTTACAAATCAGATTTTGGATGTTGGAATTATGTATATTTTATTAATTTGAATTTGCTTCTCAAATGGGAATTACGCTGTGCATTAAATGAAACCATTCTTTGACTTAAGAGACTATAAATATAATAATACTGCCTTAATTGAGAACTATTGTTCATCAATGAGATACTGTGATTTTCTGTGTATATTTACATTTCTTTTTTTTAATAGTTTTTTATTTTCCGCCAGCAAAATTTCTCCCTAAGTTTAGTGGCCAGGAGTTAATGTTCTTTGTATACTGGCTATGCGGTTAGCTTTCCAAAATGTCAGGCCTAAGCTGCCTATTAGTTCACTATATTATTGTGAGTTTTCATCGTAAGAGTCAAATTGCAGGGTAATGGTTTAAAGATAGTCAAAAAGAATTGAAGTTTAAGAGAAAAAATTACCTTTAAGAGTACCTGGCAATATATGTAAGCATTCAAAGATAAAATTGGTAAATAAAGAATCGGTGGAGGAAATGAAAGTAAGCAGCCGTTCATAGTTGGATTGCCGTAATTGGAAAAATCAAACAATTAGATAAAAGAAAGGAATTTTTATAAAACAATGATGATATATTCAATATTAATGAGAGCTGAAAATTGGACTACCAACATTATGGACTTGAGTTGAATTCTGCTTACGTAAGATAAGTACAACATTAACTAATGAAAAGAAGGCAGTACAATGAACTGAATGTCTGTGCAATGACTGGTAAAAATTGATGATTACGAAAAAGAAAGTGACTTGAACATCTTGAAAGAATGTGGATGGAAAGACTCCTCAATCTTTCTTTCTTAACGATCCCAATGGAAAGAGTTGTAACATTCAAGCAAAATACAACTGAAAATAATTTTAACTGTAAAATAAGAACAATTACATAGTTATTTACAATTTAGCTACAAATTACAATAACATACAAAAAAATAGAATAAAACATCAGAAAAACGTTAAAAAGTCTCATATATTGAAGAGTATAAATCATAAATCTTCAGTAATAAAGAACATTTTTCATTTCTACAGAACACCATAATTATGAAAGCTCTGATTTAATAAACTAAGATTTTTTTTTTTTAATTTTTTCATGAGCCATAAAATACTCTATATTCTTGAAACATTTTCTTGAACAAATTTTGTCTAATTTAAGCAATAAGGCTACTAATAAGAAAATTTATAATAAATTAATCTTTCTTTGTAACCACTCGTAACATCTATGGAAAGCTACTTGTTCCTACAAAGCATTTAATCAATTAAATCTTTTAATTTCCAGTAAAACAATTGGTGTTATGTTAAATAGTAGGTTATATAATAATTATTAAATAATAATAAGTTTGGAATGACATAAGTAAATATATTGTTACAATTTTGAAAATTTTACTGTGATGCCAAAACCAGAAGAGCTGAATTAATAATACCAAAATAGAAATGGAATGAATTACATTTAGGTGATCCAGAAATCGTCATCATTATTTTCAATTTATTCATTTCGATGGATGTTTACATAATTTCGATCTCCAGAAAAAAACAGTTAGTGCAGCAACTAAAATGAAACTATAATTTCATCGCTTAAAGGGAAGATTATCTTCCCTTGCCTGCAAATAGATTGAATGGAAATTTCGAATTCAATGTATGTTCATTGTCATTCATGATTTTATTAGATATATAATTATCAAGAGAACTTTTTTTATTTTATAGAAAAGGTTGAAAAATTTTAAGAAATGTTCAAGATTTAAAACAATTCTGATCTGCGTTCTAATATTTTAAACAGTGACATTCAAAATTAAAACATTTAGTGAAGCAGTTTAAAATGGATGAGTTATGAAAACTTTAGTCTGTGAATTCTAATTAAATAGCCATTTTGAGTTGCACAGCTATTTAGGTGATGGCCTATTAGTTTATCTGATAAATATGCATCTAGATTCGAAAGCCAGGCCACAAGGATGTACTTTTCTTTCTAATGTTTTGTCTTTTTTCTTTGTTTCTTCAGAATTTTTTCCTTCCGATTCCAACAACAAAAAGACTAACAAGAAACTTCTAAGACATTTCAGTCTACCTTCTCTAAAATGTTACATTTTACTTTTTGTTTTTAAAGTCATGAAAACGACAGAAATGAAGATGCTTATTTTTAAATTGTAGTATTTGCCCTAAACCTCATTGCTATAACTATATTTAAATGCAGTCATTTTAATATATCAAATAATTACTATGATGATTACTGAGCCTTGTTGGACATCATTAGAAAATTTTGGGTTTTTTATTTTTATATTTTTCAATAGGAATTCCTTATTTATCTCCAGGTGGAAATTTCTTGATATGGACATAGCGAAATTCTAAATAAATAACTTAATTCTAATAAATAAGGTTAGATAACCCCTTCTCATTACTTACCTAAATGAAGTTTCTAGAAGATCTAATCATTGCTTCAGAAGCATTAGAGAGAAACAAATCCACGGATACACGATATATAAATTTAAGAGGAAAACCAATTTTAATATGGATATAGATGTTCACTATAGTTTCTAACACTAAAAAATTAGATAAATTAGTTGCAATTTTCTTTCCAATTTTAGTAATGAGCACCATTGTTAGTAACTTCTAGAAACTTTAGAAGTAGAATTGGCTCTTAGGCGTGAGATTCGTTTTTTAAGTTTTTCAACAGCAGAAGACATATATTTAAAAAAAAGTTCATACTGTTAAATATGCTGCTTAAAATAGTTGATTCTTAATTACTATATCTTCCCTTGATTCACCAGTAGTACTTCTTTTTCAGATACCTTAAAAGTAAATGTTACTATTACAGATTAAATAAATAAATAAATGATCATTTATTCATGTGGATGAATCTATTAAATTGACGGAAGTGGGGTGATATTTTTTAACTAACGAAAGCTTATAAATTGAAAAAATAAAACAAAGCCTGAAACAACCTCTCTGTAATTTAATTTTTGTGATAAGTTAAATAATCCTGCATAAAATAATAAGTAGAAGAATATAGCTTTTGTGCATTTTTGTTGTATACATCTTTATTCAATCACATTGCAATAAACTGGCACTAACGAACGAACTACAGTGCAACTTGGATAATGCGAACGTCTTTAATTCGAAATCGTTGTTAATTCGAAGATTTCTCTTATGCCCGGTTGCACCAAAGTAGCGTTTAACTACGGTTCCCATGAACCGAGTTCTGCTTGAACCTCAAATTGAAGTTCAGCCTTGTTGCACCAAGCTACAACAGTCACAACTGAACCGACGTTCTGTGATCTGCGTTCATGGCGGCGGAAGTACGTCATGCGTTCAAAGCTGATTCCTGATTGGTTACAAGATTCGTCTTTCGTTGCGGGAAATCAACCCAATGGATTGTTTTCAACAGTTGTCCTTTGTTTCAGCAGCAACAATCTCATTATGAAAATGGAGTTCAGGAATTAAAAAACTGAATTCTGCCGAGTCCCTAATTATATAGAGATGAAAAAAAAATCCTTTTAATTGATATAATTGAATCATACATACATAACACATTTTAGAATGTAAAAAAAAATCGATGCGGAGTATTACTAATATATGTAATCGTGGAGTTTAGCGTCCCAAATTAAATAACAATAAAAACCTACAACAGTGAAATGACACAGTCATAAAATGTGAAATTTCACCACATTTGGATGGGTGGATGGCTATAAGTGTCCCACCCCCGACCGACAACGGGTCATCGTAAGCTCTGTTTTCGTGCCACCGCGTTCTGGAGTCCGCTATCGCCGGCCTGCTGCCGGGCCTAACGCATCAGCGTCGGCGGCACAGACTGTACCAACAGCGGCAAACTTCGGTGCGCGATATCGGTGGGGAATGGGACACTATCCGTGCGGCCACCCACCCACCCAAGTGTGGTGAAATTTCACATTTTATGACTGTCATTTACTGTTATAGGTTTTTTATTGTTATTTAATTTGGGACACTAAACTCCACGATTACCCTAATATACTAATCGCGAAATAGTCTGCCTTTTGGATACAAATGATGCAACTGAAATTTCTCTTCACAGTCACTGTCCAACGAATCAAATAAATGTAAAGTTGTCATTTTTAAAAGTTATTTCTGATAGTTGAGAGAAAACATGCTTTGGTCTCAATTCGCAAGCGAATATCAGTAAAGGCCGAACGCCGAACAGCGGTTTTGAACCGAGTTCAGCGCCTTGAACGGCCGAATTTAAGGATGATCTCCGTTCATCTAGCAGTTTGAACGTGGTTCAGCTCCTGAACTTCAATGGTGCAACCGGCCATTAGTCCCTTGAATTTCTTATTAAATCAAGGTTAAAAAATCGTGGATAATTCGAAGTTCAACTTCCTTAATTCGAAGTTTTTTATAAAAAATTTAGAACCATAACGACTTTTCGGCGTTTCATTGTTAAGAAATTCGGTGCTCCCGCCGTTCGACACGTGATGCTTCAGATGCCATTCGAGCTTCCTGCTGTAAGTGTTACCATGTCTTTCAGTAAACCACGCGTTCACAAGAAGGTTTGAAATTTAACGTCCGCTGAAAAGGTCGCCGTCATTCACGAGGTGGAAGGGTGTGAAGAAGAAATGCCAAATCGCCAGCGAGTACTGGATAACGTCGAATTTCGTCGCTACATTGAAGGACAAACCAACATTTGGTTTCCATTCACTGAACATGCTTGATGATTTTGCTAACCTTAAGCAACTGAATTCTACAAAACAATCAGACATTGTACAATTTTTTGAAAAACTATAATTTTCTATATTGAATGTAATATGTACTGTAGCTTACGTAATATAAATCTTATTTTGTTTACATACATATAGTTTTAAGTCTTTCATACCATGATCTTTCTAAATAAATATTTTCTTATTGACAGAATAATCTTTTCAAGCATTCAGTGGACCTGAAATTTAAGTTAAAAGATGTAACTTGTTTAATTCGAAAACTTGGATAATTCGAAGTTTTCTAGTGGTCCCTTCAGCTTCGAATTATCCAAGTTGCACTGTATTTTGAATCATTTAAATTCAATCATTCATTTGGTTTTATTTTTACATTTAATTTGATTTGAAAATTTTATTTAATTTGATATATGGTCATATTCATTCTAAATCCGCTGCTTATTATCTTATAAAATTATAAGATTGTTTATGAAGGCACTAGAATAACAGCTAATTAAATAAAACCCTTTTTTCCAACTTTCGTGAAACTTCCTTTTGATCGAAGGTAGTACGTTATATATTTCGATAAATCACTCATGCTGGAAGATGGTTGAACATAGACAATAAAGAACCTCCCAAGAGAAGTATTATGCCATTTACAAAGTGAAACCATACATTTTCGTTCTGCATAACTCCTTTGAGTGAATTAGTGGCCGCTGGCGAGAATTTCATCTGTCCGAATCGTTTCCAATGATTGCAAATGGAGTGAATTCGAACAAAATAATTTTATTAAGTACAATTCTGGCATGCCTTTAGCATTTTATAACTTTTTGTGGTCAGATCCATATCATCTCATGTTTCATTACTTAATTTATTATTTTTAATTTAATTCTATTTAATTTATTTAAAAAAAAATTAATTCTATTTAATTTATTTTAAAAAATTTAATTCTATTTAATTTAATTTTTTAATTTAATTCTATTTAATTTAATTCTTTTTAAACTTCACCGCTTAAGCAAATATTCAGTTTACTTTCCTGAAAAAAAGAACACATTCCTGGGAAATTTAAGGTTTAAAAATCAATCAATCTGTATGAATGTGTATGAATACGTATGAATATATATATGTTATTCCCTAATAATTCTTGAATTTATGAATGAATGTTTTTAAAAATTTGCCTACATTTTTACAGACAGGAGTCTGTAAAATGTAATTTTTCAATGTACATTTGAAAATTTCTCTATTCGGAAATTTAAGCATGAAAATAGCAAAAATTCCTACAGAAAAAAGTGAGAAGGAAAACAATAAAGAAATAAATTGATATTTATTTAAAGTTTTGTTGATCTATTTTTCATCTATGCATGTTTTGATGTGATTTAAATTAACAAATATTTCCTTGTTGAAATAAAATAATTTAATAGTTATTTCATTTAAACAAGGAAACATTTGAAAATGTAATTAATTTGCAGATATTTTCAACATTCAGTTTGTATTTATAGATACCTAATTAAAAATAAAATAAATAAGCTTTATCTAATTAAACAACAAATTAAAAAAAAGACAAAACAAAGAAGCCAGCAACACTTCAAGGAAATATTCTTTAAGACCTTTCAGAATCTTTCTAATCTTGAGATAATACTGAAGTAGAAGAAACAAAATAATTCAATATTGGTAGTGAAATCGAAAGAGCACTCTTATAACTAGAAATTCAATTTCAATTCTTTCTTTTCAAAATTTTAGAATGTCTCAATTTTAGTCTTTAATATGTGTCAAATTATATGTTTATTTTACACACATTAAATTTGCAATTTACAGTAACCTTTACTTAGAAAAACCAGAGAAAGCAATTTTGCCTTATGAATTGTAAAATATAAATTCTCATTCCATCACTCGGTTTTTAACTTCTTCAACCGACCATCTTAAATTGTGAATGCTTTGGAGAGAAAAGGGTTTCTGCCTAATTACATCTTGTGACAAATGAAGTCGTACATCAGTTTCACGTGACCCAGCCCAACTGTTCGTTCATGGCTGAAATGATCAATTTGACAAATGAAATACAGAGGCCAGGCAAGGTTGACGAATTTTATAGAGGAGTTTCTCATGCTTTTGGGCAGTTCTCATTAGTATCTTTCGTTTACAATAATAGTTTTATTAGTATTCTTGTTCTTAAAATATCGAAGAGATCGAAATCCACAAAACACAGATGATACATTGATGAATTAAAGAGGAAGAATCAAGAGATATTGTTCTTTAACTGAATAGTATAAATAAATTCTAATTTTCAAAGATATGGAAAAACAATTAAATATAAACGTGTAGACGAAGATTATAATAACTAATTTCTCGCTAATTCAAAACCAGATGGTTTAAAAAAAGCCTTTTTTTATTTTGTAATTTTTTATTATCGTAATGATCTTCAGGAACAGTGATACAGTAAAGCTATTTTACTAAGTGTTTTTTTATTACGTTTATTAACTAATATAGTTGGCAGAAATATAACATTTTTAAATGTAAAAGTAAAACATTTCTTATTGTAAAAAAATAAGAATCTTCTGAAACAGTCATGTATTACAAAACCTAATGAATTCAAAGCATTAAAGTAATTAATTAATCATTAATTGAAAAAAATAGATCTTAAAGAAAAAATTCAGAAAAGTCTAAAATAAAGGGTGCTATTTTTGCCCCCAGACTCGCTTGTAAAACATGTATGGGCTCATCTGCAAAACATTTCGCATAGTGTCGCAAAGAATATGCTCTCTGGGAAAGGCTGACTTTAGGCCCTCCTAGCGCCCTAATGGGGCCTTTCCGGACATGGGTTCATTAGGAATATATTGATTCTTAGCCATCCTCCTACACGTGGTTTGAATAGTACACACGTAGTTTGTAACATCCTGTATATATATATTAACAAACATTTACAATCGTAAAGTCATAAACATTGTGCTTCAAAATAATTATTTCATTCTGATAAATAATTCAAAAATAAAAAAATAAACAAATGACTTGAATTTTTATATTCAATATAAATAGCTAGCTTAAACTATCCGACGGTGCCTGGAGAGGGAGTAGGGGTTGGAGTCATGGTTTTTCCCTTCTCCACAACCCCTCCACATAAAACCTTCCCCAATATTTGTGATAGGTACAAAGTAATATTATATTATTATTGAGATCGGAGACTATAAGACTTCTCACACCTTTCTTCCCTTCTCGACAACCCTATCACATCAAACCTAGCACATCAACTTCCACAGTTGGTAGACAATCATGTGATCTGTACAAAATAAATGTTATATCCTTATTGTGCAACCTGAAGACCAGTAGAAGTATCGTTCAACAATATTTGCCCATTCCTCTCACCCTCTCTCCCTCGTTCACACCTTTTATGCTCAATACCGAAAAAGCATTTTCAATTTTGACAAAGAACACTCATGACAACTTTTATGTTTTCACCTTAAGCGGTTTTGGAGATACGTAAACCCTTCAAAAAAAGGTTGCCTCCACTCCTTTTACAGCTTTTAAGATCCAAATACCTCTAATACGTCCATTTTGAAAAATGACACTTCCTAAGGAGAAGATGCGAAAGAGATTTAAGCACAAAAATATTTTAGTTCTAGTGTTTTCCAGCAGTGTGGTGCGCAACAGCAGTTAGCTCCAATTGTCACCATCAGCTTGCTTTGTGGCGCTATTAATTAACAATAATATTTTCGTTCCAATTGTTGCACAACAATATTTACGTAGTTCCCATTGTCACCATCAGGTGCACATGTGGCACTATTTCAGGGATCTTATCCCTTTTCAGGTTTATGTTTTGATATAGATATGTAACAATAAAATAATAATTTCGAAATGTGGTTAGTAGATGTTTACAATTGCAGATTTTATGTTTCAATGCGTCAATGCTGTCCTTATAATGATCTTAAGATTAATTTATTACAAATCAGAATCTGAAAGCAAAAAAGGAAATTCATAACCGTGAAGACTACAGAGATTACTATTGGAAGGAATTGATTGTAGGTGTAGGTTTTTATAGAATGTAAAACAACAACATTAGCATCAAAGCAAGAGGAACATAAATCCTAGAATGGAAACAAAATATTTGGCAAGCAAAAAGGGAATCAGCAGAAGATTTCAAAGCTGTTAGAAAGAGATGCACGCCGCCGATACATCTATCAGGTTTTCAGAAATTTTAAGTAAACAAACATTTTTCAGCCTTCCTGGAAATTTGAAATTACTGAGAGAGAAAAAGAGAATTGTAAATTATATAGAAGAATAAATGCAACTTTTTGAACTTTTAGGCTATATCTACTTCCAACTCAATTGGTTTCTAAAAGAGGAAAATATAATCAACAAGCTTTAATTGATATTTAATTTTTAAGATAAAATGAGCACTGTTCCAAAACAGATACAGATTTAGGATATCCTTTC
This sequence comes from Thereuonema tuberculata, assembly GCA_023159025.1. Taxonomy (NCBI): domain Eukaryota; kingdom Metazoa; phylum Arthropoda; class Chilopoda; order Scutigeromorpha; family Scutigeridae; genus Thereuonema; species Thereuonema tuberculata. The sequence goes on from JAFIDM010012231.1 coordinate 67,625,523, forward strand.
ATTCTTCAGTACTAGCTCTTCAAGCTTCATTATTGATACTGTTGGTCGGTTGATGACGTCATTTGGATTAACTGCACCCAAAAGGAAAAGAAAAAGATTAATTTTGAGGACTCCAGGATGACGTTCTGCTTTAAAAGAAACTTTTCAGTACTAATTAATTTTTAAATGAAAAAATATTACGACATAAAGTTTCAATTCTGTATTTTTGAAAACATGTTTATCTCAGTATTTTTTTGCATGTAAACGAGACTAAATGAAATTGCATCATTTTGAATGTTATGCAAAATGTGAATTGAAGATTTATTAAAAAGTCCAGAATTTATTACAAGAAGTAATTTCCAGTTACTTTCCTTTTTTAAAGATTACTAAAACAAAAGAAAACAATAGCAAACAGCCTTTCCAATTTCTGAAAATAATGTTTTATTTATCACTGCAATTTTAACTAAGGATTACTTTCATTTAATCATTTATTTATCAGGGACTATATACATTGAGTTGTTTTTACTGCTATTTAGAGTTTTAGATACTTGTCGTATAATAATTCGAATTTGCTTTTCATCGAGTGAAAGCAGGCTGTAATAAACTCTGCCTGAATCTTATATTGCGATAAGTGCTGTATAATAGTATGCCCGACGCATCGATTCTTCCAAGAATGGTTCAGAGGTTTGAGACTTATAATTCTTTAAGAAAAAGATAAAATTTCTTAAATTACTGTGAGATAATGCCATAATGGATTTGAAGAATTAAATGTAAAGAGATTTATTTACTTGACATATATTTTTAGACATTTTTTTTTCTTAAGCTCAAGACAGTCTTCTTCAAGCCGTTCCGGCGTGACCTTGTGGTCTATACGCCAGTCTGCCATGAGGCCGATATGTCGGAATCTGGGTTCTAATCCGGCGCGGGGCATGGACTTCTTTCTTCAGTGTTTCGTCAGTTTCTAAGGATGTAAAAGCTATCCCCCCCCCCCCTGTGTTTAACCTTAGTTAGGCTAAGGAACTAACATTTCTGGCAGTCAGACAGTTGTCTCGATCTCCTGGCTAATGAATGCTATTCTATGAATAAATTAATTCTGCTTCAAATGGCATTTTCTTCTTATTTACGGAAGAGATGGTTATCAAACATCAAATATCGCAGCTAATACATCAATTCCAGTTATCCCTCATAAGACGTAATTGAAGCAACTTCACACTACAATTTATTTTGTTCCTTGAATAAAATTATTTATTTTCATTTTTTAAAAATTACTTAGAAGGAAAACTTACTTTTAAATGACAATGATCTTTAACCACTTTCATCAGTTTTACGATTCATTCATCAGTGTGGCCTTGCCACCCTTCTGTAATGATCAGGTTTTTTATAGCATTCTATAGGCTGCAGATGATTCACTATTATCCTACTTTTAACTCTACCTGTTTTCTATTCTTGTTTTTTCTGTCATTTCTTCTCTAGACAGATACTTTTCATTTCCTTTTCTTTCCTTTCTTCTTTTTTTCTTTTAACTTTTTTCTTTCTTGGCGCACCTTAGCCAAAGATGCTTTTGCGCCATTTAAGTCTATCAACCAACCACCAAGAAAAACTTAAGTTATATTCTTTCAGTTGCTAGGCCTATTATATGCTAGATTAGATTCTATAAAAACAATATGATAACCTAACGTGAAGATTATAATTAAAACAAGCCGCTCCTAATCAATCGAAATACCAGAATGTTCTGTGCCAAACCAATCAAATATATAATTTATATCTGAAATTTGGTATTTGAAATTTAATTTACAGTTTTCGAATGTTTTAATAGCTTTTTTTTTCACAAATATTATTATTTATTTACACTATTTGTTCTTTTATTTACAAGCTTCACTGATTTTTATAAACAATATCGCAAATCTTAAATAAAGCTTACTATAAAAAACCGAACAATCTTATAAATAACGCTTTTGTGTGAGATAATCTAACAAAATATGCAAACAAAAGAGGTACTGATAAATGCCTTCGGGATGTTGACAAGATGTTGCAAACATAATTGGAAATTTATGAATGAACACGAAATCAACAGAATGAGAGCTAACAAATGCTTTCTGCCCTGAATCGATTAAGCTGATTCGACATCGGGGAAAACAAAAGAGATTAGAAACCATAAAGAAAATAAAGCTAGGCTTAGCTTGGCATTTATTGTCAATTTGACTAAAGCGTTTGGTTTTTAGTATTTGCATTACAACAAATGCCCATTTAAACTTTGGAATCTATCTATTTCAGTAAATTATTAGAAAAAATGTAATTTATAGCTAACTCATTCATCCGTTCATAGCCCATAAAAATGAAACGTATCAAATGATATTTTTTAAAGATCACATTTTCAGGATTTCTCTTTTTAATGGAAAAACTTTTAAACTGATATCTGATTCCCATCTGGACATATAGATCAACATGTATTCACTACTAGCACAATCACATTTTTTAACTACGAATATTATATGGATTAAGTTTTACTTTAATTGATCAAAATAAAATTTTATTAAAATTCAGGCTTTAATCCAAATTATACAAACAAATACTTTCTCCTTTCTTTTTTTAAAAGTTAATAAGCTTAAATTTTATCCTTTCTTTTCTTTAAATTTGAACTACCAAATTATTCACAATACAGTAGGAATTTGAACAGTATTGATTGCAATCAAGAACTTAAATATATATTAGGATTTCGAACATTAATATTCAAGCTATTTGTTTTCAGAAATGTATTTCATTTTGTTACTTTTCAAATACTTATTGAAAAGATACAAACAAAAGCCAAATTAATGTAGGATGCAACAAGAAATGGAAAACCTGAAACCACAGTCATTGCCAAGGACTAACATAAAAGATCTACTTTATATCATGAACCTGTGAACTGTAATTTCTTTTTCCTAGAAATTTCAGTGACCACTTGAAGACTGTATCTTTCGGAATCTTTACCAAACCTGTTGTAATATAAAAAAATACAATTACTGCAGTTCTCAGTTTAGAATAAATAAACATTTTACACTTCCGTTTTCCAATTTTAACAGTCCGTTTCTTCCAATTCCAAATATTGATTTTTTGCAACCAATTTCACTTCACAGCCCTATTTTTCCAAAGAATGTTAACTTTTATTAAAAAAATATTTAGTACAGAAAATAAAGGGTGTTACGTCATGAAACCTAAAAACTTCGTCGATAAACTTCGAATGGCTTTTCTACGATAAAAAATATAATGTACACCATGGGTCGAATCGGTTTGTTTCCGAGATATGGAGAGAAATATATTACCGTACTTATGCAAACGTGAAATATCTGATTTGAACCACTGCGAGGTCCATCAATCTTTGTTTCTATTATTTACCGAAGGGGTGTATTAGTCGGGTGTGTAAGCGATGACGTCATATGGTAAAATGTATTCAAGCGTGGAATAAGCATCCATGATATTTGCGTAGGGGTATTGCAATGGTAAACCTGTATCGGTGTTTGAGAGAGAGAGACTGCTTCCTTCCCATTAGGAATATCCGACCAGATGAGCGATAAGGGTCAGTTCTGCATACTGTACAGTCAAGCCCAACTTCAAGTATTCTCAGAATTTTACGTGCAATACTTATTGCAATCACTCTAGTATGCAGAACTCTATTTTCTTTATTTGTGCCAACTGCAGAAAGTCTAACACTTGTGATCATGATAACCTGGTGATTATGAACGTCGTGAGACATTTTGTGAATTGGTTCGAACTAAGTTGAATGTGATTCACCCGTGAAGGTATTAATAACAAGTTGAGCTCCCACATTTGGGCTCGTGATAATACCCATGACCGTAACAATCCGTACTTTACCAACATATCTTTCACTGTAAATGTGTGGTGTGGTTTGATGGTTAATGATCTAATTGGAGCACATATCTTCGAGGACCATCTCATAGAAGAAATAAGCAAATTTTATGCTCAATCATCTATCCTTGTATGTAGTTGCAGGAGACAAGCAATTGTCGTGCTGAATGAGGTATTTCCAATTGATGGGTAGGACAGGGTGGTCCAATGATATTGCTTCTTTTTATCTGTGGGGTTGTATGAAATGAGAGTGTATACGAATTGCAAGCCAGAAACATGGGAACATTAACTTCAGGCTGTTAGCATCCGTCATGACATTTCCGAGGATACAATTACTTGAAGCACGCGTCATAGCATGTTTACAATACTAAGTTGAACAATATCTGTGAAAGGTGTAGTGATTACAACGTAATTCCATTTCGGATCAATAAATCAACAGATTGGAAAGACAGCGTCACGTGGGTCGGATTGAATGATGTAAATGATTACATTACACACCAACAGTCAATTAAAAAATTAATATATTTAAAATAATATTATATAATAAAATGCTATTAGTTTTGTTTCGGACATCAATTTGAGACACCGAGTTATTTTCTATTGAAAGTCCAAGGAGAAATTTGAATACATCAAACAGGGCGGATGGACATACGACGTCCTAACTGGATTGGTGACGTCATGCGGATGAGACAAGTTCTGGACGTAGACTTGTTGACGCCGCCATTGATCTGGTTTGGAATGTGTTGATAACCATATGCTCTGCTGTCTTCAGTATCTAAGAAGAAAAAAAAAGGGGCGAACTCCGATTAAGTCTGAAGGGCAAGGAAATGGCCTATTCTTGATTTCCGATAGGAGACAATATTTATCTTACGGCCAGGACTGAGATATTCTCGTTATAACAGAATTTGTTGGATAATACATGAACTGCATCTTCGTTTGTAAATGTGCCATTGCCATATTCTGGGGAGTTTAGAAACAGTTTTTTTTTTTGCTCAAGTTTCATTATTACAACCTAAACAAAAAAAAACCGTGTATTATCTAGTCTTAAAATGTTCAAAAAAACAAGAAAAGCAATAAAAACCGTAATAAAAATGGTTTAAGTGCCTGATTTTAAATAAGAAACTAGCAAAAATTGCTTAAACTTGACAGCCGCGGTGTTAACTGAGCAAACAACGTTGTCATTGAATTACCATAGCTCCACTTCTAGAAGCGTTTTTGATGTGGAATAAATTGTAAAACCAAGTTTTAAGTTAGCTCCAACAATTCCCACCTAAGGGAGATACCTGACCGACTGCAAAGAAGCACATCTTCCTTTCAAAAATCCGAATTGAATTGAGTTTTGTGTATGTCAAATTATAACGTCCGAAACAATCAATCTTATAGTATACTTTTGCATTGTTTAATGATCAAAATTGGGCTTAGTGGGCTGCTATTGTTTTGTTTAGTTGTGCAAATTTAATTGCTTCAGAGGGTGCTACAATTCTTAATTTAAGCCTAGGTTGTAATGGAAAATTTCTTTTTTGTCAAAATCTGTAACGTCCGACATTCAGAGATTGGGTTCAGTAAAAGAATCAGTAATCCAAATTTAAATTCGTTTATAGTATTTATTAAGATGTTTAAGCTACAAAGAATGTTTTGCTGTAGAAAACAACTTTTTACCTACATTTGTGAAACCTCTTTTTTATTGAAAACCATGTCCCAAATGCTTGTAACGTCCGAACCAAGATGGCCGCTTTGTCTTGAATTATCGAGGTTTTTCAAAATTTTGACATGAAGATTTTGCTTATTGTAAAAGAATCTGATCTATGCCATACAACTAATTACGATTATTAGATATTTGCTCATATCTTATTCATTCACCAGTTGCTTAAAGTTTATGTTTATATCAAATACTGAAAACATCCGCAATGGGCATGTCAAATGTCTAGCATCAGACCAAATTTCAATTAATTAATTTAATATTTTCTGAGCAATTTCCTGTCTTGGCAGCACTATTTATAGCATCTAGATACCATGCTGGAACAACAGGGAAAAATTGTAGTGATACAAACAATTTATTTTGGGACCTCAAATTAACATTTCTGTAACCCAAAATATGGCAATGGCACAAATATTATTAGCGTGATCGAGGACAGGTGAACGATTTCGTACCCCGTAGATGCCATGTCCTTCATTGTGTAATTAAGCATATGGAGATCACAATGAATTTCAAGTCATATGCTTCTATTACTTATAAAGCAAATATCATATCTATGTTTGTTCATCTGGTATTCCGACTGTGCTTATCGGAGGTTCTATTCACTGAAAAACTTACAACAATTTTAGATATTCTCCGAAATAACGATTAGGCAATGTAGTTCATTGACGAGCACCTGCAAACGACCTTCCAATTTATCATACTAAAAACTCTTACAGCAAGAAGCGATGTTACGCCTACGCCGCTATCCTCTTCCACATTAACATTTTTTTCAAAACTAGCACGATTATTGAGACCTCTTCGATCTTTAGTTAACCGCAATTATGACAAACGCTACAAAAATTCCTTCACTTCAAGTAATAATAATATTACTTCAAAGATAAATCAAGCATTGTAAATGCAATGTAGTGCAAAAGTCACCAATGCTTAAAGCCACATATACTGCAAAGTATGTGTGATGTGTACTCTGTAGGTGCACGACCGAGCACGGACGAGTCATCACCACTAAGGATAAATCCTATTACACAGTCAGGCACACGACATCTACGGGACAAGAACTCTATATCTCCAATCCACTAGTTTTCGATGACTCTAATAACATTTATAGAAGAATATTCATGGAATCTGTTCATATATTATCCAAAAATTCTATTATAATGTTAATATCTCACAAGTAAAGGTCACGATAGCGTCACCGGAGTTGCCGGTTCAGAACATGTGCATTCGAAAGATCTTCCAAATCTAAATCTTCCTATCCCAATTTTGTTTTTTCTTAATCGAAGATATCCTCTATTCATACATTTTAATTTACTCACAGAAGTATATAAAATGTTAAATTTTTATCAGGAAATGAAGTATCTCTAATGCAGTAGAATATCAAGCAGAATAAATTGAACTTCCAATGTAAATCATACACTCACTGACGAAAAAAAAAGCACCACAAGAAAATTGCCCGATCACCGTGAAACTTAATATGCAAATACTTGCAAATGATTACAAAATCACGGCTAATGAATAAAAACGGCCCCCAACAGAGCATGGGAACGGCTCATCGAGAAGTTTGTATCAAGAGCAAAGCTCGTACGCAGACAATCTTGACAGAGGACTTCTATGGTCTTTGAGAAAGCTTCGACATCGAATCCATGCACATTAGTATGAGCAGTTTTAGTGATTACCTTTTCACTGGGCTGAAAGAGAAAGGTTGGTGAAGTCACGGTATCGCCTGGCATTTGGTACGGAGGAATGCGAAAATCGGACGAAATTGGCGCCAGTAGATCGAGAAGGACACAACTCAGTGGCACTCGGGCAGTGAACGGCCGAGGGAAACAACAGAACGCGAAGATCAACTATTATGGGAGCAGCACGAACAATACCGAATTCGTAACTCTCAAAATCCGTGGCCATTCTGCATTGTCTACAAGCACAGAAGTGACTATCCAGACCATTACAAAATGACTTGCGACATGGGAACTACGTTCCAGGAGGCCACTCCGCCGCCTACCACTGATAACCGAGGATCGCCGCACTGTTGCAATAGTATCCGACTCGATTACAATAGGATAGTGTGGAGTGGAGTTGCTTCATTGATAAGTCACGGTTTGCACTGGACGCCACCGCATACCAGCGCATACCTCGCTTTACCATGGAACAGTATCGGCTCGCACAGCGGTTGTGAGTTTCTGTGGAGCCATTTTCTACGATAATCTGACACCCAGATAGTAAAAGCACCCTCACGGCACAACGGTACTTTTGATGACATTCTACGACTTCTTGTGTTGACTATTCTGCTATGGCACTTCCGGGTCATTTTTTAACAGGATAATGCCCATACAGACACCGCTCTGCTCTCTCAGAACTACCTCCGTAATGTGGACACCCTTCCATGGTCAACCGGATCTCCTGACCTCTCACCAATCGAATATGTTTGGGCCGTGTTGGGACGCCACCTACATCTATCCCGGAATGTCAAACTGGACCGCCATTGGATTCCTTTTGGCTTGCTATACTATATGACTGTCTGCGTGAACTATATGCGTCAACGCCACACCGAATAACGGTCAGCTAGGGATGTCAGGTGTGTGAGATAGAGGTGTCGCTACAACTTACTAACTAGAGATGCCAGGAATATTCGGCTACTAATCGGTATTCCTGCCTATTCGGCTACTAATCGGT
>JAFIDM010012231.1:67647131-67722605 GCA_023159025.1 Thereuonema tuberculata
CATTGATATCCATTAGAATTAAATGAGAAAAGAGAAAAGAAGTTGTATAATAATAATAATAATAATATTTTTTAATTTCAAATACACAAGTTACAGTCCCATTAGGAATGACAAATTCCTATCAACAGGTTCTGAATGTAGAGATAATGTAATAATGTCATTAATTTTGAATATAAATACTTTTAATAGTGTTAAAAAACAGTAAAATACTTACATCAATATATAGTTTTCAAGTTATTTTTGTCATAAGTGCTAAATTTTCCAAAATTTTATATTAGGCAGTAGAATAAATTAAAAGTAAAAATAATTTTCTGATTTAATTTTATGTACGTTTGTACGTTTGTCTAATAAAGTTACCTATGTTTAGCTTATTTTTATCGAGTGAAGTAAGAACTAATAACAAATATAAAAGACATTGAAGGGATATAAAATTAGATAACATAATTAAATAATGTACAATATGCAGAATTTACAAGAACATTGACAACAATTGAACAATAGAAATTCATCCTAATTATATTTTATCCGCCACTTTTCTAATAGTTTCTTCACATGGTACATGCTTCCTTTTTTTTATATATTTGATTTTCATGTATTTTTTTATCTATAATAATAACAATAATAATAATAAATCACTTTATAGATATATAAACTATTTGTGAAACGATATGATTCAATATTATATGTCAGTTTTGGTCCCTTATCATATCCTACACTTATATTATTCGATATATTCCCAACTACTCTGTCAGCCTACCCAAGATCCATCAGTATTACTCCTATATTCTAGTATTTACTTAAACCTAAAACCGATCCAGTTTCTACTCCCAACGATCTAATTCTTATAACTTTCAGTACTCCAAACCATATTTACACTCCCCACTCCAAAAAAATAAATAAATATGAAAACCTAATTCAGGTCTTAAGTAAGAGATTAGCTGAGCATTTGACTATTCTAACATTACATAAAAGTTTCACAGTCGACACTTCGTAATTTTAAAATTAATCATATACCATGAAGAGACAACCTGCAAAAGAATATTTTAAAACACAACTGTTGAAATCCTTTGAAATCTTATCTTCTGCTTCTGCTCCACTATTCAGTGAATGATTGCTCTTTAATTAAGAAATCTTGATTCCGAAAGTAATAGAGATTAATCAAGATTGTTGTAATCATCGGAAAGTACCAGAGTTCTCCGAAAGTAGTAGAGTTTAGAACTCTGCTACTTTCCGATGATTACGATAACATAAATAACGACATCCAGGAAATCGTATTCTTTCCAAAGAAATTTGTAAATCTAAAACAAAAGTATTTCAAATACCACTACAACTACTACTTTTCTCTTCAAGAAATAGGAAATCTTCTAGACAGTAGTTAAACTTCAGGAAATAAAATTTTTGTGCTTTACATTGGATAATAACAATTACTTTACTTTTTTTTTTCCTTATTATTATCATTATAAGTAATACACTTAAAGAGTGATACTTAAGACAAGAGTATATATCTATGTTGAATAAGTTCAGTAGAATTATCTCTTTTCTTGTCTTACGTACGACAACAAATAAATATGATAGTTCTACGACATACACCAAAAAGTTTAACATAGTTGAACTTCAGATTTAATTTAATGTAAATGTCTCATTATAAGTTAATAAAAGCAAGAAACTATAAGTTATAGAAGATTTATTTAAAAACTTAAAGATATCACAATGAACCAACTTCAAGCCCAAGATAATATACAAAAAGATCTAAATCATATAAGTAAATGGTCATTTAAAAATAAAATGAAAGTAAATGGAGAAAAAACAAAAATAATGATAATCAAAAACAAAAATAAGAAAATAAATAACAATGTAATTATTAATCTACATAAAATAGAATGTCCAAATGTAGAACAGAATAACAATATCTTAACGAAAGATTGTAACTGCAAAAGAATAGAAATTGTCTCAACTTATAAATACAGTAAAACCCTGTTATTACGCTCCCGCTTATAGCACTATCCCGTTCTTTACGCTCCTTTTGTACGGTCCCTGGAATTTTCTATATATCTCTGTATACTTTTACCCTCTTATAACGCTTCAAATCCCGCTTGTAGCGCATTTTCTATATCGGAAATTTTGTATCGAAAAGAAATGTATCACTGTAAAGATTCTTTTTTTTTTCCAGGTAGGAGGGAATCTTTGAACTCTTTGAAGTGCGGGTCTGTGATTCAGTAGTGCAAAATGTTGAAGCGGAAATCCCTTTCTATAAGTGAAAAATTGCAAATTCTCCGTAAGTACGACGAGAATTCTACAGAATTCAGAAGGATTTCGCAGAATCTCTAGGAATCCTCTTTTCCAGTCTGCGAACAATAATGAAAAACAGGGATGCAATTACCGATGCAGCGAAGGCTTGTTGCAAACGTAAAAAAGTAAAGTGTGCACTAAATGTGCTCCGAAAATATATTAGTATTGCTCCTAGTAGTGTATCAATTCACGTTAATAATTACCTGAACCGCATTGAAAATGTCATAATTCATAACGGTAGCACACACACGGGGCAAACCACAATCAAAGATTTTTTTTTCAATAGGAAATAAGCTCATATTTGCACTATATCTATTGCAGAATCAATTATGACACCTGTAAAATGGTGTCCAACTCTTTCCCCATCAAATAAATCATTTCCCGTCTTTAGCGCTATCCCGCTTATTACGCTTGCATAAAACAATAATTAAAAAATATTTTGAAGTGGAAAGAGAAATAAATTACCAACAAGGAGTATTAAAAACTAGATGTAATTGGAATAAAATATTTAAAATAGAAAGAACTAAAAATAATTATGGATATAGATTAGATAATTATATAAAATATAAAATATTTAAACAAATAGATCCTAATAAAAAAAATTATGTAACTTTTAAGCAAATAAAACAAAATATAATTTCAGATGTGATAGATGGAAAAATTAAGTAATAATTAATAACTTTTTAAAAAAATATATTAAAATGCTTAATTCCTATAACACAGGTATACCGCTTATAAGTATATCTAATAGGATTGATAAACAATAAAAAAAAAATATAAAAAAAAAAACAAAAAAAACAAATGCTGGAATTCATTGAAAACTGTAAAGAAAACATGGGTTTTGTACTACTAATTAAGCGTCATGTTCAGAATGGGGAATAATAATAACAATAATACAATACACCGACTTAGCATACGATCTCCAGAAGCAGTGGAGGCCGGAGTGTTGTACCCATCGTCCTGTCGCCACTGATCTGGTGCCTCACACATTGCACAACACTCTTAGCACACTTGGACTTTACAAAAACACTTATGCACAACTCCGGAAGGATGTGATACTCAATTCAATACGAATAGTTAGAAAATTCATGGACACAACCATACATCCCTAATCCATCTTGCACTTTTTTTTTACCACTTAACAACATGTGCTTTGGGTTTTGACCCGCCATTTTGTCTGAACTGGGGAAACCTAAGTTTAGGAACATTTATATAAAAAAAAATTAAAAAAATTGTTATTATAAATGGTCTTAAACTTGGATTTCCCCTAAATTAATAAAAAATGGCCTTGTCAAGGATCAAAGCACTTGCCCTAGCCATCAGTCTCCTTCATATATGCAGCCAGCGTAATCTCACAACTTTGGGCGAGTGGTTAGTGTAGACTGTCTAGGATTTATAGGTTTATCGTCGTGAACAATGGAAAATCCTTAAATCTCATGAGAAGGATCCCCTGTCTGGCCTAAGTGGAATGAAGCTGAGGAAGACCGGGTTTGAGGTACTGGTACTGCTATTTTGTATCTGTTCTTGAGGTTCTTTTTTGTTGTCTTGACATCGTCAGAGGAAACATAGAAATGCTCAGTAAAGTATTTAAAGACGTCAGATGGTTTCAAATTTAATCACTTACAGGCCGCTAAAAAGTAGCCTCCTGACTGTTCCCTCAACCTCATCACATGGGCCTTTCCCATGTGACGTGGCAAAGAAATGCCACTCTGCTTTAACACCGAAGTCCTGTTCATGGTGCCTTAAGTTACTGAAGTGTTTCCTATTTTTATATTGTTATGCTGATCCATCTGAAAAATAGACTATTATTAAAATTGAAGGATGGTCCGACTTGAGTTTTTGCATGAGGATCTTTTGAAAAACAAATAATGCAATAGTGTTATGATAAAGTTAGTCATTAACAAAACAAAAACTTTGAATTTGGATATGCCCGTCCTTTTTCCAGTAGATAACTATGTTTTGTAATAATATATTTTTTTAAAAATGTTCCTAAACTTGGGTTTCCCCAGCTAAGACAAAATGGCGGATCAAAGATCAAAGCACTTCTTGTCAAGAATTAAAAAAAATGTGCAGGACGATGGGTACAGCACGTACTCACTCCAGCCTCCACTTCTTCTGGAGATCGTATGCCAAGTCGGTGTATTGTATAACTAGCAGTATAAAACATGTTTTTTCAGTATATTTTTTAGAACTTTCGACCCTATAACTCTCAAATAACTTTTAATAACAAATCAATTTTTTGTGTGTGTGAAGCAGGTAAAAAGTACTTTAGCTCACATGAATAAAAATATTTTTACCCTTCTCCCCACGTGGACTTTTTTGCCCATATGGACTTTTTAGCCGTAAAAACTGCGTTTTTAGAAAATTTCAATATTTCTGGGGATCATATCTTACGAAGGGATCAGAATAATAAGCCAATTGTTTTTTTTTACACAAATAGTACCCATCGACTTGTATTTAAAAAAAAATTGACTTGATATTCCAAGTCTTTCATAAGTTTTAAAATTTCCAAAACTGGTAAAAAATTAATTTGGTTAGGTGAACTTTGACCTTAAAAAATAGGCTTTTTTGAGAAAATTTGAAATTTGGTAATAACACAAAATAAAGATATGTTTTTTAATCTTTCAAATGAGGTATGACTGAGCCTAGTAGAAAGTTACGGCTCAAAAGAAAAAGTTCTGAAACACCATTTTTTGCTTTCGGCTGAAGCATATAATTATCTTTATGTCAAGAGGTAAATTTTTAAAAAAAGGGAATGACCCATATGGAATTTGCGATATTGAGAAATTATGAAGGTAACTTTCTAGTAACCATGTTGAAGAAGCAAAACAGTACATAGTCAAAATGCTATACTACATCACTTTTTACAAGTGAAATCCTAATAAAACTATTCCGCCAGTTGGCGTTCATCTACAGTAGTATAACAGAAAAAAAAAAAACAAAGTTCACAGCTACATGCAAGATTTAGTTCTATGGTATTGCAGGATTAACCTGCTCTGTCCTTTATAAATTCTTGCCATTTGAGTGGAATATCATTTTTTTTGGTACATAGTGATACATATTTGTCTTTCTTTAAAATAGCAAGAAATATCGTAACTACAAGAATATGTTTTCGTATTCGAGGTTTAAAAATAAGAGCTTACGTGAAATAAGTACAGATAGGAAATTAATAAGCTCTTCCGAAATTCAAATGCTTATAGACTATTAAACTGAACTACAAGTGACTAAACTGACAGAGACACATCTTTTCAATAAATGAATTTTATTAAAAACATTACAAATGTTATTTTTAAATAAAATAACATATCATAATTACAATCACAAATGAAAAATTCGAATTACTACGATATTTAAACACTTCCTATCCTATTATATAGATTCCCTATTCTTTAAGAATCTTTAATTTCCTAGGAAACTCTTAATTCATTAATGATTTCATTAAATAAAGGCTCAATCATGTTTATAGAGAAACTGAAGACAAATTTATTTATTTTACATTATATTTTAAAAATAATATCTATCCACAATTTCTTGCTTTAATGTAAATATTTTATAATATACATTACTTTACAATTTACTTCAACTACTTATATACAAATTAATTACTTTTTTCTATTTTTTACAGATTTAAATATATTAATTCACAAAGCATTTTTTTTTTGTAAAGTTTTAATTGAAGTTCTTCAAGACATTTTGTAACAGAAAATCTAATTTAGTTTCTTATTTTGAATAAGTTACAATGTGATAAAATCTAGCTTTGCATTAAAAAGAAAACTACATTTCATCTTAGCTTTGTATCAGTCTCTCAATCGTCTTCAGAAAACCGTTTTCGTCTTCGAGAGAAGAAACTTCAGATGAACTCAGCGATAGCATCTCATGGGTGCCAGTAGATTACTCAGCCATTTTCTTTTTTGACTTGAACCAAGGTTTGAACGAACCACCTGTCTATCTGTCAGTTTAAATTAACTCCCATGGACAAAAAGTGCTTTGAGTCAGTGTATTTGACTTTAGAATGTATTCACAGCATCACTTGAAGTAAAATACAAAAAACAAAAAACAGAAAAAGAAAATTATCAATTAGCTTGTAGTACAATATCTTGGATAAAATAAAATTCTTAAATGAAATATTCTGATTGCATTTAAAATCATCTTTCTGAATACTTAAATAAATTACGAACGTATTAAAATTTCATATTGCATAAAATATTAATAAAATATTAAAATTAACATTTTAAAACTTTTCAATCGTAATCTCTAAGAAGAAATTGATATTACTATTCATATTTATCATTACTTATGTTTGTTCCACTTCTTATTTACATTTCTGTATTTATCTTTCTTCTTGAATTTTTTTATTGCCGGAAGCTTAGGTTAAAAATCGAGGAAAAGCAAATAGAAGACGATGGAGTTATTTATTTATCAATGTTAGAAATTCTGTTATTTTCTGTTACAGAATTGACTTATTATAAGAACGCTTTTCAATTTAGTTCTTTAAGTTTGATTGGATTTCTGCATTACGTTAATTCTTTAATTTATCAATTAAATAAATAAAGCAGTTTATCCACTTGTGTTATAATAAAAGCGATCTTTCATACAAATCTGCTTCTATTTATTAAGAATTGAACTTAAATGTGAATGACAAATGTAATTTTATTGTTTTTCATACAAATCTCTTTTTTAAATTTACGAGAAACTAAATATTTAAGGATTGTTTTCTATTGGCTTCTTTGGGTAAAAAAAAAGATAATGCTTTTGGGTAAAAAAGATGTTCTATAGCTTTTATTTAATAAACATTGTTATGTAAATGTGATTTAGAAAAAGAATGATTTATTTATTTACTTATTTGTGTATTTACTTATTTATTGATGTTGTCTTTTTTTATTCACTTTTGCTTTATTCACATTGATTTTTACTACTTTCTTTATTTCTCTTCTTCCTTTGCTATTTCCCTCTCCTCAGTGTCTTTGTTTAAATTTTCTTCCTGTTCCTTTCGAATCCTACATCTCCTTTAGTCTCTGCTTTTGTGGCCAGAGCTCCACTCTTATCCGACCTTCCTTCTATCTTGACCCGGTTATTCCTCCTTGACACTTAAGCCACAATGAAACTGTGCTTCATAAATTTCTTTATAAAAATAATTGATTGTTATTTCTATTAAAGGAAAATCGTTAAAAATTAACTTTTAATTAAGAAGCAAACTTTTGAATTGAACTCTTTCTTTCTGTATGTATTTGAATATCTATAAGGAATAAAAAATATCATCACAACTAAAATTGCAGAAATAATTTCAATTCTACTATTTTATTAATAAAGATATTATACATATCACTGCCAGGATAATTTTTGTAAATACACTTCTAATGTATAAATCTTCATATATTCTTTAATACAACTTAACAACATCGCCCACATACTGGCTCTATTTCGTCTTGTTTCTAAGACTTCATCGGCCCATTTACAAAAATTTTAAGGAATACAGAAATAAAATTCTCTCTTTCCTAAACCTTCAATAATATAACAACACAAGAATTGTATTCAATTAAATTAAGTTCAATTTAAAAAAGTCTATTATCAAAAAGAATATTAGAAAAAAGGACATTTGAGAATTGTTTTTATTTAGAAAAAATAATTTAAATTTAAATTTGTAATTTGAACTTTTTTTAAATTGAACGTGATTGAGTCCACGTTTCTTGATAGATTCTTGGATTGTTATATTATTTAAGGTTTAGGAAAGAGAGAATTTATTTCTCTATTCCTTAAAATTTTGTAAATGGCCCGATGAAGTCTTAGAAACAAGACGAAATATAGCCAGTAGGTGGGCGATGTTGTTAAGTAGTATTAAAGAATATATGAAGATTTATGGATTTATGGCATTTTAAGAAGTTTTAAACAGTTCTAATGATTTTAGAAAATAATATTTATTTAAAGTTACTGCAAATCTTTAAAAAATTTTAATCTTTTTTCAATCTGTAGTAGTATGTGACAATTTCTTCGATAATTAGTAGTAGTACATAAATACTTTCTTAATTATTTTACTGTTTCTTCGAAGCTATGGAACATTTCCCATTAAAAAAAAATAAATGAAAATACACACATACAAAAAGCCGCAAGTACCAGCTAACATTGACATACGAAATATATGAGTAACTGTAATAATTACCACTTCTTGATCTTAGATCCTCAGTAAGATCAAGCCCTATAGAAAAGACATGAAATTGTGAACTCGCAATTGGAAGTTGTGGATCCAGTAACTAGTGGTTGGGCGCTTGTTTGCAGATTGACTGCAGATTTCGACTCCGAATTCTCCTTCAGAAGGTTACTAGGATCCACTCAGCTCTGTGAAGAATGTGTACCGGGACATTCTTTCCCGAGGGTTAGAGGCGGACGAGCGTCTGGTTGACAATCGACCTCAACTTAATCCAGGAGCAGAGGCTTTCTAGGTGTTCTGCCACCCTAGGCGAGAACTGAAAAATGCCGCCCCCTCCCTTTCAAATGCCGCCACCACCAAAAAAAAAAAAAATCTTCAATTCAATCTTCAATTCAACAACCAAAAAAAAAAAAACTGCAATCCTATTTTAACAACCAAAAAAAAAAAAAAAATGGAATCCGTCCTTCGGCCGCTCTAAAATCTTGCCGCTCTAGGCGGCCGCCTAGTCTTGCCTAATGGTAGAAACGGCCCTGTTCAGGAGACGCCTGGAATTGGCTCCTCCACATCAAATTCAGAGCCTTTATGCGAAATGCAGTAATGCCCCCCCCCCTTCCCTTCCATGTTGTGGTCAAAATTGTAAATTTTTAGTCAAAACTATCGCAAAAATACCACATGATTTCATATTTCTTCCTTTGAAACATGCCAAACACAATTAGTAGCATTACTTTTAGAGTAAATTAATTTAACATCAAAATCTTTTTTTTTCCAGCTCTATCCACAAGTTTAGAAATGAAGTTTAAAAGAAAGTTTAGAAAAAAATTCTCTCAATGCAAACATTGTAATAGAGAATAACTAAATGCAGTCAAAGCAGAAAAGTAGTTTACAAGAAATGTAGACTTAATTATAAAAAATGCTTAGAAGTAATATTTTTTTTTTCGGTTAAGATATCAGCCCGGGCCCCGGTGCTGAGGGATGAACTGACCCTCCCCCTCTCCTTGTGGGGGCCCTAGCCGGGAACCTTATATCCTGCGACCCTAAGGGTCAATTAGGTCGGTAAAGCGATACTGTAACTTTAGTTGCAAACATACAACTTACAAATACAAATGGATAAGTTGCTGTAGCAGAAATCCCCAAAACTTTATGATTTCATGATGAATCATAAAATCATGATAAACTATAAGTAACATTTAAGTAAATCAATTGATGAAAATCTTAATGTTAAGAATGTATTCGAAATCTCCCACTGACATTTAAGATGTGCTTAACAAAACATCTAAATGTACGCCACATCTTTGTGTTTCTTGAACATAAAGCTGAAAATGTACATAACGTAAAAACAGAAAAATTAAGAGGGAAAACTTAAACTTATTTCCTTAGGAGTTTAACAAACAATTATTGGTTTGTTTTTATTTTGACCAAACAAATGGGTCAAAGTTCAACATGTTAAAAAGTTGTTTCTAATTTTTAACGTCAGTATTTACAAATTTGACTTAATATATCACTGAAGTTATGGTGAAATGGTCTTGATTTGTTTAAATTTAACCATTTTTTTTCCTTACAAAGAGAACCGCAAATTACATTTGGGATAGAATTCAATAAAAAAAATGCATTCATCCCAACTGATTTTTACAGAATAAAATTGATTTTTAAAATGCCCTGTACGTATCATATAATATTGACAATATCTTTAGCTTAACTGATGAAAGCCCTCTGAAAAGAAACAGAAATCTAAATGTATAAATATTGAGAATTTTTCCAGGATAAATAGGTATTTCTAATTTGAGCCATTGCATTGCAGGCAGAAGCTTGATTCTGCTGCTTGTTAAGCATTGCAGACGAAGCAAAAGCCACAAACTTCCAATTGCACGTTGGCTTCTTCCCAACTACCTGCACAAGCGACGAGAGCACGTTTTCGGATTTACCTGTCACTCCAGTTCAAGATTTCTTCTTTTTTTTTTCTTCTCCCCCCCCAAAAAAAAATCAAAAACTGAATGAACTCTCCCTATGAAATATGATATTCATGCAAATTTTTCTTCCAATCGATCGCAAAGTTAATTTTTTTTTTTTAGTAACTTTTGCTGAACCGTTCCACCTGTTCAAAATATCATAAGAAATTTCGTTCCGCTTTTATCATCTGGAATTATTCTCCGAAGAAAGCTTTCGATTATCTTAAATTCAAAGAAGCAAAGAAAAAAAAAAGAAAAGAAAAAAGAAACAGCTTAGAAAATTCAAGAAATGTTTTGGGAACAATTCTATTTCTATTTAGAAACTAAAGTAAGTTTATTTATTTATTTATTTATTTATTTATTTATTTAATTATTTGTGTAAGTTTGATTCAATTAAAAAAAAGTTTTTCATGCAATGAAAGGAAGGAAAAAATTTGCAAATACTATTCTAATGCTTTAAATTCCTTAAATTAAAAGGTTCAAAGCTTTAAACTGAGCTTAAGTATAATATTGCTGCCTTAGTCCTCAACTGTCTTCGAAGCAAAATTACTGAGATAATACAATTAAGTTAAGTAAAGGAAGTAGTTTTAATAAATGGTAATGGTTGATATTTACATTCCAAAAAGATTTATTACAACATAAATATCATTACAACAACACCTATTTTATTTTAATGTAGTTATTGTGTGGAGTTCAACAATCGGGAATCTACTGATACAGATTATTATCTACAGATAATAATAAAAAAAAAGGCAACCTGAAGAGGCTACTTAAATGCACCAATGCCACTAAGAAAATTTCATTTTAAACTTGCTTCTATCCATGTTTGAGGTCGCACAGAATTTAAATAGAGCATCGTTAAATTTTGCAAACTGGTATCTTCTTTACCTAGCCATAAGATAAACTAAACTAAAATGAAGTCTACTTATCCGGTTTTTAAAAGATTTTTTTTTTCAAAAAAAAAAAAAAAAGAAATTGATGAAAGAGTTGACGAATTGAGGAAAATCCCAACCCTGTTATCTTAGTTATAGAAGTTTCTGTAGGATAGATTGATGAAGTGAAGTGTTTTGAACTATTCTGATTGTTGATGAATGTATTGCAACTATTGGCTTTCATCAATATTATTCCAACGAAGATGTTTTTAATGATTTGACTTTTAAAGATCAATTTGATTTTACAATGATACGGTAATATCCTATTGATCAATCTGGGTTAGAAAATCAACCAAATCAGAGAACAGAAGGATTCGGGATATTTCATGAAATATTGGTACTACACGCTGGGATCAGTCTAAGCCAGTGGTCGGCAACCTTTTGTTGTAAAAGGGCCAAATATGTTATGTGGGATTACTGCGGGCCGCACTTGGGCCAAAAAGGAAAATCTTATTTTAACAACCAAAAAAAACAAAAACAAACGGAAAATCTTATTTTAACAACCAAAAAAAAAACGGAAAATCTTAATTTAACAACCAAAAAAAAACAAAAAAAAAACCGGAAAATCTTATTTTAACAACCAAAAAAAAAACAAAAAAAAGGAAAACGGAAAATCTTATTTTAACAACCAAAAAAAAAACGGAAAGTCTTCCAACACGCCCCGCGGGCCGCACCAAAACGCTTAATGGGCCGCGGGTTGCCGACCGCTGGTCTAAGCTGTTATTTGTTTATCACATCAAGCTGTTATTAATATCAATTGCTATTTGACAACAAAGAAAGAAAAAAAGAGTAAGTTCCGGAAAGAACTTGAAACTTAATTTTCTTTAATCTGCTCTTTTTTAGGTCATGAAAGCAAAAGACGAAAAACATCCTTTTGTTTTATAAAGTTACCTCTACTGAATCCACATTCCTACTGAAATTTTCTGAATTCAATTGATTTTAGTAAATTTTAAGGCTCGCGCAGTTATTAAGAGGATTAACAAGAGGATTAATAATCATTATTGACAACTTCGATAAAAATCGATTGTTTCGGTTTTAAAGCTTTCTATGAGAATTTTGTCACCTTTACATGTTATTTCACCATACGGAAAAATTTTGAAACAGAAAAGTTAGGAAATTTCTTGTTCTTATATATCGAAGTTTATAAAAAGTTTTTAAAAAGTGTTTTTTTTTTTATCACAGTACTGATTTCTCTCCGCTTTTATAACCTTTGCTTCTGATTAAATAAAACTTCCATTTTCCTATTTATGCTTAAATAATTAATGATCTTACTTTCGAAACACAAAAGTAACTGTATCTTAGCAATACATTGCCCAGACTTCTCATCATTCATAAATCTTTTCTTGAAATATTTTTTCAATGCATTCTTCTAAAGTAGCGTTGTTGTGATTCTTTAGAAATAACAAGATCAGATGAAAGACCATTTTTATAAGACAATGGAAGAGCTTCATTTTTCTTTTAAGGACAGTATTCAGGTTCGATTTTTCCCCTCTTGCCCCCGGAAAACCCGGAAATTATGCCGGATGTTGCCCGCCCGGACAGTTGCTCCAAACGCATCGTTAAGGAATCTGCTGACTCAGTGAGAGGATCCAGCCGTAGATAAATAAAGTGGATTGCGCATGTTCCAGCATCCCTTTGGGAAGGAAGCGGATAGACAAGGCGGCACCACATATGCCAACCGCATTGCCTCTTGGGAAATACGAGAGGATTAAGAGAGGTCGTTGCCAGAGCGTTTTCCTCTTCCGGTATTAAGAAAGATGAAATTCCATTTCTGTGTCTCTCAACCAAATGAGACAGAGGAAAAAAAAAAACGAAAAAAAAAAACCACTCCTCGGGGCAAAACCTCGATGGCTTCTGTAATGATTTCAATTTACAATTTCTGTATTTGACGTTTTAGGGGAATATCCAGGGAAATCTCTTTTTAATGGCAAACTGTCGCGACTGTGACATTTTCCGAAATATAACAGAATGTCAAAAGAGACGACGATTCTCCAAATGAATTTTCTTTTTTATTATTTTCTTTTTTTGCTTTCAACAGATGCTTTCCTTGAATTCAACAAATAAATCATTACCAAGTCGAAAACATCGCTTTGAGTGATAGTTTCTTCTGACAGAAGACATCAGTGAAGGAAACATTTCAATAATAAAATTTTCTGAACATTTATTTATGTATAACTGTGGCTTTTAATAATTAATCAGCACTTTTGAACTACTACATGCGAATGCCCAATTCTTTATACGATTTTTTTATTAAAAGTTTTTGCCCACTCCAGATTTGAAATTCACGTTTTCGAAAGAATTAATTGAGGCAGTCGAATTAGCTATTGCATTCCAAATTAAGTAGATCGCTAATTTTTGTAAATAAGAGGCAGAAATTGCAATTTTGATATTTCAAATAGTAAACTCTGGACTCTATACTAATATCAGTGTTGAATCCAGAGTTTATTATTTGGAGTTTCTGCCTCTTATTTACGAAAATTAGCGATCTAATTAAATTGGAATCCTAATAGGTATCACTGCATAAGCAAACTTCAATGGCTTTAGACTAATATCAGTGTTAAGCCATTGAATTTGTTTACGCAATTATATCTAAGAAATGGACTTAACAGAAATATAAGGTTTTGTTATCAGAATAATAGATCAACAGAATGATCGAGGTTTATCTAAATCCTAGAGTTTATTCATCCTCTAAATGAAAAATGTGTGTAGTATTGGAAGAAAAAAAAAGAGGATAAGAATAACAATAAGCTGTGAAATTCAACACAGAAATGAGGATAGAAACTCCTATTAATATGTAACATTTAACGATGAAGTTTTTTTCTTACCATTCGAAATAAGAAAAAAGTCCTGACTCAGCCGATACATTTTTAAATTAACCTGAATACAGTAAAATTTCTGAGCATCATTGCTGGGAAATACTTGGCATTAGAATTCGAACAGAATCCGAATTACAAGTTTAAGTTAAGGAAAAGAGAGTCTTACTGAGAACTTAAACTGCCCGTACCGTTTATGGAGCCAGACAACTCGGTCCAAACTTAAATTAAGAGTTTTTGGGAGGATGGTATAATATATATATCATTCAATAAATATACTGAAGTATAATAACATAAATGAAGATTACTAGTTGTTCTGAAATTTACTTGTAAAAGTTGACAAGAAGCAATTGTATCAAAGAAGTTACAAAATTCGCTACGAATCTAAATCTATAAGGATGTTGCTGCGACTTATCCTCTTTTGACAAATACACTTTTGTAAAACATGGAGCAAAATGACAGTTGTCATTTTATTTACATACTGCGTAGAATGGCAGATTTTATGATACTTGATATCAACAATTAGAAACAATTAATACACAATAAAATACGATACTTTAAAAAGTTTGCAAAATAACAGGTAGGCTACTTGTGGAAATTTAAAGAAATCTGATTTTTTTGTAAAAGATTTTAGAAAGATGTGGATTTCATCAGATACTATCGCAGGTAACATCTTTGTAGATTCATAAAGAATCTTCCCTAACTGCTTCCATACAGTGGAGTAAGTCGTTTGTAGTTTGTAGTTGAGCTAAAGTGATTGCTTACTTAGTTGTATATAAGTACTCAGTTTGCATTAAATTAATAACCAACAAACTAATTGGCGTTTTAATTTTTGAATAGCATATAAAGATTCCAATATAACTATTGAAATGGCAGCTGAACAATTAAGTAATGATGTACTTACCGTTGAAAAGAATTTGGTTTAATAAGAATTCGATTTAAGTTTTTCACCTTCTTATCTTTTTTATATCTAAAGTAACAGGAAGTTGACATTTATTAAGATAAAATAATTATCTTTTTTGTTTTGGGTTAGCTGTTTTAACGAGCATTATATAAGATGCTTTCTAGACAATTAATACTTTATTCGTATTCATCAAAATCAGTAGATATCATGCATACTACCAAAATTCAGCTTCATGTGTAATTCTACAGGTAGCCTATAACAGCAGGAAAGAATACTAAACCTAAAGGATACTGATTTAAAATTTCAGTTAAAATCCTTTAGTTTCAGTGCTTTTTTATTTTATATATATTAAGAGTTATTTAATTTTTTTTTTTATTTTCGAATTTTAGTTAGAAATGTAACAAGATAAGAATAACAAAAGCAAATCTACAAATAATGTCATAACATGGAAATATTACGATATTAAAAATTGCTAAAATTTATTAACTGAAAATACTAAAGTACTGTAGACTAGAAAGAAATTCAGAAATTGCCAGGCAAAGTTTATGTAACTTATATATAAAAATAAACATTGTATTTACAAGTTCCTTAAAAATAAAAAAAAAAGTTATAACTATTAATGTACAATTAAAAAAATATAATTCAGTTTTTAATAAATTATATAAATAACTTTAAATTGTTAATTAAATCCAATGGAAATAAAGACTGTAATACTCTGAAAACAAGAACTCTGAAGAAAAAAACCTTGAATAAAATCTAAAGTTTCAAGTCAGGAGTCCTGAAAAACACTTGAGGGTGTAGGAGGCAAAGTAGAGAATGGATTTCTCTACTCCCATTACTTCGTCATAGCTTCCAGCAGATTGAAGTTGGGATCTTTGTTTTGTTCTTTTGAGAAGCAACAAACCTATATCATTATTCCTGTTTGCTTATCTGTGTTTTTTTTTATCTCTATTAGGTCCTTTATTTTTTTATTGTTGTTTATCTTACGTTGCTATTTTGTTTTCTTAACTGTTTTTCTATTTGAAGTTTAGATAGTTTTTCTTATTTTTTCCCCCCGAACTTAATTAATTTTCTTAAAGTTGAACTTCAAAATCGAAATATTTTGACAAAATGATTTCCTTTAACTGAAAGAGGTGAAGGAATAGCACTATACTTCTAATTGCAAATTATTGCAGCACTATTTAATTTGTATATCATTACAACTGATATTGCACTTAAATATATTAAAATAGTTGTGTAAATATGGCGTTTTAAAATATTTGCGTCTAATAATGTGTAAGATGTCAACTTTCTACTACTTGATTGCCGTAGTTCTTTAAGATTGATAAATAAAGTTTATTGTTTATTCATTTTATTGTAATTTCTTATGCAGAAGATGATAGATAGCCCAGACTATGCTGCATTGTTAGCCGTCAAATAATAGACTTAAAGAAATATAGATAGGATAGATATTATTTAATTAATTTTATAATCTACGATATGAGTAACTGAATAAAAGAAATAATTAAACACTATAATTATTTCAATAATACTGCAAACACGTGACATGTATTATGAAATGTCTCGGACTATTTGTAATTATAGATATTCTTCTTCAATACTTTTCTCACATTTTAAGTTTTTCTTACTTCACAAAATCTTAAATGAGTGTATTCTGACATCTTTATATTATTTACGATAATGTAAGAAGAAATTATAGACCTTCAGTTCACAAAGCACATCCTGAAATGACTCATTCTTGCTTACTGCCTTTCATCAACCAGGTATCGTTCAGTAGCCTGTTGGCAATACAAAGGTAAAAGAATTAAATAATAGAAAGAACATTAGAATCTCCAAAAAATGTTTTTTTTTTCCTTTTCTTAACTTTTTGGGTCCACCACCCTTACTTAGATTCCAATTAAATTACGGAATGGAATTAACATTTTTAAATGAAGATATATGACATTCAATAATTCTCAAAAACAGAAATTACATAATATACCAATCTTTATATTTGGTCAAGACTTATTTAAAGCAATAAAAATCAAGTACATATTTGGTAGAAATTCCAAATTTTGAAAGTTTTTCCTATTTACTACCAGATGGCAGCATCAGACATTCAAAAAATAGGACCCAATATTTCTAATTTTATATTGAAATATTGGATGCTTTTATTTTAATTGTAATTTCTAAAAAAGTAGTTCTTAGCTAAATTGGTTATTTTTATTATTTTATAAGAAACTTAATTTAATTAAAATATTATTATCTATTTTTTAAAAAGAAAAAGGTACTTTTCACATTATTTTGCATTGAAAGTAAATGAAGTGTTGAAAAATAAATTTTATTCTAGTTGCAATATTTATTCTAAATCCATAAATATAATTTAAAATAGGAATTTGAATTATTAATAAAATACTTATTAATGACAAATGATTTCTCACATAATTACTTTTGGTTTCACAGAGATGATGTGTAGTACTCTGAAGATGTAGAGTAGTATTTGAATGTTTTCACTTAATTCTTTCCTCAAAATATTTTATTTTGCTTTTAGAAAGTTAAAACTCAAGCTCCCTAATGTTGATGAGAGAAAGGAAAAAGAACGTATGATTGGAATCGAGGAAAAACGATGATATTTAATAATGCTTTAATCTCAATATTTCAGACAAGTTATTGTTAAAATGTTATTCAATGGTTCCAATAAAAAAACGTATTTTATTTTTGTAAGTCTAACAGAAAGTGGGCCCGGTAACCAAATGGTAAGGTGCTTGATTTACCCAGCCGTCTTTTAAAAAGGGTAACAGATTTCTTTCCGGGAATTAAAGGCGGGATGAGTTGGGCTGACCATCCGACCTCAACTAAACCATTTGGTCATGAAATGCCGGAAGCCTTATCTGCCGCGACCCCAACGGCCTGCATTGTCCTTCAACTTCAACATTTCGAAAAAAGCAAGGCTTGAAGCTCTGGATGGATCTTCTTGAAACCTGATATGCACTTTTAACTCTTACGAACCATCTAAAAACTTTATATTTGAAATCGTTTCCAAATGAATCCTCCTTGTTGAGAAATTACCTTGAAAAGACGATAAAAAGTTCCCATTTAAAAGCATTAGAAATAATCTATTTTAATACGATGTCTTAAACAATCGGTATTAAAATACTTTTTAGCTTATCAAGTAATGTTGATGTGTTTTAGTAAGATTAAAATTAATCAGTTTAAGTAAATAATGGATAACTATACTTTTTCTACACAAAATGGAAAGTTTGGTTTGTTTCCATTCAGTAAATTGGAAATATAGGTAGCTTTTTTGGTTTCTTTTGTTTTCAGGAAGTAAGAAAAAAAAATAGACTAAAATTTTTAAAGTATATAACTTTAAAATAAATAAGAAAAACTTGAAAAAATAAAACTAACTTTTTAAGGAAGTAGATTGTTTGCCTTTGTAGGAACTTCTTGTAAAAAGACATCTTTTTCTTGCTCCTCGAATTTTGAAATTTTTTCATATTCCTTTTTCTGAGGATTTTAGATATTTTTTTATTAAAATTAAAATTAAAATTTTAAAAATTAATAAAGCTGAGCTGAAAAATAATTAATCTAAATTAAATTAATTAAACACCTTTTAGCCTTCGAGTAAACAGAGTGAACACGTTACAACGGAAAACAAAACAAAAAAACTAGAGATGTTAAAATTCACAAAACAACTACTTTAGAGATTTATCTAAGAAATTGCCAATAATTGGAACGACAACACACACAAACGAAACCCAAACAGTAAAATAAAAAAGGAATTATTTGAAATGATCTTATCAATTAAAGCATCGCTACGGTATAGTTAGATTTCATGGTTTCATTGATTGAATGAAGAAACTGAACGAATCCAACATAAATGCATTTTACATTTATGTTTTCATACATATATCTATTGAAATGTATTTTAGTATCTGAATAGTTAAAAATAAATAAACTATCTAACCA
This sequence comes from Thereuonema tuberculata, assembly GCA_023159025.1. Classification (NCBI taxonomy): domain Eukaryota; kingdom Metazoa; phylum Arthropoda; class Chilopoda; order Scutigeromorpha; family Scutigeridae; genus Thereuonema; species Thereuonema tuberculata. The sequence goes on from JAFIDM010012231.1 coordinate 67,666,109, forward strand.
TGTTTTATTTGTAATTTAATTTTATTCTTTTTTTTTAATTATTTCAAACCTAATTTTTCATTATTTAGTTCTCGTCTTCTTGAACAGTAGATTTAACTTAAAAACAAAAAAAAAATCTTATTATAATAAATAACTATTTATCTAATTAAAATAAAAACTGTTCTTATTAAAAATATAAAAAAGTTAAAATCCTAATTTTAAATAAAAAAAATCACTGTTTCTGGAAAGTGTTTGCTCTTTAAATCATTTTCCAGAAGAAATGATTTTTTTTTAATGTCTAAAAAGATTTCTAACAAAAATTGCTGTTTATCTTTTTTCTTTATTTATTTACTCTTTTCCTTTATTTATTTACTTTATTTATTTAAAAATTGTAACATCATTTCATGAAAAGGCAAAAATCAGTGATATTGAGTTATTAAATAAGAAAGATGTCAGGTCTTTGTTTGAGCGGATATTACAAGTTCAAATGAATTGGGTCACAGTCTTCTGTGGGATGAATTTATAGGTTGCTGGTTGTAAATGACCCATTAGTTTGGTGTTTCAGATATGGTAGAGCTTTTTTCAATAAATTATTTTCCTTATTATCATTACGGATATGCTTGTTGATCAATAGTAAATTAGTCAGATAAATCATGTAGATGCCTTCCTTATACAAAAAATACCATATAGAAAAAAAAAAGTTTATTTTTACAAAGTATCAATTTCTTTCGTTCTTAAAAAAATAAAAACACAAAAAATGACTCAATTTTGTTACAAAAGAAATTGTATCTATAAAACTAAACAGATATCTAGTATCTATTCGACTTACTCATGCGGACTACCGTCATAATAATAATAATGACTAAGTAATTTAAGAAAATAAAAAAAGAAAATATTAAATCACATAAAATGTTAAAATTGAATTGTTCTAACGCCTCTTAATTTTCTAAGGAACTGCAGTAAAAACATCTGTGTTAAATTTCTTGCATTTTCTTAAACCTTTTCTCAAAATTCTGTACAAATAACGTTAGCGTAAATGGCATTACTGATAGTGGCAAAGACATAGAAAAAGTGCTACCTTTGGTATTCTCTCAAAATTATCGTAAGCTTTATTTTGAAAGGCTATGGTAACGGTTGATACGACTATACAGAATGCGGCAAAGACGACAAGGAAGTGCATATAAGCAATTAAAGCACTTTGAAGATGTTCGTGTGGTGGGCCGTCGAGAGGGTAAATTTCATGAGATCGCGGCAAGAATGAGTTTAGATGACTCTGTACAACTGTTGGCAGCAATAATACCAGGAAGTCATTGCGACCAGAAGACCGGGGTCTGGGATCCATTGGAAAGAGAGAAGATCGGCGCATTCGCAGATGGCCCTGGCGGATCCCAGGGCGTCTACAGCGGAAATTCGAACTTCAGTGAGACCCGGCATCTCCGCAAGAACTATTCTGAACATCTGGCCTAAGTTCTAGGGAGTCTACGTTCTAGGAGTCCAGTGGTGTGTTTGCCGCTCAGTCCTGCTCATTGTTCAACTCGTCTTCATTGCTGTCCGCAAGAGCTCATTGAGGATAGAATTGAACTCATTGGTACTCACGGACGAGAGGTTCCACCTAAATACTAGTGGATAGATATATAAGGTTCAGGAGGAGGTCTGGTAACAGGACCCCCTTCATAGTTATTCCTAATACCATGACGGCGAACATTTACATCAGAAAGATGATATAACCCGTTGTTCTGCCATTCATGAACGTATTAAGGTTTGTTAGATAGTAACAAGTTACCCTGGCCGGTAAGATCGCCAGATCTTTCGCTAACAGAGCATGTTTGAGAAATAATTGGACAATAGCTCCGGACTTATCCGCAACTCGCAACGACCATTGCCGATCTGATCATCACGGGGGCAGCATGCTTGGAACACCATTCCAAAGGATGCCATACGACACCTCTACGATTCGATGCATGCGAATGTGCAAGTGCGCATTCAACGTGACGGTGACTACAGCAGAAGAGTTGAAAAGGACGACATTCAACTTTCATATGGCATTGCATACTGAGTTGTTTACGTTGAAACTGTTATTAGTGTAATAACAGTAGACAAAAATCCTCATGGAATATTCAACTAGCATAACTCATTCATCTAGTATAACTCGTCTCGTTGATAAGAGTTCCAATTTCTGTCAATTTATATTTGTCTCAAATTAGAGAAAATACTTTTCCAGATATTGTACATAAAGTACAATAGATAGATAGTGCAGTTTTATCACTAAAATGGTTCAATAGTTAAATCAACGAATTTTAAATAAGTTTTTAAAGTTTTGATATCTTCAGTGCAATTTGGTGACAGACAATTAAATTAAATTTCAATGAAAGTTACGGATCTTAGGAAACTTATTTTTTTAACTTACATTCAGTTTACTTTTTTCAGAATCAAAGAAAGCAAATTCATAACAAAGTATTGAATTTTTAAGATACAGAATCAAGGAGCATGATATCCTTCCTTTTTAAAGTTATGTAAAAGTGACAAACAGTAGAATGAAAAACAAAAATCAAATCAAAATAAAACCACCAATGAGGAAAACTCTAAAATTTTATTCCTGAAAGCGCGAGATTAAAAGTTAATTCAAAATCAGAGGTTTGCAAAGCGTGTAATGAAGATTAATGCAGCAGCCAACGAAGCTTGATCAGAGAATTATTTAAAAAAATTCTTAATATAAGTAATCTATGATTTTGTAATTATCGACTTCTAATTAGTTTTAACCAAAGAAACAAATATCAAATTTGTGAAGGATTTAATGAAGCGTCTTTTAATATTTTCTGTTCATATTAAGAAATATTTTACGGTCAAATCGTACACATTACAAAGTATTGAATTTTATAAAATGCTTTTATAAAACGGTATTCTTTTATCTCAATGTATTATTTAAAGCGTGATAAAAGGTAAAATAAGAATTAACAATAAGCTATTTATGTTTGAAAGGGCCGTGGCTACATTCCACTAATACTGCGACTTTTAGGCCTTTTATAAGATATAAAGGAGATAAAGTGATAAGCCAGAGTTAGAATAAAAATAAATTATTTGTACTTGAAAGCTTGGATAATTTTTTTTAAAATTTAAACACAAAATTATAAATCATATCTGTACCAACTCTTATCGGTTCATAAAACAACAATATCGACGTTTACTTAACCTAAAATAAAGTAATTAAAAATTTCATAAAAATAAAAAAAATAACAAAAAAATAACTTAATATTTACTGATAATTAAAATATAATCCTCTTTATTATAAAAAACCCCAATTATGTAAGCTCGAGATTGTATTTACCCAGACAAAAACGTAAACAAAGAATTTTTTTGTAGTGTACGCCACCAGAGGAAACAAGATTTGGCCTTTTATTCAACAGCAATACAGCATACTGATTAAAGCCAGTAGCGTACCAAGGGGGGGGGGGGGGGGGCCGCCCCGGGGGCCCCCTTGGGGGGGGCCCCATCAACCCGCCTAGGGGGGCCCCCCCCGCCTCGTTTTCTTTTTTTTTTTTTTTTTTTTTTTTTGGTTGTTGAATAATAGAACTCCCGCCCCGGGCCCCCAAAGGCGTTGGTACGCCACTGATTAAAGCGACGGCGTATGTTGACTTACGAGATCATTTTCATTTTCATAAGAGGATGATCTTCACCTATGAACTTTGCATATATTACCTTATTTATATTTTCTTCAGACACTCTTGATTAACAGTAAAGCCAATCTGACATTGAAAAATTGTTGTAATCATAAGAAACCAAGACAGCGATCAAATGTGATTCTGAAAAAAAAAAAAGTATTCAGAGTCTTGAAGATTGATTCAAAGAAAATCAATGACTTGCGTCATTTTCTTTGTTATATTCTGTCTATATATCACATTTTCTTCTGAACTTTAAATGTAATGACCAAACATTTAACACTAAAATGATAAAAATCATTGATACTACACTGATTATAATGAACTTATCGATTTAAATTGATGATAAAATTTCAAATTAAAGAAAAACATTTCTTGTTGAACTATCAAGTTTGAAGGAACATTTTATATTCTTAATTAAAGCTATTGATTTTGCAAATTATCTTAAATAGTATTTATATTAGAAAAGCCATCTTTTCCAGTATATAGTAATCGATAGTTGAAATTTTGTGGATAAGCCTATGTTTGAGTCTTGTTTTCAAAATCAATTTCTATGAAAAACCTTTAAAAACTTTGTAAAGAATAGTGAAAACATTCTATTGTAACTATGCATGTTCTCTCAGAATTAAAATGTGTAAAATAAAGCAGCTGCATCACAGGCTACGCCATATTTTTTGATTACGTTAGATATATAATTAGGTGATATTAGATTAGTATCGCCCAAAACAAATGAAACTGAATCGTTTTGAACAGAAAAGGCAGCAACCGAAAGAATAATCAACGATTGGTTGTTGACAAATACATGTTCCTTGGCGCTTTACGTAGCACTCGTAGCGATTGCATAGGTTGTCCACATGTGCCGGAAGAGAGGTTGTTCCATTCCCCTAAGAGTTGTCACAATCTTTTGCCGCAGCTCAGCAATGTTTGCCGGAGGTGTCCTTGAAAAAGCACTTCCTTCAGCATTTGGGGTACGCATCAGGTGGAGTTAAATCAGTGGAATGTGAGGGGTATGGAATGATTGCTCCACTGGATATCATGTGATCTCCGAAGGTGTCATGAAGAAGCTGAAGTGCCGTATGACACGTAGCCCCATCCTATTGAAACCGCTGGGAATGAAGACGTGGGTGTCATGCTCGGCCGAAACGTTGGAGGTCCCTGAGAAACGGCGTGATTACCGGATTCTGTTGGTTATCCTCAATGAAGTATGGACCAATGATGCCGTTTCCAGAGACCGCACACCATATCGTCACCCGTTCGCTGTGGAGTAATGTTTCAATAACGATGTCTGATCGTTGGCGAAAACAAGAAATCTTGTTGTTTGTTTATTGATATAGCCATTCAGATGAACATAACACTCGTCCGAAAATCAAACATTAGCCAAACATCCGGGATCATCATATACCATTGCTAATATGGAAGCACAGTACATGAGTCTTGCTTCCTAATCGACAGGTTTCAATGGTTGGCAAGTCGTATCTTATAATGGAACCAACCAATGGTTTTTAAATATACGTCGAACTGGTGTTCGACATGTCCAGTTTAACTGCCGTTGGTCGGAGTCTTCGTTATGGCGACTGCAACACTTGCTCAAAATGTCAGCCGTGATTTTCATTCGTTGTTACTGTTACGGAACGGCCGGTGCAACCTTTCCGCTGTATAAGTACACTTTCGGCATTTATCGACGACGGATAGCATAACTTTGTTCATGGGTGCCGAATGGTTAAAACGCTCCCGAAATTCCGTAGCAACGCGCAGCAGGCTAGGCTTATTTGCCAACGGCCTTTTCCGTAAGATCGAGAATAGTGCTCCACATTAAACACTTTCTCTTCGATAGTTAATACCATTTTCATAGCATCACTGATTAATCTCACATCCACAATCATTCCTGTTCCGAATATAACAATCGCCTCATCTCGCAGTGCCACCTTTCATATGGTCAAATTGTTCAGTGTTGTTTGTTTTCGGTCGTACTATATTATAATTACAAAGGACAATGGGCAAAAATGCATTGGAAGTTGCCCCACACTGTTTAGTGATAAGATATGTACATATAGAAAGATCTCCTTAAATAGAACATTTTTTTATTATTAGGGGAGACCGGGGCTAGTTGGCATAGATTTTGGTTTTTGATTTTTCTATTTTTTTGTGCAATACTTAGAAGGATTCTGGTGAATGCGGCGGATAGCTTATCTTTTTGACTAAAAATTATGTAGGACCCATTAATTAAATCCGTGTTTAGGTAACCCCAAAAACACTTTTCTTAAAAGCTTGCAACTTTGCCAACTAACCCCGGGTGCGGGGTTAGTTGGCATACCCCTAGGGGTGAGTTGGCATACTCCTAGAGGCGAGTTGGCATAACGTTCTATGGATAGGGGTACTTGAGCAGAAATAAGCAATTTTCGAGAAAAACATTTTATTTTATCAAAAATGTTATTTTAATAATACTTGAACAAAAAAACAACAAATGTATGACAAATTAAATTAAATGTATGAATAACAATGAATTCTTAGCTATCTATAGTTATTGTTTGATATCAAACACAAATGTAGGATTTATTTGAACAGATGGGTTCAATTTTCGCAGAACTTTAGTTTGGTCGTACCAAATTTAGTCTTCCTCGTCTGGCCATCTCCAGTTTTTCACTTTTTTACCATTGTCACAGCTATGCCAACTGACCCCTACCTAGCTATGCCAACTAGCCCCACAGGGATTTCCAAAACAAAATGTATTCCACACAATCCCAAACATCAGAAACTAAAGATTATGATAGATGCATGCAACCATAGTTATCCACTCTTTCGAGAACCGCTATCAGCAATACCTTAATTCGATCTACATGTTCACCAGAACAAAATTACGAAGAAAAATTTACTCACCAGTCAGAAAAACGATGAAACAGGGGTCACGTCCTTCGTGATGCTTCCAAACAAACTAAAGTCACAGTGATGGTCTTTACATACACTTCCCACTATCAAGATGTCAGCGCTCTAGCTACACGGTGCGGTGGCAAGAAATAGAAGCAGTGATCCAACTATCCCCTTATGCCAACTGACCCCGGTCTCCCCTACGGCTCTCTCAATTATTAGTCCTTTCGGAGTTATATAAGTCTGGATGTGACTATCTAGTTGACCTCGTAATTGTCGAATTTATTATTTAATTAACTTTGTTTTCTTTACTCCAACATCTGCCGTGTACACGCACTTATTTTTCAATATCACATAGAATTTGGTTAAGTAAGAATATTTAAAATATTGCAACGTTTCGGGAATTATAGGTCTAATTGTCAGTTCCGAATTTCAAATAAACTGCCGGATGGGAAATAAATAAACAATCTTGAGATTAAAAAAAAAGGTTGAATACATTCCTTATTGATTGGGGAAGGGAATGGAGAGATAAGTCAGAAAACAATAGGTAGGTAGTCCCTATGGCCTATTGGATAAGACGTCTGACTTCGGATCAGAAAATTGCAGGTTCGATTCCTGGCGCCGATGTTTCGTTGTAAAATTTATTTCTATTTTCCATTCTCACAGAAAATTGCGCCGAACAGACAGAGAAATAAATGATTTTAGTAATATAGATTGTCACTTTTCAGTGACGTTTGAGTTACAAATATTGATGGTTTTTGAGCTGCAAATAGTGATTTTTTTCGGTATTCCACCTCAAAAAAAGTGTGCTTCCTTCTTTCTTGACTCTTTCTTGACTTTTTTCTTAATTGTCAGTTTCGAATTACAAATAAACTGACGGATGGGAAATAAATAAACAATCTTGAGATTCAAAAAAAAGATTGAGTACATTCCTTATTGATGGGGGAAAGGAAAGGAGACATAAGTCAAAAAACAAAATGAAGAGAGTTGTAGTCCCTATAGCCTAATGAATAAGATATCTGACTTCAGATCAGAAGGTTGCAGGTGCGATTCCTGTCGCGCATGCTTCATTGTAAAAATTATTTCTATTTTCCATTCTCACAGAAAATTGCGCCGGACAGAAAGACAGACAGACAGAGAAATGAAAGATTTTAGTAATATAGATTATGTTTATAACCCATCTTTGAATTAATTTTGGATTAATTAGAACAGTGGGTTTCTTTATTTATTTGAAAAGTAATAGCATTTAGAAACATGTCTTCAGTAACAAAGTTAATTTGGAATAAAATTCAAAGTTAGAATTGCTGAAAAAAACATAATCATTTTTTCTTTTGGTTTTAGCTAAGAAGTTATTAATTATCTTAAAATAACTTTCTTCAGGATGCAAAGAAATTTATTTAAATTAAATACAAAATATGAATTTCACAATTTATGATTTAGGCCACATTTAATCTACCTTATAAAAAAATTAAAAAGATCAGAATATGTAAGAAAAAAAATCCCTCTATGTTTATAATTATGCTCCGTCGAAGTTTGACTTATACACCCCATTAACATTGTAATCCGCTTAGTTCAATTTTACCATCGGTAATCCATGAGTCTTAGAGGGAAGTCCCTTGACTACCGTTATGATGACAGTCCACGCGAATGTCAGCATGTCATTGCAAATTGTGGCTATCTTTCTTCACAGGTCGATTTGGACACTTTAATTTGTCCTACATCCTGTTATAATAATTAAATGGAACCAACATATGATAATATGTTTATTGATGCGGCGTAGTTATTTTGATTACAAATGAAAGTCATTTCTTTCCAAATCAATATTTAATAGCATTACATAAAAAGCTCACTGCACTTATCTACAAATATAGTTTCTATAATTAGAAAACTTACATCAAGTAAGACTTCATGTCTTCCTTAGAAAAATATAATTCTTATTAGAGAAATTATTAAAGAAGTTGATATTAAAGTGTTAGAAAATGGATTTATGATAATTATTATTATTAATTTTTCAGAGTATTTCTTCAAGCTAATACATTTTTTTAAAATTTCTATCTGATCATTTAAGAACTTCAAAGGACTTACGTTAAATAAGAAATCATCAGCTAAATTCTGATGGAGATATACCATATACTTATATGTATTTTTGCCCGGATGCTTGCTGAAAGCAAGAATTGTTAATATTTTGCTGAAGTCACTACTGCCATGTTCTATTTAGAAAAGGTGTTGCGTTTGGAACTTTTACATTTTAAAACAATTTCCAAAAAAGAAAAAAAAATACAAATTTCACGCGTATTTTCAAATGAATTTATTAACTAAAAATTATTTATTTAAAATGAATGTAAAGCAAAAAATAATAAACTTTCAATAGTAAAATGTTGCAATATTTTAATAATCGTTTTTTTTTTCATTACATTCATTTTAAATAAATGTGTTGCCGAAAACATATGATATATAGAAAGGTCCGTCAAAGGTGACTATCTCCACGAGAATGCTTGCCTGACTAAAACCTGGCGCACATTAGCCACGAAAGAACCAACTTCAGCGATCGCTTTTAAAGATTAACAGCAGACCAATCACGTTGTCCAATCCTTTTTAAAGAGCCAATTTCGAAACACTTGCGTTTCTTAACCAAGAAATCGATATAAATCGACAAGAAATCATATTTAGTCTTTTTCTGAGTCAAGATTAATAAGCGTTTAATTATTGAAGTAGATATTTAGTAAACATGTGTAAGGAAAGGCAAGATGGGATTTAAGATGTTTCTAAATCGAAATAAAGTAAGAAAACAAAGAAACTGAAAGAGAATCGGTGAGATCATCAGATCATTTCTCTCCGAATGATCGCAAAATTACTACCTAATTCTAATTCTATGCATTTATTTTTTGTTTTAATTTGTAATGAACTGTTAGCATTGGACTACACTGTTCTATTATAAATAGAAAGGTTAACTGTTAATACATGTTTTGTCCTGTGTCGTCCGTTTCCAAAATATGCACGCGACAGAGCGGCGACAACGGAATACAATACACTCCATTCACTAGTCGCCGCAGACAGGGTTAAGGCCAAATCGCAAACGCAACGGACGAATGGACATCTGCGAACTTCTACGGACTTTCGCGTCTTCAGCATCAGTTTAGGACTTCAAATCCCGCAGGAGTCCGCGGACGCAAAACATAGGAGCTTTCAAAGTTTAACGGACTTCAAGAGGACAAACCGGCAAGCCAATCAGATCGTTTCTTTGTAAAAATGGGAATCAATCAGAATGGCGGCTACAATCGTTTTGTCAGACAGCCAATCAGAAAACACTTGTATTCTTCAAACGAGGAAGTTGGCAGTCATCTCCTCGCTCGATTCATGTTTTTTTTTAAAAAATTCTGAGTGAAGATTAAAAAGTGTTTAATTATCGGAGTTTAGACATTTAGTAAACATGTGTAAGAAAAGGGGCTTTAAGAAGTTTCTAAATCAGAAGAGAGAAAGAAAACAAAGAAATTTGAGCCGAATCGATGAGACCGTCTTCTCCTTTCTCTTCGAAATGATCGCAAAAATCCCTATCTACGATTTCTAAAATAAGTAGTGAGAGTTAAATTCAAATTCTATGTTGCATCATTCTTTGTTTTTATTTGTAATTAACTGCTTATTTTGGACTATAATATCCTAATACAAATAAAAGGTTCGCTGTTAACACATTGCTTGCCCCTTATCCCCATTCCCAAACTATGCACGCTAGAACATATAAATCGTGGCTCGTCCAGTTTGAAGAATATCACACACACAGTCACCCAACTCTCTTTCCTTTTACTGCAGCCATCAATAAAAATATAAATAAAAAGTTTACAAATCTCTCATCGTTGCTGACAAGATCTATTGCCGCGTAACCTGATGAATAGTGGGGAAGTTTCCTTTTCCGGTTTGAGAGTGATAGAACCGAATTGAATGTGCGGCAAACCTACGTCGCCGCCCAATGTCCAACACATTCTTTAGCGTTGACCTTATCATATGCGCGTCCAGCTTTAGTAAGTTTCGCAACGTTGACGTTAACAAATGCGCGTCCAGCTTAAGTTCCTGTTCCTTCGACTATGGCCACCTCGCGTCCCTTACCAATTTAACAATGGAGCTTACCGTCTCTTTCCAAAGACAGCAGAGGCATTGGTACTTTCTCTCCCGCTATCAATAAATTGTAACTACTGAAAACTTAGCATACATTTTACTATTCAAGGTTTCTTAGTTTTTGCTTTGCTTACATTTTACGTAAGTAATTGTTAATTAATAAATTCATATGCACTGTATATGTTACATTTGTAAGCTCATTCGATGAATTATCTTTGTTAGCTTTCTTGAAAAACTCTTGAAAACTTAGAAAAACTTATTAAAAGTTTCTGTAGGGTTCAAAAGTTGTAAGTGCTAGTGTGTGCTAATTGTAGAGTACAATAATTAAAAGCTGCAACGAAATTTTGTTTCGGTTTCTGTTTTCAAAAGCGCGTTTGTCTAATTCATGCAAATCCCGTGAGATTTTTAAAGTTTTTCTTCATTGCTTTGAGTACCTATGTTATCGACATAAACAATACCTGATATATCTTTTACGGAATCTTGAAAATCGCATTCAAATTGATTTAGTAGTTTTTAAGTTTAAAAAAAACAACAAATATTTTTGTGCTTTTGTGTCAGTTCATTCATATTTATAAGAAAGATGGATGAATGGATGAGGTCGTTATTTATAATGAAATAACTGAATGATAGTTTTTCAAATCGTTAAATTTTTTTTTTAAAGGGATGTTTAGTTTGGGCTTATTTTTTTTCTAAAGTATATAGTTTTTTTTCTAAAGTTTCCAGTTTATTAGATACAGCTAGAAAGAGAAATAATGTAATAAAAACCTGGCATTTCAGTGCAATCCGTATTGGTAGCATGAACATTCATCACACTACTCAGATTTTACAACTTCTAATGCGGATGGATCTACAAAATATGTTGAATCAATTTTCTTTACTGACAATTTTAGTAATGCTATTCACCTTCTCTGTGATATTTCAGTTTTTTACGGCAGAACTAAACGTCGTCTTCAACAATTTAAAATATGCATCAAACAAAAGCTATCCGAAGTTCTGATCTACAACGATTTTGAAAATGCTCTGCAAGCACTGCGTAGTCACACCTAATCTACCCTATTCTTTTATCCATTGTATATATGTACCTGTCATACTTTGTTGAATTCTGAATCAAGTCAGAACCGTTGGCTGTGATTTGCTGATCTCCTATCAAATTAGCTGAGTCTCTTTCACGGCAGCATATTAAGATACTCTATCGTGATTTCTGCTCGGTTGTTTAGTCTTGTTTGAAGATCTTCTGGCGGTAGGAGTAGGGCAAAGATCAGACAAACTAGCTCTGTTCAACTTGCTCTGTTCTATCTGCTTTAAGACATCGAATTAATAGTTATCGCCATAACTTTGTCTTGTTGGTACGTCTAGTATTGGTCATATCAGACTCACGCCCCAGTATCTGTTTTTGCCAGAACAGTATTCTGAATGTAATACATGTCACGCCATTTTATCAGTTCATCATATTTCAGTCAAGGTTTAGTTTAATCAACGTAGTCCTCAGTACTTTTATCCTGTTTTAAGTACAGTGTCATTCACGTCTCTTCTCTTTTCAACGAACTTTTATCTATGTCGTTGGAAATTTTATTCATGTTTCGGCTTCTTAATTTTGTTATGATTTAAAAACATTATTGTTATTTTAATCTTATAACAAAATATAACAGCTTAGTTATACTTTTGTTTGTATACTGCTATCTTGTTGTCTCGTGTTGGTTCTTCTTATTTATATTTTCTGACTGCGTTTTGATGAGATTATGGTGAAAGTGGTAGCAGGAAAGTCAAGCATCGCGATCTTATGTCTTTATGCCCACGGAAAGAAAGACAGGCGGAGAGAATGGCTGAGGCTAAATGGTGTAAGTACTTAGGGAAAACGGGAGAACCCCGACAAAACTTATTCAGAGCGGATCGTTCTCCTCCGCGAAACCCACATGAAAACCGAATCGGTACTCAGAAGTATGACGCCAATGTCTGATTATTATTAGTTCTTTAGCTTCATATTTCCATTTTTTCCATTTACAATGTATTGATTAGTTATTCTTTTTAAATTTGTAATACGTTTCTAGTGTTTTAATTTCATTAATTGCCTTTATATCTCAGCGATTTTCCATATCTCAGCGATTTTGCTCCTTATTATTGTCATAAAAAGATATGTATGCATAAACGTAGCAATACAAGTTTATTCTTGAATGATATTTTTATGTATTTTATCTCCAGATATAATTTCTACCTTGTTATGAACTCTTTTTAAATTCACCTACTGTTTTATATTTCTTGGCGTTTACACAATCCGAATCTTATTGCTTCTGGGACATTTGTAAATGTATAAATTAACAATCCATATGACAATTCATTATGACCATTCATTAATTCTAAAGGTATCACATTTATCTGCATTGAAGGTGAGCTGTAGTATTTGAATAGCAATTGAAAAATCGATATTAATAACAAAGTACTGTAAATGATTTAAAAAATATTATTTATCATTTATAAATATGTATAAAAAGCTTTGTTTATATACTTTCTGTATAATATTTAAAGATTGAAGAAACTATTTTTGAAAGAATCTGTTTAAAAAATTTCATAAACAAATACTTTACATCCTTTACATACTTTACATCTTTTAATTAGTTAACTTAAATGACGTCAAAACCTTGCCATTTCTTTCCCTGAATCTCTAAGGAGAGTCGCAGAGATCACGATGCAGTCGCTAAGGTTTATCTTGTTAGCTAATGCAGCGACTTATACCTTCACTTGGACGGCATCTCATGTTTGCTTTCCGTGAGCAAAGGGATAGAATGAGTCTCCATGCGAGACCATCCATCAGCCTCACCGAGCGAAGCTCTTCTTCCACGGGTGAAGCCCCTTGGGTCCCGCCTGCCCTCAACTATTGCGCCGGGGATCAATCATTAGCGACCGAACTGTCGTCAAGTTCGGATGCTCTCCAACGCTAATGGTCTGCAGCCTCTGCCTCTTCTTCGTTATCGGACTCAGGAAACCTAATACGCCTCTGCCAAAATGCATAAACAAGCAATTTCATCTTTTGCTCTCCGGTTCATATTCATTGCTCCCATGAGAACAAGCAGAAGAACATCACAGAAAAGAAGGAAGGGAATGCAGTAAGAAGACGATGATGAAGACATGTTTTATACATTAAATGTAGAAAATTCATATTACAGCACGGGATATATTCAACAAAACAGAAAAGAATTCAAGAACTTCATCGAAATTTTTCGAAAATACGTCCAGCATTTTATATTTGGTTGAAAACTCAATACTAACATTATCAATATCTATATTAATTTTTTTCATAGAAAATAAAGAGCTAATAAACCTTAATAATAAGAGGTAAAATATATAAAATTAGATAAGATAAGAAATAGATTACATTAGAAATCAATAAAAACTTAGATTTCCTGTTAATTGAAATTTTCATTTTGAATTACTTTTATCTTAAAAGCATTTGTTCATACAGGATAGTCTTCCAAAATTCCTAAATATAAGTTTTATTGTAATAATTGACTGTAAGTCATGTTTGAATAATAAAGGATGATATTTAATTATCCTTCCTTTTACATAAAATATTTCCTTTTAAAATTTCTAAATCATAAGCAAAGTAGTTTAAATTTAAAAATAATTCTTAACATACTTCGGATGTTAAGTATATCCATGCTCATAGAATCTACAAACTTATGGACATGTAGATAATCCGGACGTCGCTTAATCCGGACAGCTCTAAAAACATTTAAAAGGTGAAAAATCAGAGGACAAAAGGGCACGAAAATGACGTTTGGCAGCGTTGGGCAGTGTATTGTGTGAAAGGTCATTGCGCTGCGTGACTTATGCCGTTCGTCAACCAAACTCAACCAAAAATTAAGGTGATCGAATTGAAAGACCACTTGAATTTCGTAATTCAGGACGTTGAATAATCAACAAATGAAAACGTATTTGCCTATCATGAACACATGCGACATCTTCGTGAATTATTGGTTAAGAAAATAAAATACAAATAATCACACAAAAAAAATAATAATTTTTTCAAACCACTGAATGGTTTCAAAATTGTGGCAAGCGATGCTAAACCAGTGCCATCTTATTGTAAAAGATTATAGCCAAAGGCAACAATTCTTATGAAATTATTGTACAACTAAATTTTTTATGTACTGTACTGTACTTTATTACGTAATTTACTGTGGCTTAAATTAGTAGCTGTAGTATTGTAGGCTACTTTTAATGTTGAATAAACTAGTTTTTATCGTTATCCTCGTGTTTTAATGAGCCATACACAAATTACAATGCCTATTGGATAAACTTCAGATTATGGTACCCGCGTTTTGACAAGATAGTTGTGTTGGCCCTACTCTTAAGATGGACGTTAATAGATTTTCCTGTGAATATGAATTTTGAAATTTTTAAATTAATTATTAATTTGAAAATTATTGAAGTAAGTTTTTAAAAATATAATCAGCTATGCAGGTAAGCTTATTTAAAAATGGTCTTGCACGATCTTTTATTAGAAAAACTAACCCTCATCTGGCTAACTGCGATCTTGAGATAATAGTATGCAGCCGGTCGCGAATCGCGGTAAGAGCCTTCGCTTTGCTAGGCTCCGCCCATTCGCATCGCTACTAGCCGCTAGCGGCGCGGGAGACCTTAACCCTTTTAGGTGGCCATTGTTAAGGAATTAAAATAAAATCGCTTACCTTATATTTCTTTGTCGCTTGTTTGCGGTGGATAAATGGAGGATGGAATTGATGAACACTTGAAACATCTCCTTGTATTCTTATATCCATCTCTCAGCCTCCCCAGAAAAAGAAAATAACATAAACCTGCACGCAAGCTTTCATGCCCATTCATTCCCGCATCCATTTTTACTTGGTCTTAAGAGAAACAAATAGAACATATCACTGGGTTAAAAAAAAGGCAAAAATAAAACAAAAAACCAAGTGATTTCCATAAACAAGTGGAATGTATATGTATCGTTCCGTGGGATCGGAAATAGTAAAACGGTGCCAATGTATTCTTGAGAATACGCCGATTAGTGGTACAGTAATTTAAAGTTTAACCAGCTTATTTCATATAATCCGGACTTTCATTAAAACGGACACCTCTCAACCCCTGTAAGTCCGGATTAAGGGGATATTACTATACATAATTTCCGATATATAGAGAATTATTATTAAATTATACTTTGCACCTATTATCGTTGTATATTTATGTTTTGGGTTTCTTCAGTCATTTAACATAAAAAGCTGAATTAAAATGTATGTTTAAATTGACTTTTCTTAACTTTTAACTTTTCTTCCGAAGAAAAACTTGATAAACTTTTTTTAATAACTTCTAGACTTCTAAAATTAGACTATATTTCTGTTCCTTCAACAGGAAGCTTCTTCAGGTTTATTTGAGGAGAGGAAAAAATTTTTCTCTTCCTCACAGAATCCGTTAAATATATTAAGATTTTACATCAATTTTGGAAAAACAATTAGTAATAGTATTTATTTATATACTATTAGTAATAGTATTTTCGTTTTCCAAAAATCATATGATAAATACTATTACTAATTGTTTTTCCAAAAATGATGTAAAATCTTAATATATTTAACAGATTCTGTGAGGAAGAGGAAAGTTTTTTCCTGTCCTCAAATAAACCTGAAGAAGCTTCCTGTTGAAGGAAGAGAAATATTGTATAATTTTAGAAGTATTGAAGTTATTAAAAGAAGTTTATCAAGTTTATCAACATATTTATTATTATGGAAATATCTAATTTTCTTCCGAAGTTTTATTTCTAATTCACCAAGTGTAAAACATATTATAGTATTGATAGATTAAAAATCAAGACTGGATTATATTATTGATAGTTTTTTCTCAAAAAAATCTATGTATTAATGTTGATTAATACAAAAAACAATGTAACATGCTAAACTCTACTTCTCCAAGTACTGCATTTTTAAAGAATACCTTAGCTGATATGGTAGGGATTTTGAAATCCCAACGATACTACCAAAAAGGAATGACGTCGCTTTACGTTTAGCAGTTATGATTTACAGTCTTGCCTGAAAATGACGTTCACAAAATTAAGATTTTACACATGGAGACTTAAGGAAATTAGACTCAAAATAAGTGGACACTTTGTTGATTTCTTTCCAAAAAGTTCTCTTCTTATGGCATAGAACATTCATATTTTTTGTTGATGCTAAAAACGTGACAATTTCTACGTTTATATAAATTTATTCAGTTATAAATTTTAATTTTCTGTCCACATCATTTAAAAATTTTTGTTCCTCGTCAATTTCCAAATTTCATCATAAAGATAAATGAGCATTTCAAGAGAGCAAATATCTCAAACGTAAATCTGTGTATTATAAATAAACATTCCATACTTCTTCTTCAAATCTTTTCTACTGTAATGTGTACTATTAATCATCTTCCCTACTACACCAGAAAATAAATGCTAAATATTAATGAAGGTATAGTAAAATTAGGCAAAGATTTAATTGATGAAAAATATTTTAATCCCAACAATAAAGTAATAATTGAAGATCTAGATTATAAAAAACAATTGAAATTGGATACACAACTCGAGGATTATTGTGAAGAAGACGATGTTCTATAATATTCATTGTAATATTCATGAATTAATCGTCTTCTAATCTCGTAACTTAATAATATATTGTATTAATATTTGTCTATATTTCACAGATATTGTAAATTCAAAATCTCGTGATTTATTATTTAATATTAATATTATTATTTGTAAAGGCTTGAAGAAGAGGAGACGTTTTCTTTTATTTTTCTCCTCGAAAATTCGCTGTTTTTTTCTAGAAATAAATGTAATGTTTAGCATTTATTTTCTGGTGTAGTATGGAAGATGATTAATAGTAATCTGTGTATTGACAGAATTTCTAATAGTCTTAATGCATAACAACAACACATTAAATTTTCGAGACGAGATATATAGCACTTATATATCATGTAATTAAAGTAAAGTTTCTTATTGAAAAAGAGTACATGTAACTCAAATTCTATCTCCATCATCCAATTCAAACAACACTCGATGCAGATCTTATCGCTGAGTTATCGTTGTATTAGTTTTAATTGCCAAGCCCATTTTTCTTTAATTTTGGTTTTGGATAATCTTTAGACTCCAAGAGTTTAATATCTGTTCATATAAAATTTTCCGGATGTTGTCTTTTCTTAATCAAGTTAGGCTGTACTTAAGTAAGGCAGCATTCGAGAACAGCTTTTGTTGCCTGACGCATTTTGAAACATGCATATAAATATTTTCTTTAATGTCTTACTACATACTTTCATTCATCTCAGCAGATGAGAGATCATTAATTCACAAGCTTGAGATAGACAGCTCTTTGAATTTCATCTACATGAAAGCTAAGTGCCTCTTTGGAGCACTTCAAAACAGTGACTAAAAACAAATCTGACATTAAAAGAAATAATGCATTCTAATTGTAAGATGCAGTTGACCCTTTTTTTAAGTGACATACACGCGTTGCAAATATCATATATTCTCCAATACTCTGCAAATGTTTAAATTTAGCAACTTTTTTTTTTTGCTTCTACTTGTTTAAAGTTGAAAATTCTAATTTTTTTTTACAATTTTCCGTTATAAATACTTCAAAGCAACTTAGTTTAGTTTATATAGTTATGTTATCTTATCGGATACTAAAGCGTTATAATCTTTAAGTTCTGAAAGTAAATTCATAAACGAATTCTGCTTACTTTAACTGAACAATTCACTAAGGAAAGAGTTATTAATTGTAATGTCGTTCTACAAACATCCAGGTATTACCGATAACACAATTGTGTAACCAATTTCGATTTTCCTCAGTAAATTCTCTTAAGCTAGAATAACTCAATTTTTCAGCGAATATCAATTGCATTTGAAGGCAAAGGAAGATGCTCTCTTGTGGAATTCTAAATAACGATCTGCTTCATTATAAATGCATTACAATAATTGTTTGCATCGGACGATGGAGTGCAATTTACGCCCAAAGAATTGACTAGATCTCGTTGCAAAAGTTTATTACTCAATTTACCTCGAAGGCGAGCATAAACGAGATATTTGTATCTTCGTAATTGTCTTGTGTATTTAGAACCACAAGCTCAATTCAATGAAGATTCCCTCTGTAGCGCAATAACTAAGTAAATAGTAAATATTTTTACAATACATTTGATAGATATGCAAGGAAATTAAGTTATTCAAGTATAACATATGGGAAATCATCGCATCATCTAACATTTATAATCATAGATACATGATTTTTATTTAAGAAAATTATCATTCTAAATTTCAAGTAGAGTACTGATAACAATTTTAGTAAAGAATTAATAATAAATTCTAAACATGAGGCAACTGATATTATTAGAATTTTTTGGAATCACTTAAGCTTAGTTTATTTAAATAAATCTTTAAATTCTTTATAATAATTTTTGAACAAATAAACATTTTTTTTAAAAAGTAATAGAAAAAAGTTTCATTGTAAAAGTTTTATGGATTGTTTGTAAATCAATTAAAATCCAACAATGTATATGTCTGTAAGAGCCAAAATTTAATTAATTATCCAGTTCATAATTCCTCATAAAGCAAACAAATTCATTGTTTTAAGTCACAGTTAAATAAAAATCGTAAGCTTATATTTCAAAATTATTGACCTAACTTCTATATAATAAACGTTAAAAAAACGTAATTCTTTCGTATACTGTCTTTTTTTGGAAAGTAACTATGCTTTAAATTCTTGATTTTTGGTTCTATTTCTTATTAATATGTCTTCATATCTATTTCGCTCAATATACGGTTTAACACAGTAATGATGGTATGTGTGTTTAATGAACATCAATTAGTTTCTTTTTTTTTGTTTGTTAAATATTCTGTCTCCTGAATCACATTGTAATTGAAATTGGGAAAAACAAATTAAAACCAAAGAAAGATTATCGTAGCCTAATTCAGGAGAGAAAAGCTGTTAGGAGCCATCTCTGTTTATTTTACATTATCCATGATATCTACTCTGTTTTTTTTTTCTTCCTTGAGCAATCCAATTGCCTCATTTTCATAGTAATAAATTTTCCTTTGCCCATGATTAATGAGTTTTTCTTTTCAGCCCTGATGAACAGAACTGGCCACTTTGCATTCGTAATGAATCAACGGACTCCGATCAGCTGATATATCTTATTAACATGGTAATTTAGAAGGATGGCGAGAGATACTTAAGGAGATCTTAAATTAGATGCAGTAACTCTCTTCTCATTTCATCAACATAAGTTCTTCAGAAAAATCACAGTAAATTTATTCTCTTTGCATAGTTTAATTGAAGAAATCAGTGAGTACTTTTGAAGTAGTTTTATACAGTAAACCCAACAATTAACTGTTAATCAATTTATCAATTTTTATCAGTACGATACAAATCAACGTTTTACAGGCCATAAATTTTGTAAGAAATAAAAATTTTAGTTACCGTATCAACTATCAAACTAATTGAAGTGAATTCATGCATTAAAAGAAAAAAAAAACAGTTTTAAAAAGTTGTTTTTTTTTATCTCTTAGGAAATTAGAGGAATATGCCATTATTTTTAACGTCCATCAAAATTTTAACTTTTTATGATGATTGTGAATTGTTGTTCGATGATTTTGATGATGGTCTTGAATGGGAAGTAATAAACAGGAGAAGATCAAGTCAGACTACTTATTTAACAGTATCTGATTTGTTTAATATTTAGTAAAGTGTAGCAACATTAGCTGTTTACTTCAACTTCCCGAGGTAAAACATTTTGAGTTACAGTAACCACAGATTTCTACACAGGAAAAGCTTGCTTTGACTTTAAAACTCGATTCAATTTTTTTTGTTTTAATGTATTTTGTCTAAAGATGAACGTTAAAGTTTTAGAAAAAGGTTTTATAAAAAGTAACTATACCGGTACTGTAGAAGGCTTTGGTAAAACATTACACAGAAAATCTAAGGAACAGAAGATGACGTTTACTTAACTGTTGAGCTTAATTTATTTATGTTGTTCCGGCTGACAGGTTTCCTTTCCATGTAAGAGATAGTACTTATCATATTTTGGTCACGCGAAATGATCCACTAATTTCAAGAAATAATATTTAGCAAAATATTTTGATTCAGTCCTACTCCTGGTAAAGGCCTTCTTTATAAGTAAACTGAATAAAAATCGAATTTTCTAAGAGGTATTTTATATATATTACGTTGTATTTCTATTATTGTAAATAAAATATTTTCATCTGAAAGTTTAGTGTGTAAGCTTTAAATGCTAATGCTAATGCTAAAATATCTGGACAATTTTAGATTTGAATAATCAAAATTTTTTATTTTTTTTATTTTTGAGGCTAAAGCTTCCTTATTAAATTGTACTTTACTATATACAAATAAAGAAAATCTGATATAATATCAAGTCATCCTAAAAGTAAATCTGATATAATATCAAGTCATCCTTAAATCATGTCGAAATTGAGGTTCATAAGGAACAAATTTTTGGGACATTACTTTGCGGTGTACATGGACAGCATCACATCGTTAGTTCATGTTTTTTCAAACAATTACACATTTGAACTTCCTGAAGTAAATGATCGATTACTTTAATTGCTGATAGTCTTTAACTGGGAGGCATAAACCTGGTTTCGAATCCCGACGTTTGGATGTTATATTCTTCTTCTGTGTTTTATCTATTTCTGTGGATATAGTGTGAGCTGCCTCCTATAGTATACCCTGGTCAACGATTATTCTGTTAAATAATTCTAAATCTTCGCCCCTTGTCGTGACTAAAGGCTAAGGCTAAGATCCCGGGTGTTGGAGGAAAAACAAATAATTTAACTTTCAATTAACTTTCTGCTAATTAAAAGAATAAAAATGTTTAAGCTAATAATTTGCTAATAATGGAAAACTGACTAATTAGGAAACTAATCTTCTGAACAGTTGAACAGTTGAAATGAAAATTAGTTCGTCATTATCTTTTTCCATTTCTTTAACTTTAAATTTTTGAAAAAAATGTAAGTGGCACACAGATCCCTCTATATAGACACATGTACACAATACTCAAAGACACATTCAAACTTACATAATTAGAAAGAAAAAAAAACCTTAAAGATCCAATAATTTCATGAATAACATATCTTTCCTTAGGAAAATAACTAACAATAATGAATAATTTAAATCAATGAAATTCAAATCAGCTTCATTCGAAAAGAGATAATCGAATAACATACAATATATTTATAATCAGTAGCGCATCCACAGGGGGGAGGGCTAAGGGGGCTGAAGACTGCCCCAACCCAAAAATAAAGAAAGAAAAAGACAAGAAAATGAAAGAGAAAAAAAAACAAGAAGAAAAACCTTTATTAAAGCATTGACGTGTCTGTATCTTATTATTTTGGGAAGTGATCATTGAAACAATTTATTTTTAAATAGCTTACATCTGGATATTGTACATACTAATATTATAAGAGTATTGAATTATTTTATTATGGTTTTATTTAAATCTCACAGAAATATGAAAGCTTAATAAATCTCTGTAGTTCTAAAATGTTAACAACATTTAATCTGCACTCAACCCTCTTCTAAAGAACCTGCAAGAGACCATCCGCCGTCTTGTTAATTAGTCCTTCTCTCAGTCAGATAATAGTCTTTAATTAAGTGAATCCGTATTATTTGTGCCAGAGTCTTTCATTCATGATCTGAGGATTAACCGTAAAATTCCACATGATTACTTCATTCCCAGTTCATCAACGAAGCTGAAGATCCTTTGCGAAGGACACTCGTTCAAACCTCCAGATTTTCTTAATTATTTTCTAACCATGCGTTGGAAATTCTTGGCATGCTTCTAAGAATTAGGCTTAATTTGGAAGAGTACTTAGCATATACAAAACTCAGCCTTGTAACTTACTTCTAGAATTTAATTTATTCTTACCCTAAATATAGTATATTTTCAGCGCTATTATCAAAACAATTTTGAAACAATGCCAATCATTAAATATCTGGGAGGAGGGGTGATCATTTACCGTAAATAATTATAAAAATCTCACTGGAAATATTTTTCAGCAATTTTCTGTGTCGAGCTGAATTACACTTCACTCTTCCAAAGACGACTAAGGAATGCTGGCAACTTATGAATAAACCTTAAACCATAAATAGTTAGGTTGCAGTTCTTAACTTAAATTAAGAAAGTTACATAAAAATTATCTGCTTCACTTTTCTGTAATAAGTTTTAAAACAATAAAATAAAAGGAAAATACTAAAATCGTTTTGTTATGATGAAATACCAGTTAATAGCAAAATTTAATGTGCATTTACGTTTTACAAGAAAAAATAAACATAAAAACGCTGCATAAAAATAATTAGATTTACTAAACTACTTTTGGAATTTTTGAACCGGGAATCCAAGACAGACTGTTTCTAATTTCTCAGCTGTTGTCAGTTGGATTCGCCCAGTACTCATAGCTCAGTAGAATCAAAAGAAACATAAACAATGGACAAATAAACAACAGTGTCCCTTCTTTAAAAAAAGACATAAAATATAAAATAAGAATAAAAAGGGCAATTAGTTAATCCCCGCTAGCAGAATCCTTAATGTGAAGTGCTCCAAAAACAAGGTTACAAACACCCAAATCTAAACACAACAAATACGCTTAATTCTCCAATTTAAAATTTGAGATCTAGCAATGATTGGTAAATACTGAAAATATTGGAGACTTTTGACCTTTAAGAAACTCAGAAAAAATATTAATTTAATTGTGATCTGTTTCTTGATAAACTATGTTTAACTACATATTAATCTATTAAAAAAAATATACTTTTTATTTTTTCCGTGTTGCTGTTTTATTTTTTTTTTTGCATTCTGCAATAATACCTTTTATTAAATCTCTGATAAATTAATTATATTTTCATTATTAAATTTTATTTTTAGATTACCAAGATACATAAATATCTCTCCCCTCTCTTTTCTCCCTCTCTCTCTCGATATTTATATTTATATAAAGCGCAAAATACAAAAACTTAAAAACTAGTAACCAATTTCAATGATATTTTCACCATTCGTTAGGAGGTATAGCAGAAATTGTTTATGAGCCCTATAACATCACTTTACTACGTTAGACACTCAAGCAGTAGAGTTTTCACGGATTTAAAACCTCTTTTAAACCGAAATCGAAAAATAATTTCACTACAGCTTTTCATGTTTGTGCTTTTCGATTAACACAAATTATTTTCTCTAAATAATTACTATAAAGCACAAATCGCAAAATGTTTATATCCTTAAAAATTAGAAAGTACTAAACAATGTGAATGGGGTTTTCATTATTTGGTAGAAGAAATAGCAATATTTTTTATGGCTACATAACTGCATATTCATACACAATACAAAATAATAAAATAGATATAGGCCTAAGCTTTAATATCTTAGGAAATTAGTTAAAAAAAAATGATATAAAAAAACTCACGAGGATACTACGAATCAGACAAAAGCGCTTTTCAAACCGAACCATATAATTTCACTGCATTATTTTTATTCTTGCCCTTTACTAACAACACAAATTATTGCTTATAAATTTTGAGCCCTTCAATTATTTTTTTGCGGTTTTTTTTTAGTTGTGTAGAGGATTAAATCCTGCTTTGTAAAAAAGATACAAACACCGTTAAATCCCTTAAGGAACAGGGGAACAACAAGGCATTTCTTATGAATATGGACTTTACTTTTTAATATCTTTTATTTTCAACTCGTCTTATGTTACTGGACTTGTCGATTTTCATGAAGCTTTCACACCGATGTACAATGGCTTTTAAGGAAGCTAACAAAGCATAATAGATATAAACTTAACAGGTTTTCAGCAATTATGATTATTGATAGCTGGGAAAACGTATGCGGCGCTTCCCGTGTCGTCGGAAACAGATCCCGAGATCTACATTGTCGCGTTGGTGGGGAGAGTGCGATGGTAGTAGTCGAGAGGACGGGGTTTACATGGTAATGGTAGGATGGTCGGGAGGGGATTCTCGAGCGATCGGCAGCTAGAGCAGCCTTTTTTTTTTTTGAAGTTCAGTATTTTTGACGATACTTATTGGACTATTTTACTGTATTACTGTTTTACTTTATTATTTCTTGATTTATATATTTCCTTGCATCCTAAATTGTGAGTTGATTAGTTTATCTCGCTACTAGGCAAAGACATGTACTTGCAATCCTTATTTATACTCTTCTATAGTCATGCTATCTATCTCACATGTTATTATCTGCCGATTTTTTAATCTTTCTTAATACTATTTATCTATTAATACTGAAAAAGCTATTATTATTTCACTTCTAATTTTCTGAATAATATTCATAAAATGCCCACCATATACACATAAATAGAACATAGATTTGTGTATTGATTTGTGTGAAATTTATAAACTTATTTCTTTGGAAATTGTTTAAAAATATAACAGTTTATGCTCGATGAGTAAAAAAGCCTGCACACCTGCCTTATACAAGTAAATATTAATACAAAACTGATTTACACAATTAACACTACCAGGTTTCGATTGCATTCCAGTCTTTCTCAACTGCATTTGAGATAATAAAATTTCGACTCTATAAAAATGTTCCGAGTTGAGATGTGTCATGGAATTTCCCCAGGTTTTGAATTTGCAAATTATGACGTTGATCAGCATAAGCCATCTGGTGGTGATCGCTGGCTGCCGTGATCATCAACAAACCCATGTGTTCTTCACTGGATCCCCAAGTAAATAAAGAAGGCTGAATAACAAATCTAAGTGAAGAACACATGGGTTTGTTGATGATCACGACCGCCAGCGATCATCACCAGACGGCTTCAGCTCAGCAACGTCATGATATGCAAATTCAAAACCTGGGGAAATTCTGAACTCTGAACATTTTTATAAAGAGTCGAAATTCTGTTATCTCAAATGCACTGAGAAAGACTGGAATGCAGTCGAAACCTGATAGGTGTTAATTGTATAAATCAGTGTTGTATTAAAATTTACTTGTATAAGGCAGGTGTGCAGGCTTTATTTTCTCATCGACCAGATATGTACAGCATACGTAAAAGTTTACAACGCATAACAGTTTATATTGCAATACTTATAAAACAGAACACGGTCTACATTTAAATTCTACACGGTGCGACTTAAGCAGATTAAAAATTATGCACTTTAAAACATTCACCAGGAAAAAGCCGGGTAAGGCAGCTAACCTCGACAAAATTTAAGTTATGAGAGACTAGATTTCAAAACAAATTGGGTACATTATTATTATATAATGTTTATGAATTAAAGTATTATTATTTCCAATCCACTGTTGCCATTACGTAATTTTTAAAAATTACTACAATCTGCTTTATTAAATTTATTTTTTAATAATGCTTAATTGTATTTTTCTGTAAATCCACTTCTAATGTTTAATCACATCACGGATAACCACTTCTAATGTTTATTAAATTTCTAATTTTATTCTTAATGTTTAATATGTAATTATAACTTGTCTTAGCATTTCTAAAACTACTCAACAACCTGAGGTATATGTTTTGCTAACGCTTCACTATATATTACTCGTAATCTGCTGACAAAACACTACAAAGGGTTTTTCCGAAATTATTCTCCTCTATTAATGGGGATTCGACCAATTCATTCTCAGAGATTCATCAAAGGTCATAGATGATTAATGGAATTTGTCGTTTCCTTTTAAGAGGATTTGGGAGGATTACGAACAACTTTCAAATTTTCCTTCATTATGCCAAATCTCTTTGTCTGAAATTAATGGAAATACTGGTTCCAGTTTCTATTGGTTGACACGTATGAAAAGAACTTAAATGTAAAGAATAAATTAGTGATAATGTGATTCTGGAAAATTTTATTGAGAACAGAATGAAAACAGATTATGATGAATTGTTCTCTAAACATTTTTAAAGCAAGTTTAACAAATAATTTGAAATTCATTAGTAACTTATCTTTAAATTTAGGAAATTTTTAACGTGCTAAAATTATTAATAATAAAAAATGCCAACTACAAACAGCACATAGATAACAAACATGATAAAATATGGGAAATAACTATGTACGTTTCGAACCACCCTTCGGTAGGGGTCCTTTATCAAGTTTCCCTAAACTTAAAAATACCATTTCTTCTCTTTGGAAGAAAGGCATCATATGAAAACAAACCAGAGAATCGGATGTCCCTCTAGCGAGGAAAGTAAGCGATAAAAATAAGCCGCATTATCAAAAAGATTTAAAAGAAATATTGAGAAGTAAAATTAAGTACGTAGTTATTTCACATTTTTTATCATGTTTGTTATCTATTTGCTATTTGTAGTTGGCATTTTTTATAATTAGTAACTTATCTTGTTAAAAGGTATTACATTTCTTCTTTCCTTTATAATTCTTTATGTTTGGCAAAGTGATTTGAAACTTCTTGTCAATTCAAAAAAAATCTATTATTCCAGATCCATTTAAAAAAAAAATTAAACACTTGTTTAGAGTTATTTCTAATATTAGAGTTATTTCATAATAAAATGGAATCAACATTTTTAGATTTTTTTTTTCAAGACGTGATAACTTTTTGCAAAAAACTTTTTATTACTCCTAAATCATATTATATGAATTAAAATCGAATTGTTGCATGTCTATTTATTTGAATATCTCTTTAAGTAAATGTAGTATATTATGGCAATGTATTACTTCCATACGAAATTAAAAATTACTTATTAATAAAATACCAAACAGTTGAATTTCAGAAATTGCAATATGAGAATTTCTTGGTAACAAAATCTTTTATTCATATTTTTTTAAATTAAAATGCCAATTAGTTTTTGTTAAGATATTTTATTGAAATCAAGAAATAAAGTAGATGAGATTCAGATGCCGGGTTGTCATCATGACTTCTTTTCAGATTGCTGATTCATAAACAGTCGGTGTTTGACATACGAATTACAACCATTGATGTTCACTGAAGATAACAAGGTAAAAAATTCCATCTTTAGAATATGCATACACAGTATATATGAAATAAGTGATTTGCAACAAGAAAGAAATTAATTGATATCATTAGGAGTTGAGGCCAATTTCATTCTTACACTACAAATTCTTTTTACTTGTTTCTGAGGTTTAAATCAAACGATATTATTAAATCGTAAATTTCCATTTTCTGTTCAGTTTTATAATAAAAAAAAATTATTTTACTATTAAACTAAAATTCCAACTAAGCGAACCCAAACAACAATTAAGACAGATCCATGAAGTCTCCGATCTTAAGTTTTATTTATAATATCAGGATTTTACTTTCATATTCGGATAAAAATGATAATCCTCCGTAATAAAGATTACCAGGTTAGAGACAAAATGAATAAAATAAAATTTAGTGCTTTCTCTGTCAAAGTGGGCAAGAAATGTCTTGCAAATGCTGCTAATTTTCTCAAGACCCTTATTTCCCAGCAGGACAGAAAAGTTTTGCCGAGAAAGTAACTTTCATAACATTAAAAAAATTATTTCTCTGAAGAAAATTAAGTTATATTATTAAGACGTTATATTATAATATTTATAATATTATAATATAAAGTTTATATTATAATTTTATATAATTTATATTATTAACACGGATTTAAAGAAAACAATCTTTAATTTCTTCTTCTTTAGTATGCAGATATTTAATAAGACAGTTAATGAAGTTAATTAATATTATTAGTGCTCTATGAAGATTAAAACTATTATGTGATAAAGTTATTATGTGTTTTAGTTACTATATTAATCGATAAGGAACAAATTTTTCTTATTTATTTATTTATTTATTTATTTATTAAATTTATTATTTCGTAATATATCCCGAACGTTATTCAACTTCAAGTAAACAATTTTAAAAAAATAGGCTTTTAAGGAATTCAATGTTTATCTGTATCTTCGACACTTAAATATTCGAAACAGATCATTCACAAATGATAACAGTAATCTATAATATCAAAGAGAAATTTGTGAATATGTGTGCGTTTGTGTGTGTGCGTATGTGTATGTGTATATCTGTTCGAAATGTTTAGCATACTTCCCAATATACTACAAACTTGAAATTTCGCATGTGGGTAGATTCCATACTGTAAACAATGTAAAAAGTATAAAAATAAACTTTTATATTTTTGGGGGAAGGGGAAGGGAGGCGAAATGTTTGGCGGCAGCCCCAATTTTATGGCACCAACCAGCAATACACCTGAGTTAAGCGAAGAAGATCACAGCGGGCTGCGAAGTCTCCGATCTCGATATTAATTTGCTAAATAAATAAATCGTTTTTTTACGTTAGATATGCAAGCGTAGCCGTCCAGTGAAAACTAAAGTAACTGACGATATTAAGAAAAGCAGAATATTTGTTAAAAATATTTGTTTAATAACATTGAAGAATATTAGATGTAATGGAAAAACATACATCATAATCCAATTCTTATAATTTTCAAACAATAATATTTTGTGTTTAGGGCTTAGCTCTAACATTCGTTTTTTAAAATAACAAATGAAAACAGGGTTTGACCTTAAAACTTCTATTTGACAGACACTAAGTATTGGTGAAAAAATTTTGGTGAAAAAATTGGAACTGCACATTCAATATTCAATAACTAATTCTGACATTTTCAGTTTCAAATAAAATTTCGTTGCCCCCCCAAAAAATATATATAAATAAATGAATAAAATAAAATAAATACAAGAACAACAACAAAATATAAATAAAGGCCACAATTAAAAATAAATAAATGTTATTTAAATAGGCTATTTTTATTTTATTGTTATTGTCTTTATTTATTTATTTTTGTTTCATAATCGAAGTTTTATGTGAATATATAAATATTTAATACTAAGCTATCCATGATTTAATAGGGATTGCCTAGGCAGGGCTTGGGGTGGAATCTTGACGATTGGGCGGGGGAAGAAGGATGAAGACCAAAATGCTTGCTGATATGTTGAATTGGATCGTAAATAAACTTCGTACCGAATTTTTAAGAAATCAATAAAGAGATGGAATTATGGAGTTGTATTTATAAGAGTGGAGAACTAAAGAAATGTTTCTATGTGTTAAATTGGACACTAAAACTCAATTACATCAAATTTTTAAGGAATCCTTGATGCCATTTATCGTAATGTTACAAACAGATAAAAGACAATTTTTCAAATGAATATAATTTTGTGCTAAAGCATAAATTTAAGGGCGACTCATAAAAATAACAAAATTTAAAAACTAAAATAAAAATAGGAAGTACAATAACGAAAGGAAAATAAAAAAAAAGTTAGGGAAAAAATAAAAAGAACATTAGGAAAATATGAAGAAAAAAAAATTCTCGCGGAGTAATAAATTAAGAGAAGAATTTAAAAAATATAGATTCACGGATTCGAACCGACAACATTCACCATATGAGTCCAAAAACTTATCGATCAAGCTACAGCTGACAACTGAAAAAAATATGGTTGTACTTTCTGACATTTAATGCCAAATACAGTGCAACTTGGATAATTCGAAGCTGAAGGGACCACTACAAAACTTCGAATTATCCAAGATTTCGAATTAAACAAGTTAGATCTTTTAACTTTAATTTCAGGTCCACTGAATGCTTGAAAAGATTATTCTGTCAATAAGTAAATATTTATTCAGAAAGATCATGGTATGAAAGACTTAAACACTATATGTATGTAAACAAAATAAGATTTACATTACATAAGCTACAGTATTGCATTCAATACAGAAAATTATAGTTTTTCAAAAAATTGTGCAATGTCTGATTGTTTTGTAGAATTCAGTCGCTTAAGGTTAGCAAAATCATCTAGCACGTTTAGTGAACGGAAAACAGCTACACTTACGTTGGTTTGTTCTTCAATGTACCGACAAAATTCGACGCTATCCCGTACTCGCTGGCGATTTGGCATTTTTTCTTCACACCCTTTTCCACCTCACGAATGACGGCGACCTTTTCAGCGAACGTTAAATTCTTGTACATGCGTGGTTTACTGAAAGACATGGTAACACTGACAGCAGGAAGCTCGAATGGCGTCTGAAGCGTCACGTGTCGAACGGTGGCAGGAAGGGGATTTCAGTTGTCACATGTCTAATTTCTTAACGATGAAACGCCGAAAAGTCCTTATGATTCGAAATTTTTTATAAAAAACTTCGAATTAAGGAAGTTGAACTTCAAATTATCCACGATTTTTTAACATTAATTTAATAAGAAATTCAAGGGACCAAGAGAAATCTTGGAATTAACCACGATTTCGAATTAAAGACGTTCGAATTATCCAAGTTGAACTGTATATCGAACGTAGATTGGTCCCTGAAAATACTCCATTTCTAGAGTTTGGACCTCTGAACAAGATGATAAAATCAGTTTGTCGATCTCACCTTCCCATCAGGAGTTGTTCCTGGTAGACAGACACGGACGGACGGACAGAACAAATGCAATAGCTACTGATTGTAGTCACTATCACAATTCCTCCCAAATGGGTCACTAAAAAATTTCAATGCAATAGTTTATTAACTCAGCATGCTCAGTCAACAAACCTAGAAATTTCTGCTACATTTACTTTCATGTAATATTTAATATTTTCTAATAGTTTATTTCTACTTAACATTAATATTTCTAATAATATCTTTTCCATCTTCTGGATATTTATGAATTCACCACTGAGATGATTTTATTTGACAAGAACCATTAACTTCCTTCAAATTTTGAATTGCGCAGTTCCTTTCATTTTGAAATTAAAAGAAGCAAACTCTGAATAGAATGAGATTCCGGAAATTAGATACGTGGTATCCTGATATGAAGTAAAATGAAACCCTTTGGATTCGTTAATTAGACAGCAGAGGGGTCTACCATCCAGGACGGAATGAATCTTCGCACAACTAATTAAAAATGATAGCAATCTTCCAGATTTGCTGAAAAATCGGAGAAAAAAAATGCATTATTAAACTTATTGGAAGAGACAAGTTCCAAAGTTTTTTTTTTTTTTTTTATTGTTTTCAGAAAAGTCGGAATCTTTTAACGGATTGGATTTTCCAAAGCTCAGAATTATAAAGTTTTCGTGAATTAATTATTTTTCTTTAAAAATGCCTAACGGTAAAACTACAGTAAATGGTTGTTCATTTTATAACAAATAAGATCTCTTCAGATATCAGTATAGTAGTGACATACTTAATATACAAATTTATCTAGTTTATATATTAAATCAGTCATCGCAAAGTACTGAGGGATTTTAGGGAACATGCTTGCATGGTGTAGACCAAAAAAATGTAAATGTTTTAAGTTGGACCTTAAATAAGATATGTAGTGTATTTGATGGAAATCCATTACAACTAGATAACCAGATAAATATAAAAACAGATGTCGGAAATATTCAAGTGGATAGTGACTCTTGGCATCCTCATTAATTATAACTGACGTAAAGCTCAGCTAACAGCGCTTAATGGAGATTGAGCATGCCAAGACAATTTGGTAAAGTAAGGGGTCGACGGAGCAGACCAAAAAAAAATGTCCTCGTATTTTAATTTTAACAAGAAATTTGCATCTACGAATTTTACATAGTCCGCTGAGGAATTTCAGCAAAGGATTTGGACGGAGGGATGGATGGCTACCAAAATAAATGTTAAAAAAAAGCTTTAAGTTAGATCAGAAAGCAACGCATCGAATTGAACAGAAATTCACTATGAGGGTAAATAGAACAGCAAAAAATGTGCAAATGGAATATTAAGACTTAGCATGCTTCACATATTTCGTTAATTACTGTTCGCAAAGTTTTACATTTTTACATTTAATCAGGAATTTGCTTGTCAAATTTTTAGATAGTTAAATATCACATCTCTACGGTACTTTAAATTTTGACCGCTTAGCTACTTTCTATTTTCCATAAAATTATGAATACATCATTGTAATAAAAAAAATAAGAAAACTTCATGGAGTTTTTAAAATAAGAAACACACGATTGATAAGATATACATGATTGTCTTTTTACTTTTTCTAACGAAAAAAAATCTGAGAAAAAAATAGTTTTTTTATAATGAATACGAAGATTTTTGTTGCATACAGCTTTTTCTATAATATTGCAATCTAATTCTTGGAAAAAAATTTTCAAAAATTAAAAAAAATGGAATTTCTATATGAATTTTGTTCTTTTTGAGATATTCTGTCGTTCTGCGATAGCCGAATGGCTAGATTACAGATATGTTAACATATCGATATAACTAACCAACGTAATAAAAAATAGAATAAAAATATCCTAATATGGTGTTTAAAATATTAAGATATATGGAGAAAATCCTAAATCATAGTTTAAAATCCTTTTCATTTATTAAGCAATTTTCAATTATATAGTTGTTAAAAATGAAAATATAAAATTTTGAAAACAAGAATAATTTCTGTTATTAACTTAATAATTCCAGTAATAAAATTTAGCAAAAGTAATAGGTGTATAGGATCAGTTCATACTCCCATATTATCACAATAGACGATAACCGCAAAGAAGATAATTATAGGTTTTCGTTAAAAAGACCACAACAGGTAATTGAAGCGTATACATTGCGTTCATTAGGAGAAAAAAAAATCCAATAGTTCTTATCTTTTGTTTTCTTTGGGTATTCTTTGCGGAGTTTTTATTATAAATACTGTTTCTCATAAGTCCGATTACGGTTTTTTTCTGATTCCAAGCTGTACTATTCATCCCTATGAAACAACAAGAAATATCTGATTTCAAATGACATCATTAATTTAACTATTTATTTTTTCGTTTATTAAGTTAAAAAATATAGAAAATTATAAAGAAATATTTAGAATCTTATAAATATTTATTTATAAAAAATATTTAGTGTATATTTATAAAAAATATTTAGTGTTTTTAAATGTATATTTCAAAACACAAATGCTTAAGAAGTGTTAGGAAATTTTTTAGGTCGTTGGGTTTACAAGAAAAAAAGAAATTTTTTTAGCAAAAATTCTGGAAAAATGACATTCTAGAAGCTTCAAATCAGAAGTCTGAAAGGACTTAAAGCCTTCTTTCCTAAAAATGTTGGCTTTGGTTCTTCTCTCATTGCGTCACACACACTGAGTGATAAGAGATACTTAACAATAGTTTGAATGTCCCTTTTTATCCCTTGCCCTAATGGATAAAACGTCTGACTTTGATTTAGAAGATTGCAGGTTCGATTCCTTTTGAGAACGTTTCATTATAGAAATCGTTCCATTTTTTCAAACTGATTATGCACATTTTCATTGTCCGCCTGGGTTTTAATGGGTCGCTCATAATTTCATGCTTTAGCACAACTTTTTATTTACTTGTTATAATATCCATTTCAATAATTTTTACTGAACTAAACACTAATTAAGACCAATCTAAGTTATATCTAGAAAAATGTAACATTAAAACTTTTGGTCTAATTCCTTTTCTTATCAAAGGAAGTTTTATGCGTTTTATTCAATTTCATTATTAATTAAATTGTCTGTCATTCCTTATAAAAAAAAAAAATTGTCAAAAGCCGTTTCGTAATCGTTCAAATATACATACTAACTTTTTAGAAAATCCCATATATAGGTTTTTGTTCCTAGCGTGCGGCAACAACCAAAAGAAATATCGTTTCCAAAATTTTGGGAGGCCTTTCAATTTGCTTTTTTCGTACCAAAAAGAAAAAAAAACCAGAAGAAAATAGGGCTAATCAAAATAGGGCTACATTTTGAGATTTAGAGAGTATGCGCCAAAGAGAAGATCCACCTGGAGTTCAAAAATTATTGAATATTACTTGAACACAGATATAGACTGACTGATTTAATGAATGCCACGTTTTTATATATTGTAATTTGTATTGAAACTAAGGATTTAAGTTTTGGAAACGTAAAGACTGTGTAGGTGGTGCCATCTATTGACTGGAAACAGAAGCTCTTGGAATAATGGTGATTTAAAAATACTAACAATTTTCAGTATTAATAATAAATTTCAAATAGTAATAATAAATAATATAATAGTAATAATGTTCAAAGATACAAGATTGATATTAAAATTCAATTTTATGTCAATTTTAATAATTTTTTCATTCTAAAGAAACTTATTGTAAACTTGATTATATCAAGAAATAAAATTATGAAAAGCAAAATAATTTCAAATTTTTTTGTAAGTTATGATTGTTTAATTTTTTAAAAATATTGATAAGCATTGGATTATAGAGGATTATATTGAATTATAAAGACGATTGGATTATAATTCTATTTACTGTCAATCTAAACAATGTGGTTTTCTAATTCTCTATTCTCTTATTGATTAGTAACAAATTCTTACTTATGTAAGAAAGTGTAATTGGAAGCGAGAATCTTATCTTTCCAGTTTTAAGTATGATTTAGCTTTTGATTTACGAAATTTGTCATGCTTTCACTACAAACTTTAATAATGGATTTTTTATCAGCTCCACGACAACAAGCCTGATTTCTACAAAAATGCACAAGACCATAGGCCTAATTTCTACAAAAGTGACGATAGGCCTCATTTCTAATCAAATCAATAAGAATAAGAATTTCTTATTAAATCAATAGGATAAAATTATTTTCAAATAA
The DNA here is from genome assembly GCA_023159025.1 of Thereuonema tuberculata. NCBI lineage: Eukaryota > Metazoa > Arthropoda > Chilopoda > Scutigeromorpha > Scutigeridae > Thereuonema > Thereuonema tuberculata. The sequence continues at coordinate 67,701,263 of JAFIDM010012231.1, forward strand.
AAATCAATAGAAATTCGCTGAATTTTAAAACAAAATCAAAACCAATAGGCTTAATTTTTAATAAAGAGTGTAATAAAATAAATAGGAAGGAAATTTTATTATTAATTCCATTTCCATATCCAGTACTAAGCTAAATATTTGCTGAGGTGTCAAATGTGAACAGTTTTCACTAAATAAGACCAATCTAGAATCTAGAAAATTCTAGAAAAATCTAGAAAACCAATCTAGTTATATCTAGAAAAGTGTAGCATGAAAAAATTTAGTTTAATTCCATTGACCAATTAATATTTTTTAGAATTATTATTAATCTTGTATAATTTTTATTCAATTTGATTACCAATTAAATTATCTTCAAAAATTAAATTATCAGTAAAGCGTTTCCTGAAGGTCCAAATTTAATTTCTGTTTTCCAGTTGATTTCCTGCCGAGAATCGAAGCCGAGTGAAGATCTTTCCACAACGGATTCTCATCACTTCAATTTAACTTTGAGCAACCCACTCTATCTTACTCTCCGATTAACTTTTCTTTTTCTAAAGTATACCGTATAGTTTTTAGTAGAAATGTTAGTAATTAGTTCATGTAATACAATTTCGAAAATTAAAGGAAAAGATAAACAATCTTTACATGACCAAGACTTTTCGTATTGAAAACAATTGCATAAGTCAAAGAAAAAAAAATTAAACAAGAATATTAAATTACAATAAATATTAAAAATAAAATTATAATCACTTACGTAGTTTTCCAGATCTATCTGTGCGTAACGCACTTTCTTGCGTTTGAAAAAAAATTTTAATTTCCTGTGAAAATAGATATAATTACAACGAAACTTTTGCGAAGGAAATTGAGCCTGCAAGCTTCTGATCAGAAGTCAGACGTCCTATCTATTTGGCCATGGTGACTAAATTCTAATTATTGTTAAATATCTCTTATCACTCCCTCTCTTTTTGTTACACAAAGATAGAAGAGCCAGAAAAAAAAAAATAACTCATTAATTTTTGCCTACCAAATTTAAATTGAAATTTTCACTGTTCCTTTTTTTAGCCCACTACAAGCGCAGGTCAGATAACTTACTTCCTCTGTTTAAAAAATAATTTTAATTTCCTGTGAAAAAATGAAATAATTTTTACAACAAAACGTTCGCGACAGGAATTGAAGCCACAACCTTTTGATCCGAAGTCAGATGTCTTATTCATTAGGTCACGGGACTATATTCAAATTAATATTGTTAAATATCTCTTATATCACACACAGAGGAAGTGACACAATGAGAGAAAAGTCAGAGAAAAAAAAACCTCATTAATTTTAGCCTATTTAGTCTACTAGATTAAAATTTAAATTTTAATGTTCATTTTTTTAACCTACTACAAGCGTTAGACGTTAGAGATTTTTCTCAACATCAGGGTTGGGTAAGTTACTTTTAAAATGTAACTGAATTACATTTACAGTTACTTCTCCAAAAAAGTAACTAAGTTACAGTTAGAGTTACTTTTTTAACTGTACAGTTACTTTTTAACAACCAGAAAACCCAAAAAAAACAGTATTCTGTTAAAAGCATATTAAGAATTTAATTTTTTTAAACTCTGTTGTAATTGCCATATCACGTTGTAAACATTGATTGATTGTATTACAATATTAATATATAGATTTATTTAATTTTAATTTTCAGGAATTTTATTTAGAATTTTCTTTTCAATTTAAATCTACTGTGGAGCAGTGTTCTCAATCTTTTTTTTTTTGATTCACGGTGCACTAACAAGTCAGTTTTTCAAATTAGTAGGAGTTTAAGGTAGTTGTTCAAATTATCTTTTCTTAATATGTTGGGAATCTGAAATATTGTTTATTCAATAACACTCGTAATCAACTTATATAATTGGCCAAGTTCGTCTGTCTGTCTGTCTGTCCGTCTGTCTGTAACTCGATATAATTAAGCTATTAAGATAGATCCAAGGTTCTCAATGGTACCATTGAATCAAGTGTACTCATATTGGATAAAATATTAGTTCATTTTGTCATTCCATATTGGTTCCATGAAATTTTAACTGAAATTCTAATAAAACATACGTTCAAAAAAACCAAATAATTTTGTTACCACTGCACCGATTTTAATGAAATTTTGAAAATATTATAAAATCAATTACTTTAAATATATGTTGATATTATTGTCATTCTTGCAGAATGGTAACATGTAATGAATATTAGATAAGAGAAAATAAATTAATATGGCTTGGTGTAACTTATTCTAATGTAAAATCAATTATTCAATCACATTCAATAAAAAAAATAAACCAAAGTTTATATCTTATGCAAAATTCTTTTACATTAGCAACACAAATAATCTGTTATCTGGAATAATAATATAAAGTTCAACTTGCTGAAGTTTTCAGATATCAATATAGTTCAAATAGTTTATTTATTATAAACTATTTAGTTTCTCACCTTATGTGGAATATAGAGTCTTATTCAACTTGTATGATATTATAATATCGCTGTATTAATCATAAATGTTCTTTCACACTATTTGATTTATCAGTAGTTATATAATATGTAATATATAAACAGTTTCTTTCTCCAAACATCCTTATTCGGATAGACTCTACAAAAGTTCATTATGCAGATCAATCAAATTAACTATATCTTCTTTAAATTAGATAATCTCTTTTATGTTTCATAAAGTCTCTATTAAATTCTTCTTACCTAATTAAAGTTCTTTTCTTTTATCAATAATTAAATTCATGAAGCAAATCCATACTTGCAAAAAATCTTAAAGTCAGTTATCCTTAAATGAAACATCTAAGCTCTCTCATATTCAAGCTGTGTGTCGTTTTGAAAAACTTCTAGTGTTATTTGTTTCAGTAATAATTAAGATAACTTACTTTATTCTTCATCTGTTATTTCTACTTGAGTTGATTCGATCTGGGATTTACTTTTTACCTTACACCACATCACTTGTTCACGTCTAAAAAAAAAGTCCTAATGTCTTCTGGTCCAACGATCCTTGCTATCGCTGTAATCTTCAATTATTCTTACCTATTCTTGAATAATTCTGTTCTCTGCTTTATGAAGACAAAATTAAATCGAAAGACAAGAGATTAGTGAAGCTCATTATTTAATATCTTAAATAACTTGGAATCGAATCCTAAATTATATCAGCAGCATATTATTCATCTATTTATGAATACTTATTCTTTCGGAAAATTTGTAATATTCCTTCTCTTCTGCATATATATTCTTCGGTGAGCTATTAAGTCAAAAATGGTTTATATCCTTCCATTTTTCAATATTGATTCCAATCCAGAATCATCTTCTTAGTAGTACGCTACGCCATTATACTACTGAATCTCACCATCTTCCCTTCCTTTTTTTTTTTTAACAAACACACATCAACAATCACATCGCAACAGCTAAAAACAAAACAACTGCTTTCATGCTACTTACAATGCTATGACAATTTTACATTCTTATATCAATAAAATAATGTCATTTCCTAATGAAGTTGATATTGCTAATATAACTATTTGCTACAAATTTGGCATACTTATTCAGTTTTTTACGCTGATTTTGAAACTCAAAACCATTTTTGCCGTAGAAGCTTCGTTAACAAGTTAGCGCAGTATTTAGATTATACAAAGGTGAGTTTTAAATGCCTTTCGGCGTTATGAGTCAAAAATAATTTATTATTCTTTAGATAAATTAAACTTTAGATATGGTTGGCATTTCGTTTTTCTTTTTGGGTGGAAAATGATCCTTTAGATTAAACTCTCAGAACCTATATTACAGATGTACAGGTAAGAAGTACACCTAAATAGGTCTGATAAACATTAAAAAAAAAAAAATTGAAATCAAATCATCAATCGAATCAAATATATATGTATATATACATATAAATTGGTTAAGTTCGTCTGTCTGTCTGTAACTCGATATAATTAACCTGTTAAGATAGATCCAACGGTTTTCCATGGTACCATTGAATCAAAAGTACTGAAATTGGATGAAAATATTAGTTCATAGTGTCATTCCATGTTGTTTCCATGAAAATTTATTCTTGGGAACTGACCTCGACAACTGAAATTCTAACAAAACCAAATAATTTTGTTACCATTGCAATTTTGTTAATGAAATTTGGCATACTTACTCAGTTGTTTACGCTGATTTCAAATTCAAAACCATTTTTGCCGTAGAAGCTTCGTTCACAAGTTAGGACAGTATTTAGATTACATTTATTTTATATTTGATAGTTGATAATAAAATGATTTTTCAGATTTTTTTTATGCCTGTCTAGCGACAGGGTTTTGCTGCTAGTTAATCAAATAATCCACGCTGATTATTTTGCATTCCTATATTAAACTTATTAAATTAAATGATATTGTCAAAAGTTTTTTTTTTATGCAATTCTAAATTAATTAATTTCTTAGCAGCGGATTTTTTTTTATCAATTTTTTTATTTAAGCTGTCATTTTTTTTTCTTTGCTTATTGAGATATTTCTTTACGTTACAAAAATAAAATTACGAATAAAAGAAACTAAATAAATATTTTATAAAACATGTATTATTTTTGATGAATTAGGTTATTGTTTCCTGAGCTTAAATAAACCCTTTATGTTTTTCCATTAATTAAATCTTAATTCAACACATTTGAGGAAGTTTTTGATTTTGTTTCTCCTTTAAAACACAACGTATTTTAAAGTGAAATTATTTTGTCATTTTTCTTCTTTTTATCACAATTGAAATATATTGATCCTTTTGAAGGCAATGTGGAAAAAGTAAAGAGCGCGTTTTTCTCTAAATTTTGACGACAGGTCTTATTGCTCTTTATTACAATCAAGGAATGGAAAGAAATCTTTGTTAGTTCACAGAAATTCGGATACATATTTATTTATTTATCAAAAAATATTAAAAATAAACAAGAAATAAGGAAAATGCTTTTTTTATCTTATTAGCAAGCAATATTTATATCAAATTAGATTTATTCAATGTGAAACATTGACTTAGTCGTAATAAGATGCAGGGTTACCAAAATTCTCAATGGAAAGATCGCCTCTTAGTCCTAAATGTCAATGTCAAGTTTCACATTTAAAATTAAAAATTATTAACTTCCAGTAATAGTTTACTTCAAATACTTTTCACTTGGAAGCATCTAACAAGGTAATTCTTTACTAAGGGTTGGTTAGAATGGCAAACAAACAAAGGAATCGTAAGTTCGCAATAGTAATTTGCTTTTTTTTTTAATGTGTATGTTGTATGAAATTGAAACGCTGTTTTTTAAGTTTCTTACAACATTACTTTTTACAAAAATCTTTGTTTCAAATGAAAGTTCAAATTTATAATGCTAACTGTTTGTCAGTAGCCTTCTGCATTTTGAAGTAAACCACTCAAGAGACTCTTGAAATTCAGTGTTTCTTCGTCGACGATTCAAACAAGAATGACTAGGATAAGACTATAGATGAGATTTGGATTTAGTTTCTAAGATAATCTTCTTAGAAAAGATCTGAGCATCAACGTCTCGATAACTGATACGACGTTTTTGAAACAGCTCTTACCAAACCTCTCAATAGCTTGGTGTGAAAGTAAAGCTATAAAAAAAATGGACAAAAAAAAAGTAACCCAAAAATAACGCGTTTTCGTTACTCCGTTACAAATCAAAGTAACTGAGTTAAGGGCTAAACGCACTACTCCGTCTTCCGTTATGTTTCCGTAATGTAATTGCTTAAGTGACGTAGTTACGTCTTCAGGATCACAAGAATGGGATCAATTACGGGAAATAAAAATCACATTTGCCCATATATTTCTATTAATCTATATTCAACAATGTACCATTCTCAAAATTTCAGGTAATTGTTCCCCATTCTTGTGACCCTGAAGACATAACTACGTCACTTAAGCAATTACGTTACGAAAACATAACGGAAGACGGAGTAGTGTGTATAGCCCTTTACAGTTACTCAATTAAAAAAGTAATGACGTTACCGATTGTTACTACAAAAAGTAACTGTTCCTAGTAACGGCGTTGCTAATAACGTGTTATTGCCCAACCTGCTCGACATGAATGAAGAAATTAAAAATAACGAGCAAATAATCTATCTCAACTAAAAACCGTCATATTGTTATCCTGTTCCATCTATAATACTTAGTTATAAATAATAAAAAAAAATCGGAAATATATCATCAACCAGACTATCATTCAGTCACATGATTTAATCTTATAACAATATATAACAATTAATTATTTTTTATTGTGATGTTATTATGATTTAATCTTGTTACTTAAGAATGGATATTTGTCAACTCTATAAAATTAAAAATATTTAGTAAAGATACAAAAAAAGTACATGAGTATTATTCAGCACAGATACAAGAAGACATTATACAAAAGAACGATATCTATTCTTTGGTTTTATAAAGGAACATAAAAAGCATCAGAGATAAGCTAATAGATTCCTAGAAAATAATTTTCGACTATTTATATTGAAAGTCTGACTTTTAATGTATTTACTGACTCATTTCGTTTCACACTTACGCATAGTTATCATTCAGCAGAGAATCCTTTATGTGTCTAATTTTAGCACACAGCGTCGGATACACAAGAATACTGCGGTTGCTCAAATATCAGTAATGCCGTCCTCACGCTGACAATCAATCCCTTTCGATTTCCTACATATCCTTCCTTTTGCTTGGATCGTGTGCTGGCAAACTGTACCAGAGCGCACCAATAAGATCACATCTATTACTTGATCAGATATGACACTATGAACGAGGTTTTTAAGTGTTTGTATGGAGAATACAGCGAGACAACCAAATCTTCAAATCTTCTAATCAGCATAATAGGAGATATCGTGCGATCATCAGGCTAACAGGACGAAAGTGATTACTTTGACATTATTCTTTTTATATATAATCATCGAAGAGACAGAAAAATATACACCTGAGGTGAATATTCTCACCTTTGTTGCTGAGTCGTCATTGTCCTAAGTGCTTCAAGACTTCTATTGGATCTTCTTCTTTTTAATTTTAATATTCATATTCATTGGTCTGTAGTAGTATTTAAATGAATGTAACTTAATTTTTTTATTAAAAAAAAATCTTGATTGTGAAAGCTTGATAAAAAAGGCGAAACAGGTCGTATTTTTAATGTATTTTTAATATGTATAAATCTTTTTAACTTTTGCATTTGTATGCTGGCGTCCACTTTTTTCAAGAATTTAAAACGTGTTATTTTCATAATTAGTTCTATTAATACCATATTCTTCTACAAAAACTCTTCTTTTCATATTTTGTAAAGTATAACAGTAACTCCAAATAACTCCTTCATAGTATTTAAAAATTGTTTATTTAAATACTAAAAATAGCAAATTTTCGGGAACGTGATACGCAATTCCCTTCCTCAAGCCAAAAATAAGAATAAATGAATCAAACAATAATACAAAAAAGGAAAGAACATCAACAATGTAAAATTTTTACATCAACGTGAATGACACATAATTGTTGCAACAATGACTATTGAATGGGTAAATTTATAGATGATAAGAATCAACATTTTATGAGAACAAAGAGTTGATTAAATTCAATAGTCATTATTACAACAATTTTGTGTCATGGTGTTACTATCAAATATGGTGTTACTATCACTGGTACAAATTCTTTAAATTATTAATTTTTAATCAACTCTTTGTTCTCATAAAATGTTGATTCTTATCATCTATAAATTTACCCATTCAATAGTCATTGTTGCAACAATTATGTGTCATTCACGTTGATGTAAAAATTTTACATTGTTGATGTTCTTTCCTTTTTTGTATTATTGTTTGATTCATTTATTCTTATTTTTGGCTTGAGGAAGGGAATTGCGTATCACGTTCCCGAAAATTTGCTATTTTTAGTATTTAAATAAACAATTTTTAAATACTATGAAGGAGTTATTTGGAGTTACTATTAGTTCTATTATTTAATATTTAACATTTTAGTTTGAGCATTCGATATTTCAGCATTAAACTGTTTTCATAGCAATTTTCATAGCAATTATTCTTAAATAAGTTACTATGATTACTTTATTTTAAAATTTATTAGATTGCATTAATTCCAAACCATTATATAGCCAACAGATTTCGTAGTTAAACCGCAAAGGTTAATAATAGCTTCACTTTTGTTGACAATAAGGATTTTGGTATTTTATCTTCCTTTTGTTGACCTTATAGAAAGTGACAACAAATACTTAATCAATCAATCTATCAAGTTCTTAAATTTGTGTAATTTTCTTTTAGCATTGTGCGCATGCTATGAGTAACTGCTCTTAAGAATTTCTAAAGAATTATTAATAAATCACAGTTTATGCTGTAAATGTTTATTATTTTAGAATTTATATGTAGTTTCAGTTTGTTCCCATTTATAATTTGTTCTTCTTTTAACTTATACACATAGTTCATTGAATTAGTAAATTTATATTATACATCCTCATCTTAATAATGTCAAAGTTTTCAAAAATTAAAAAATCGGGAAGCAAGATAAAAAGTAAAAACTTTTAAATATCTATATTTTGGATTATCCAAGGAGACACAATTAAAGAAATATTATGTTATCCTAAAATACTGAACAATACACATGAGGAAGAAAAAAATTAAACCAAGAAACAAAGACCGTTGTTCATTGAATAATTAAACAATTAAATAAGAAATTCCAAAGAAATTTCCTTCAAATGTTATTTCTTGATATCGTGAAAATGATAAAAACGAAAGTCTAAATTACGTTGAAATTCTGATTCTGCTGAATTTTATTTTTTTAATATCTCTTGGAATGTTATTTTAAATAACAGCAAAATATAATATCTTCCAAAGATAAAAAAAGCGACTGTCTTAATTCCTATCTCTAAACCTCATCCTTGTTCTTGTCTTAAATTTTATTAATTGGAACATATTCTCCCCTTCCAGATAATTCCATTATAAGCATGTTTCCTTGCATCGCACTCGTGCTGTAACGTAAAGTTTGAAAAAAATAATATTATAGACAAATTTAACGTGCGTTAAGGACAATACATTTAGAAAAGAAGGCATAAAAACGCACACAAATTAAAGGTTCACTGAGCTATTTTTTGAAATCTAAAATTCTAATGCACGATAATTTGTCTATTATATATATGTTTTCTTTAAAATTAATGCCTTATATGCTAAGCGTGGAGCTAGCGGGGATTAATTAATTACCCTTTTTATAATGAATTTATATTGATATTCTAACTTTTTTCAATTTAAGGGTTATTGTTTTGTTTATTTGTTCTTTGTTTATGTTTCTTTTGGTTCCACTGAACTATTGCGTACTGGGCGAAACCAACCGACGAGAGATTGGAATCTTGAAATGGTTTCCGGTACAAAATTTCCAAAAGTGAACCTTTAATTTGTGTGTGTTTTTATGCCATCTTTTCTAAAAAATAATATTTTGACAATTTTTCAAGTGAAACTCGCAAATATAACGGATCCCAAGCAAAAAAAAACTAATTTTTTTTTTTTTTGTAAATCGTGTTATTTTATCAAGAAATTCTTATTGTAACTTGGAAAGATAAACAGAAAAACTTCCGAAAATACACGTAAGATTGGCGATTCACAGACATCTGATTTCAAAGATCGGGAAAAGTAAAAAAAAAAAAAAAATCGTAAAATTCTTTATAGGTGTTATTTTAAAAAAAAAAAAAAAATAATTACGACAAAATTATAAAAAGACAGCAAATGAACACATTAACACAAAAAACAATAAAATTAAAAGGCCAAATTGTTCTGCAGTTATTTTAAGCGATCTGTTAGAACTTCATGTTGTACTGTTCTGTGAACCAGCATTGAGAACTCCTCTATTTAGAGAAAAGGAGTATTTGAAAAATTGTTTACTTTTTCAGAAACGAAATTAGAATTTTAGATACCAATTGATTTCTATAAACTTTTATCAAATTTCAATTACGAATAACACTTCATTTGCATTTAAATTAGCGATCATTCAATTAAAAGACGGCTTAATTGATATTTACCACACTTAAACTATTTAAACGCAAGAATAATTCTGCAGTTTTAATAATTATATTTGGTATTTGCCAGAGGCTTTCATCAGTTTAGAATCAATTATGCTATTTTGTACTTTTTCTTTTCCGCTAAAAACAAAACAAAAAAAACGTAAGAAAAGTTATTTTATTTTATGCTGAATGGTCCCAAAAGGACCCAATGTGACCTAATCTTACATACTTATTAAGACCAACTTAAGATTCTATTAATACAGTACACTCTCGATATCTCGAAGTCAAAGGGACGCTAAAAATAATTCGTGATAGTGAGTTTTCGAGATAACAAGGTCATAACCAAAACATAAAAATTGCACTACTTCGAAATACAATTGCGATTTTTCCGGAAAAATTCATGTTTTACTTCGACAAATATTCGACATAACAAGGTATTGAGTGAAAACTCTTCGACATAAGAATTAAAATTAACATTAGAAAATAATTTATCGACATATCAAGGTTTTCGAGTTATCGAAGTTCGAGATATCGAGAATATACTGTACTGCCGATTTTATTCATTTTTAATTTTAGTAGTAAATTATAGTTAGCTAAAGACTATAATTTGCATACAATGGCAGCATAATGAGGCCAAAAGTAGATAAAAATTACTAACATATTGTAAATAAAAATGGTGCATAAACAAAGATCTAGATGTCTATTACTAAACTCAATTTACTCACGATATTTCCGGGTTTCAAGACTTTTGATAATATCTGAATCAGCAAATGTAAATATCTTTGTAAAAAAAAATTAAGATTATTAAAAAATAGCTTAGTGATAAATGTGGCGCAATCAATACTAAATGAACAGCAGTTTTTTTTTCTTTTTTAATTTTGTTTGTTTAACGAATGCCAAGGAACGTAAACTACTTGGCGTTGCTCAAGCAAAGCATAAATAATGCTCTTTACTTTCTGAATGCTTAAGTTACTCTAACTCACCCAAAAAAATCATATCTTTTCCTGTATTTAAAAATTACCAAACATTATTCTAGTCAGGGAGGTTTGAGCGTCATTGAATAAATGATAACTTACATCAATATTTCATACTTATAAGTTTACTCTTCTCAATCTGAGCAAATCTTGCCTTGTGTAAATGTATATTAGAGATGAACACTAACATGGAAACTGACGTTCTAAAAGACAGGAAGATTAGAATTATTTTTAATATCTAATGCTCAAATATTTGGAAACAATTTTTAAATGAATTTCACTGCCTTTCAATCTTCAATGAAACTAAAAAAAGAATAATATACTTCAACTTTAAATTACATGGTAACTGGGATGGACATTTTAAATTTTCTAATTAAAAATTAGGAATATTCAAAACATATGCAGTTAAATCTCGAGACTTCTATGCTTTTTGGGTTTTTTTTTTATCTTCATATAATGGAAACAATAAACTTTTCAGCATTATCAATGTAGATATTTTAACAATCTGAAGCAAAACCAGATATACTTACTCGTTTATAATGATTAAAGTTTTTATAATACAAACCAAATAATAGCTGCATGCTTTAATTACACTCTTTTGTCTACTTTTTTTTTTCATTTTAGCTGTTTTTTGCAAACACTGCAGTTTATATCATTCTATTATACTATGTAGGATGATAAATAATTAATTTCTTAAAAAGTACACGAAAGAAGAGGTCATCCAAGTACACGCTTTATTTATTTGAAAATTTCAAATTCTGTGGCCTATTTTAGTGGAATTTTCTAAGGTAAGGATTTACAGTTGTCTCTGTGATATTAAATAATTTAAAACAGAACAAGAATTTCTCTATAATAAGTTCTTATCTGTGCTGTATATATATTTCAACTTTATATCATTCTATTGTGTTGACATCGAATGAGAATAACATCTGACTGTTCATCCTTTTTCTCGATAGAAGGCGAGTTCATGTCAGCGACTGTCAGGTGTGAATGATAACCAAGTGTCAACGCCCCTGTTCCGCTTCGAAACTCAGAAAACATTCGATGGAGAAAGAGACAGCGGTGACATTTATCTTCACTGAATTCCGCAGAAGAAACAGAAATCATCTATTCTTTTTACGAGTATCGCACTTGTGTTTTCCCATTTTACTTCAGTTGTAAACTACCAATGTAAAAAAATAATGGTTTTTTCTAACGATGAATAAAACATTCCCAATATAAAGCAGTTTATCACGAAATAAACAGGTAATGCAGTAAAACATCCAATGTATCCGTAGGTATATCAGAAAGAGGAGCATCTGCAGGATTTTATTTCGGGAGGGCCAATATAAGGAGCCGACTTCAAATAATTAAAAGAAAAACAACATTGTCTTCAAAATTTCTGAAAAAGACCAAGGCCACCTCAACCGGTCATTCAACCAAACAACTTAAACAAAAGAACATAGGTACATTTTAAAGAACCGTAAACTTACTAATTCATTTCTTCTTAAATTATTGTAAATTACAACACATCAACATTACAATAATTTAAGAAGAAATGACCTACTCTAACATTTCGAAATTCCGGGGGAGGGTGCGGGAGTGTGGGGATCCCTCGACCTTCTCCTATACACACCAATAATCAGAAACATAGGAATGCTATGCTCTAAGGCAGTGATCCCCAATGTTTATGAAGTCTTCCTACGGTTATGCCCCCCCCCCCAAAAAAAAAATTAGAGAAATAATACTTAAAGACAAGCATGTTTTATATAATAGCCTATATTTTACAATAGATTAAAAATTTTAATGAAGTAATGTAAAATATATTTTTTTAGAAAAACATATAATTGTTATTAAAATTTGAAATTTAGTGGTTTAGTTATGATTAAATTTAGTAACTTGAGTTCTTCATAAATTAAATTAGTTTCGTTCAGTGGGATGGTTGATACCAATTTATGAATATCTGACTCCAGAGTTGAACCAGTAGGTCTGGTTCTACATTAACTCTATTTCTATATTTATTTTTCATGTGAACGAGAAATGAAAATGTAGTCTCGCACAAACATGTGGTTACAAAAGGCATTAAGTATAGGCTTATTAGTCTGCTTTCTTCAACTAAATTAAGACTATAAATACAATTATACAGTTGTAAAAGCATTCGAAAGTAAACGTATAAAAAAACATATTTGAGTATAAGAAATTTATTTCTATATCCACATTAAAAATCAGTAAACTGTAACGCGGACTTTAGATTGGAAACCGATGGCATTAAGTGAATTTCTAATAATACTATCGTTTGCTAAAAGTTAATTTTAGAATTTAATTTAATAAACTACGATTAACTTTCTAAACTTAAAAACTTCATTGTATAATTCGTTTTTATTTTACTTTATACGTAGGTTTTTGAAGTTTTTATTGTAGTGTTTCAGTTTAAAGTTGATAAATTTGTTTATTTATTCCTAATGATTACAATTAGAATCACAGTTGAGTGATTCTATTAATTACCGTAAATCTAATAATTCTAATAAATATTAATTAATAATAATTACAATTAATAATTAATAAATGAAAACTTTCTATTTTACTTTATTTTGCTTAACATGAACCATAGCATTAAGAATGAATACTTCTCAGTCTTTCAATAACATAGCAGTCTGTCAAAAGCAGAAAGTTCAGTCATCTTTCTTCCTCTTGCTGCAATAAAATTCCACTATAAGTTTCTACAATTATTCTGAAGTTAATCAACTGTACAGGCCGACATCATAACTTAAACATTAAACTCTCGATGCAATTTAAATTTTAAAAAAAATCAAATGGACGTTTATCTCATTTGTAAAGGGTACCAAGGTGGGGAAAGTAAAATTTACTGCATGCAGTAAGTTTACAATAAATTGGAAGAATGCAGTAAAAAACTAGTTAATTGGATGTAATTTTTTTTTCTTTACACATTTAACAGTAATAACAGTGAATTTAGCACATTTATAATTTTAACCTTTTTTTAAAAAAATTGTTTTTTTCTTTCTTTTAAAATACATTAATTATTAGGAGTTTATTTAGCGCAATACACTTAAATACCTACATTTCAAAATTTATACCTTTCAACTGCACCTAAATCGGAAATCTAGTTTATAAACAAGTGAATAAAATTTAAAAAAAATTTTGTGCTAAAGCATAAGAAGGGCGACCTATAATAATAAAAAAATGTAAAAATAATAATAAAAAAAGAAAATACAGTAACGTAAGTAAAAGTTAAAAAAAAAGTTAGAAAAAAATAAAAAAAAAACGTTAGGAAACTAAGATAAACAAAGAAAACAACAAAACCACTCGGACATTCAGAAAAAAATATTGAGAAAGAGAGAAAAAAAGATGATATAAGGATTGGAACGGACATGTGTTCGAGACCTATAAGCACCAAGTTGTAGCTGCAAAGAGAAGGTTGAATTTTTAGCATTTAAGCTAATAACGGAAATCCATTGAAAAAATGCCAAATATCTCGAACATGGAGTGGCGATGGTCCATGAAAATACCCTGTTCTTACGGTGTTTGGGCCTCAAAACACGATGGTGAAGTCCGTTTGTTATCCGACCTTTCGTTCGGGAGTTTTAAGGAGGGTACAATCAGAACAATGCTAAATATCTGGAACAAGGGAGGGCGTTGGCTCTTGAAAATACCCCGTTCCTACGGTGTTTGGGCCTCTGAACACGATGGTGATGTCCATTTGTCGATCCGATCTTCCGTTCGGGAGGTGTTAAGCGTGGGACAGACGGACAAACGATTTTGGTCGCTATCATAATAGCTACAAAATGGGTACCTACAAATTAATAATAGGAGAAAACAAAATTAAACAAAGCTGTGGATTGATCCCCTCAATAATTTACAAAATTCAGTGTACATGAAGTGTATAGTTTTTCGCTGCAATTTTATAAATTCTACAAATAGATTTTATTTATTTTCAAAAGTCATGATAATGGAAGAGTACATGTTTAGAATATCGTTTCAGTTATTTTATTTTGGTTTCTAGGGAGTCGAAATGTATCAAAAGAATTTATTGTTTAATTTCCCTCATGGAAAAAAAAATTCTCATTAACATTTTCAGATAATAAAGTTGATCTTAATATTCATTTACAGACATGGTGTATTCACATTCAAGACATTAACAACAAGAAGTTTTTGAAACAATTTGAAGGTTACTTTCATTTCTTTTATTTTTAAAGTCGTAAAAATAATACAAAGGAAATGTCTTCTTTATTTTTTAATTATATATTAATTATAAAGGAGAGACATTGAATGTGAAATTGAAGAATAAAATTTAAATTTTATTCTTCACATTCGATATGATCTCTTTTTTTTATAATTTATAATGATGGGTTTCTTTTTTCACTTATATAAAATTAATTGACTATAAATAGTAGAGATTTTTCATTTTTAGAATAAATGATTTAAATCCGCATTGCGTAAGTTGCCTGAATGCAATTAAAATTTAAATTTAATTGAATTACACATTAATTTAATCGTCATGCATAGACTAAGGGGATTAATATTCACTGCTTAAGATAGGAGCCTATTGTTTCGTTTCCAATGCTTTTCTATGAGAGCTTTCTATGAGAGTTGATTTCTCAGCTAGAAAAATAACACCGAAAAATATAAAATAGAAATGTTACAACATCCCTTGTTCTTCAAAAACTTTTATCACACACACACACGGCTTCACTTTCATAGGTAATAGGCTAAAAAAAAATAAACATATATAATTTTTAACCTCATTCTAAGGGTGGTGTTCTCCATCGTTTTGTCAAAGCATGTTGTCAGTTAATGAGTCTGTAATCATGATCGAAGATCTACAGGTCTTGAAGTAAACAGTTGGTTTCCATCAAGCGTAATTAGACAATATTTTAAAGATGAGTCGTTGATAATGTGTCGTGTTTGTAAAAGTGGCTGCGATTTGTTAACAACATCAAAAATCATTTCCACATCACTTTTAGACACAAGTATTAATTTTAAAAACGGCTGCTTCAAAGGAGAAGATAAAACTTATTTTTAATTTTTATGATGAAGACAGGAATTTACAAGATCAGAATCTTCAAATGAATTTAGCCTAATCTAAACTTCTTTTCGGAACTTTTGGAAGTAGGAGTTCATACTTCCAAGTAATCGTGAAAATTTCAGGAATTGAAGTCGATGACAGCCATCTTGAAAAAGGTGAACATCGCGGGGACTGATGGGATTTTTTTTAAATTTTTAAGTGATTTGACTGAAGAAAATTGGATAGGGGTAAGTTTTGATGATGAATCTTGACGAACAGCCAAAGGCGATTAAGAGGAGATATTTATCAAGATCAGCTTTAACGTAAGGTTACTCTATGACATTATAGATAGGCCTATACAAATTTTCAGAAACTCCATTCCCACACAAATAACGAACTTTTACTTAATGCAGTATCGTAAATCTAATTGTTGCCATCTTGGGTTCTAGTCAATAAAAATTTGATATACAAATATATCATGAGTAGAAATAGTTACTAATTTTCAAAAACCGCTGGACTAAAAGCTCAACTTCAGTTGAACTAAAAGCTGAAATAGATTAACGATGCAGAAGCATTTGCATTTGCATAAACACATTTTATATGTAAAAAGAGATAAAAATTCATATATTTACGTAACACCTTGGAGGTATTTTGCGCTCTGTTAATATTTTATGCCATTTTATTTAATTTGTTTTTTTGATTCCAAGGAACATCATGAAAAACTATAATGTAAATTTCAGTTAAAAGTTCAATGAAAGTGGGTGAAAACTTTTTAAGAATGATGTAGATTAGCCATTTGGGGAAAGTCTTGCATTTTAGCTGTGGGATTTTAAGCAGTTGCATTAAACGATTGCAAATGCTTTTAAAGGGAAATTTTTCCCGTTAAAATTTGAAGGACAGCTAAAAGAAGAAAACGCTTTAGAAGAAGTGCAGTGACGTAGAGAGTACATAAGATCATCAATAGTGTCGGAAAGGAGTTATACAAGGAAGAAAGGACACTGAAATCAGTTAAGAAATAAAATTGCCAGAAATAAAGCAATGGAATTAATATATCTTAGGGAATTGATAATTGGATATTAGTGGAATTTTGTAGATTTTTAAAATATGAAAAGAAACAGGTAAAGAAATTGAAAGAATATGAAGACTCAAAGATAACACCTTAGTAGATTTTAAATGGTCTGTTACATAAACATACACTGTGTTCAAATTTGAGCGGAAGTTCGGACAGAACCTTGACCATTTCGCTCTGTCCGAACTGCTAAAAGATTTGGAAAGAATGGTTCAATCAAAAAGTGCAGAAAATGTAGAAACATTCGGGGATATGAATAACTATTTCAATATCAAAAATGTAGAAAAGGAAAAAGGAAAATAAATAATAAAATAGATCTAAAAAAATTATATCTTGTGACTGAAACTATTGGCAGGTAAGATTTTGACTACACATTTTGCGCTGATTCTTTTATTGCGGTATATTCACCAGTGACTAAGTTCTGAAAATTTATTAGTTTTACTCGAATCGAATTTTCTACTAATGCTTTGAATTTGGTGTTTGGAAAAGTAATAAGCGTAAAAGTAGCTTCAATGTATATTTATAAAAAATTTGTAAATCTCTCTAAATTCGAATAAGCAATTTTAAATAGTGATTTTAAAGAACTAAAACAGTATTTGGATAAAAAAAATAATATACACAATTTTAAGATTTGCTTCATTTCTAGAGTGTTTGATCATTTAATCTTTTATTAACTTTTATTAATTTAATAGTTCTTTACTGAAAACATCATCTGATATTGTCTTATGTCCACGTAGATAGCTCGGGCTGATTTTAAAGTACCCATTAATGAGAATCACTTCATTATTAAAATCCACTAATAAACAGGATAGAGACTTTTGTCCAAGGAAAAAAAATCAAAATTACTTATCCCACAAGAATCATAATTAGATATCCAAAAACATTAAATATAAATAGTTCAAACTATTCTTTTGCAAAAAACCAAGAAGAAAAAATGAAGAAGCCAATCCTCCAGAGGTAAAAATAAATGTTTGTTTTGAACAATTTCCCTACGAAGTTCAACATTAGACAAACAGTAACTAAAAAAATTATTTACATGTCTTGTTTTCATTTATTTTATAAGGCATGCAAATAATTTTTTTAGTTACTGTTTGTCTAATAGGAACTTCTTGTTTTCATTTTTTTTTTATTTCCTAAAGACCTTAAAGTCTTCTTTTCTGAAAATGTTACAGGTTTTTTTTTATTATTATTTTCAATTTTTCTTTGTTGTTTAAATTCGGGAAAATAATACAAACGAAAGTATTACAAAATTATATATATCTGCCGAATAATAACATGCTATTTTTTTTTCTGATAATAAAAATGAATCCTTTTTATTACTTCTGTTGTCTAAATTCGATTACTTGTAATCTTATCATTGCACGAGAAAATTAGTGTGTTACTAATGGCATTATCATGCATTTGTAGAAATCATTGTTTGAATTTTAATGCTTTTCTGTAAGAAATTTCTTGACAAGCACCAACACAAAGAATCTTTTAATTGTGTCCATAACTAGGCATATCAAGTTTCGTAAATATCATGAATACATGAATAAAAACACTTACACATATACTCTTGTCTACACATACTTTAATGATAGGTGAAATTATTGCTCAATAGAAACTCGAATATATATATTTTAAATCTAATAATACATATACATGTTTAGTATGTTTTACTTAACATTAATTCCATAACATTTAATAAAATAACAGCGCTGATATTTTATTTTTGCTCTTTAGTTTTTAGTTGCTAAAATAGCCATCAGAGAGCGCCTCTTCGTGGATTGCTTTTGCACTGATGCTCTTTTGCCTTTACTTAAAGCTTTGAAATTTTCCTAATAGATGGCAGCAGTTTCTGGATCGTAGTTAGTTTTTTTTTTTTCTTTTTAGCAAGAGTTTTGATTTGCGTTCGAGATACGCTTCTTAGAAGACATGATGACAGAGAAAATACAATGAAATGTTTAAAATTCTACCAATTCGGGATTGAAGTAATCGCGAATAAATGAGATATAAAATCATGATGCGGAATGATTACAAACTATATTGTATTATGTGAGACAAATAAATGTTGAAGACGAACTTGTAAAAATGAAAAAGATTTTGGGTCTTTTGATGATTTAGTGATTATACTCTATATGTACTCAATACATATTAGCGAACTACTTAAGGAAATGAATAAGTTATTAACATAGAAATAAATTATTAATATAAAATGATATATCTATTTATGTTTATATATACATATTATTAAAACAGTGACAGTGAAATAAAAATATTGAGAATAGGCTTAAATGAGAGCTAAATTAATAGAAATGAATAAATTATAAAGGAAATTTAATGTATCAGAAGAGTTCATCTTCTAAATACGTTTTGGCAAAGGAACTTTGAAGGATAAAGTAAATAGCAAGACTTTCTTTCTACTAAGGAATTGCAAATCGTTTCAGTAACAAAAACGTTCCAATTACTCAGAAAACTTTTACCCGAAATAAAATAGCTCTTAACAGTCAGGCAGAGAAGTTAAAAATCTAATCACACTTCCCGAAACCAGAAAAAATACTTTATTATCAAAATTTATTTTAATCACAGTGTTGTTAGTTGAGTTAGGAAGGACAGTATTTCTTTAGACATAAGAAAAAGTAGATCTTAAACTAGATATAAAAATCGGCAAACTCTCATGACTTCTAAAAAGAAAGCTTAAACTCTTAAATATGAAATTTCATATAAATCAGTGCATTATTCCTTGATTATTGAAGGGCATCATTATTTGGCCAAATGCCAGATTTCCAAAATTTAACAGAATGTGACACAACACTTCTCAACTTTTAAATATGAAATTCATGTAAATTAGTGCAGTTTTCAATGAGTTTCAATTCTTAAGATCCTTATACCACATTGTCCCTATTGTGAAGAGCCCATAAATCTATAAATAACAACCTAATCAGGGCAGAACAATAACAGTTAACTTTGCAATATAAAGTTTAACAATAACTTAGCATTAAAAATAAAAACAACAACATCTTTTCATCTTCTTAAGCTTAGCTAAATTAACAGGTTTAACAGCTTACCTGCTTCTTCAGGCTTATCGATACATAGAATGATCTTCATAAAACATAAAAAACAAAGTTTTAACAATATCGAATCTTAACAATATTGAGTAGAATATACATTATTGAATCATTCATGGTAATTACCATTTACATATCATTTGTTAAGACCAAAAGAAAATAATATCCTAACATATAAAGAATATGACGATATGACCAATATTATGGCTAAAGAACCAACCTTTGAACCCAGACCTAAATTACTCAAAGATAATATCCCTGAGAGACTTATTATCAACTCATTTAACTCCCCACTCCAGAATTTAGCAAAATTCATGAATAATTTCTTGAATAAGTTACCTGCATTGAACAAAAGTGTAATAGTACAGAATACTAATCAAGTAATAAATAAATTGAAAAACTTCAATACCAATAATAACAATAGAAAATTTAGATTATTTTCATTAAATGTGGTAAATATGTATACCTCAATACCTGTTGAGAAAACACTAAAGATGATAAAAGAAATATGTAACCCAAATCCTGAAATTCTGTTGATTAGCAAAATAAAAAGTGAACAGGTGATAGAAATACTTGAACTAATATGTTTCAATTGCTTCTTTAAGTTTGACAATCAATGGTATAAACAAAATATTGGTTTCCCAATGGGTAGCCCAGTCTCGGGGACCCTAGCCAATATTTTCTTTAATAATTTTGAAGTAAATAACATACTAACATGGAATAAGAATGAATTTGAATACATAAGATATGCCGACGTCATATTGATAATATGGAAAGGTACACCCAGACAATTTAGGATTTTCTTCAATACTATAAACAGCATAGATAATAACATTAAATTTTAAGATGGAAGAAGAAAACCAAGGTCATATTGTTTTTCTCGACTTAAGTTTATATAACAGAAACAATTTTATTGATTATGAACAATAATCATAAACCATAAACCCTATCAAAGTAATGTAATGCTAAATTATAATTCAATACATAATTGGCCAACTAAGAGAGCAGCTATCATGGTTAAAAAGAATAATAATTACTTTAGATGAAGGGAAATGAATGAATAAAGTCAATGAATTCAAAAAGAAACTGTATTATAATGAGTATCCTAGAAAATTGATAAATAAGATGTGTAGATGTTTTTTTCAAAAGAAGATGGAGGATAACATTAAAGAATCCAAAGAAATTAAAAATATAATAAAAGTTCCTTACAATATCAAAATTAATAAAAATCAAAAACAGCACAAGACTAAACAAATTGCCATTCTGAAT
>JAFIDM010012231.1:67744161-67755846 GCA_023159025.1 Thereuonema tuberculata
AATTTCTTTGCTAATGAACTATTTTCAGATGAGGCTACATTCACAAACCATGCTAGCATTAATCGGCATAACAAGCATTACTGGAATGTAGAAAATCCCCACTGGTTACGACAAGTTAAACATCAACGTCCTTGGTCAGTTAACGTTTGGTATGGAATGAAAGGGAACAAACTCTTTGGTCCTTATTTGATTGAAGGTACTTTGAATGGAATCAGATATCGAAATTTTTTGAAACAGGAACTACCAATACTACTTGAGGATGTTGCCTTGGACGTTCGACAAAGTATGTGGTATCAGCATGACAGTTGCCCAGCGCATTATGCACGTCACGCATGGGGAGTATTAACCATGATTACAATAGTCGGTGGATTGGCAGAGGTGCCCCTGCCTGCTAGATCGCCTGATTTGACATCGCCGGATTTCTTTCTGTGGGGTTATCTAAAAGATAAGGGTTATCAACAACTGCCAACAGACCGTGAAAACATGGTAGAACGCATAAGAAACGCCTGTGCTGAAATTCCCGCAGATATGCTTTTGTATACAGTCCTGTATACAGTCATTTGAAAACAGGATCAATAAGTGTATTGACGTTGAAGTTCTTATTTTTGAACACTTACTGTAATTGGACAAAACACTCCGATATGTGAGACAAGAAAAAGAAGAGACACAACGGAATACATTACTAGTTATGAAATAATTGCCTCTTCCACTCTCACAGCGTGGGGTTGGGGGGGTTAATTCACGTGTCATTGGATAGCATTTTGATAAATATCACATACGTCTACATTTTTATTTCTGTGATTCATATGATTTTTTATTTCTTGTGATATCCCCAAATTTCAACGATGTTTTACCCATTTTGATTTTTGTCGATTACAGCGCCATCTGCGAGCAACCCCGACCTACAGTACATCAAATCAATGTGAAATTTTCTTTTATATCAAGTTCCCCAACGATGTGGTAAAAAAAGGATAAACATTCAACAGGATTAAGATTGAAAAAGGCGCCGTACGAAATAAAACAGGCCTGGTTGACTTGGTACAAGACTAAAGACGGCGGAAGAAAGATGGGATTCATAAACACACGAGCTGATGTGTGTGTTTTCAACTCAGTGAACAAAGATTCACAGACAATAGTTTTCGTTCATGTTGATAATATTTTGCTATTCGGAAGCAGTCAACAAAGGATCAAAGAAGTGAAAAGCAGACTTAACAAAAGGTTCGGGATCACGGATTTCGGTGAAATAAATAAATTTTTAGGTATGTCTGTGGAGTGGAGTCGTGAGAACTGCCCGATATTGATATCCCAAAAGTCATTCATCGTGAAGTTGTTCGAAGAACACGGAATGAAAGATTGCAAGTCTGTGGATTCTAACAGAAATCAAGATAAAGATCCAGAAGACACTCGAGATCTTAATGAAAACGAGCATTTTTTACGTTCCGCAGCATTCTAGGAAGTTTAACTTACCTAGGTAACATATCTAGACAGATATTTATTTGAGTGTTCATATGCTGTCACGAAAGATGGAAAAACCCTGTAAATACGATCTTGTGTCGCACAAGATAATCCTCAGATACTTGTCTGGAACGATGAACTGGAAGTTGAGTTATTCGAAGAAAGTAGACAAACTGATAGGTTTCTGTGATTCGACATGCAACGACTCATGTCAAGATAGCAAATCGACTACCGGATACGGATTGAAAATAAACTGCGGGGCGATAGTTTGGAAGACCCTGAGGCTTCTTCAGCCAGATTTACTGTTGATGATATAGCAGAATGCCTGAGAAAGTTAAAGACGCCACAGTCGCACCCAGAAGCGGCATTTCAACCAGAAAACACAAAAAGGAAAATAAACTGTGACCAATGCGACCTTAAATTCATTGTCTCAACAACCTCTATTTAGGCAAGGGATTGATGAAATTCAAAACAAAGAAAATAAAATGACATAAAATTTAACTTGCATAAAATATCTTTACGGAATAAATAAAAAACTGCACGAATGAAATAAATGTAGGTTCTTGCAACTGAGCAATCATTTCGGGAATCTGGGACAGCTGTTTCAGCCTTGTTAGGCTTCTTCAGCTAGCTTTACCATTGGTGACAGCTCAAAGTGCTTGATAAGGTTGAAGACGTTCAATTTTGTTTCTTCTTAATTTATTATTTTTGGGTGCTTTATTTTTTTGATTATACTCACTTGTGCCTGGCCGTTGCTGAAACAGTGATATTAGGGACACGGTTATTTTCCTTTTTTGCTTGCTTTTTAGGTGGGGAAAACTAAAGCCCTTGTAATATAGGGCTTTAGGGAAAACCACTTCGGGTTCGGCTGTTGGGTCTTTAACCTTTTCATGGACTCGGAGCTATCATGAAATCTGGTCGCAGAAGCCGAAAAAGGCTGAAACTGCAGTACCAGATTCCCGAAAGTATAACTCATTGTACGAGAACCTATATTTACTTCGTTGATAAATTTTTTTGAGTAATTGCTTAAAGGGTATTTTTTTCTAATATTAATTTTCTTAATTTTTCATTTCAATTTTCAGTTGATTTCGTTTATTTGTTTTTTAATTATAATATAAATTTACTAGAGTGTAATAGGCATTTTGGTTTTATGATTATGTTAAAATTTGATCCATTGGTGAATAAAAGGTGTGCCGGTGGTTTATTAGAACACCTGAACGT
The DNA here is from genome assembly GCA_023159025.1 of Thereuonema tuberculata. Classification (NCBI taxonomy): domain Eukaryota; kingdom Metazoa; phylum Arthropoda; class Chilopoda; order Scutigeromorpha; family Scutigeridae; genus Thereuonema; species Thereuonema tuberculata. Next base: position 67,746,838 of record JAFIDM010012231.1, read on the forward strand.
ATCCTGCTCGTTTCTAACTTTAAAATTATTTAAAAACGGCGTTTAAATGGCGAATGGTTAAAGAAGATAACTTCTAAGAAAAATAGAATTAAGAATAGTGGAAAATGTTACTTGTGTTTACATTAATGAATTTCAGTTGATAATCTTACAGGAAAAATAATAAAGAAATTGAATCATTAAATTGTTTTATCGTGTTAAGTATCCTGGTTTCCTAAGAATGTGATGTTCATCAATCACTAAGTCTATATGTATCTGAATATTTGTATGTATGTCTTTGTTTTCCGTTAATCAATTATGAACTCTAGACATATCTTCTTGCAACTCAACTTTATAATTTAGCGTGATCCTTTGTGAGAAAGGTGCGTAAAAGTTGCAAAAATCCCATAAAATTGAATTTTAAACAAAACAATGATATGTAACAATCATAAACAATTTAATCTGGTTTTTTTATCTATTTTTTTTTTTTTGCTGAAATATTTTTTTATGTTATCTTAAAAATAAGTTTTATTTAACTCACTTAATTAAAAATCTATTTACAATTCAAAATAAATGTATTTACAATAAACATTCCAGCATGTTTCAAATACCATGGCGATGCATTCGTTGTCAGGCCAATGGACTAGATCATGGGATCATAACGTAATCGTATCAGATGTTTGTGGACCCTGCTTGTGGACATTCTAAGAACTTGACGCTATGAAAACGACTTCATTTTTGACACTTAATCGATGACCTCATAGACACTTTCGAATTATAGACGGATTACATCTGAGGGTGTTCTGCTTTTAAAACTCGGGATTCCATGATCTACGCCATTTTTTTGACAACGAATGCATGGTGACAGTATTTGAAACATGTGGAATTTTTATTGTAAATACATTTATTTTTAATTGTAAATATTTTTTTAATTATGTGTATTAATTAAACAAGTTTCATATATCACACACGTTAAACCCGTTTTCATACTAGTTTATGTTAATTGTTAAAATTCTTTCAATGCTTAGGAACTGACATGAGTAACTCAGGTGATCCAGCATCAACTTCAGGCCTCTATGATGCAGGTGCAAGCTCAGGAAATTCTGATCCAGGTTCAAGCTCAGGAAATTCTGATCCAGGTACAAGCTCAGGAAATTCTGATCCAGGTTCAAGCTCAGGAAATTCTGATCCAGGTACAAGCTCAGGAAATTCTGATCCAGGTTCAAGCTTAGGAAATTCTGATCCTGGTTCAAGCTCAGGAAATTCAGATCCAGATTCAAGCTCAGGAAATTCTGATCCTGGTTCAAGCTCAGGAAATATGGATCCTGTTTCAACCAATCAAAATTCTAATCCGACTTCAAATTTGGGGAATTCCAATCAAGGTCCAATGACAGGAACTTCAAAGCCAGGAGATAGTTCGCAGAAGACCAATTAAGCTACACGATCTTCAGTGAGTTCATGCTTGTTACTAATTTTCAATCTTACGGAATTTTATTTTTATTTTTTATTTTTATTCCGCAAAATATTTTTATGTATTAATTTACTAATTTTTCATTGTGTTGAATTTATATACAATATAAATTTTTCAAACGAAATTCTTATTTTTTAATAACAATTTCAATCATTATTTTTTTAGTTGCTCAATTTTTTATTTAAAGCACGTTCAACATTTATGTAATTTTGGATTGATTATTAAATTTGAAATAACTAGTATTGCTGTTTTTGTATTTATTTTCATTCATTTGAAATTACATATATAGTTTTCAAGTAATTACACAAGTATTTATTGTAATTAATGCTTCATTCACAAAGAATCAAAAAAATATCAGTTCAACAATTGGACAGAATTTTAGAGACATGCATTTAACTAAAAATATAATCTTTACAATTTATTTTCAATTACAACATTTATAAGTAATGTTACCAAAATAAAGTATTACCAAATTAATTTATTTTTTCTTTATTTTTCCATTTTTCTTTCTTCTTCTTTCTTTCTTTTTTTTTGAATAAATAATAATATTTTAAATGAGATAACTAATTCATTCATTTTATAGTACAAGTATATAAATAGTCTTCATTCAATAACAACGTGGACTTAAACTAAGAACTACTTCTGTTTTTAATTGAAAATTGAACGTTTGCAATATTCTGATGTGAAGCATCCGTTAAGAATAAAACAGAAAATGTATTTAGTGAGAAATAGTACGTTTTGAAACAGAAGACTAAGGCGTTTGCATATCCGAACGAATTTTTTGTAGACTTCGTTTCTATGAAATGAAACGGACCTAAATAAGTTTGTTTCTAATGTTCTGTATTCTTTTATTAAATCATCCCTTCAAATTTAGAATATGGTATTAAATCAACTACTGAAATGTTTTAATTACATCTAATTTACGACAACTGGCTTTAAGAGTGGTTTTATGACACGAAAGAAACTAAAAGCTAAAGGTAAAAATATTAAAAACAAAAAACAGTCTATGCTGAAAATTAATTGTGGTATTATATCAAATTTTAGTATACAATAGTATAGTGTATAAATGGTTTTCTTCTCTATCGCTCTTTTAAGCATAGATTTACTAGATTTAAGAGTATTGTATATCGTAAAATAATCTTTAATGTAACAAACAAAAATGAAAAACCTTAATGTCTTGTCTGCAATATCAATTTGTAAGTTCAACTTTTCGCAAGGGATCCGGAATCTGATCGTATAAGGCTTTACATTATTATAAATTACTGTATTACTGTTGGCAGTTTCAAACTCTGGCGAAATAAAACAAAACTAATAAATTAAATGAAATGAGCCGTTCCGGCGTTGTTTCGTGCACAAGGTAGCAGCCTCTCACGATGCAGATTCTTCGGATTCCAGGACGCGGCTTGATTTTTTCAAATTCCCTTTCTGTGTCGTCAGTCTCTTTTTCACTTTCTCTTCGGATCTCAAGCCTGGCCATGATGGTTTCCTAGGGAAGGCAACTGAGAAATCATTCCAGTATCTATTCCCTAGTAGGGGCGGGTCTCCGATTGGAGGGTGCGTTTCGAAGATGACAAGGCAAAGCCTTTAGCAAAAAAAATAAAAAAAAATAGGTATAATGAAACATTGTTAATTTTTTTTAGAAAACAGCATTATTTAACATTGGATTAAGAAATCAAACAATTTAAATCAAAGAATTTAAATGATTTGAAAGATAAGAAATGGAGACCAAAAATACAAAATGATAATACAGTAAAACCTCGTTAAGTCGTCACTCAAGGGACCAACATTTTTGACGACTTAAACGGAGTGACGACTTCGGCGGAGTGAGAATTTTTGGAAAAAAAAAAAAACAGAAAAAAAAACTGAAATACAGTATTTTTATGAATTGTTGTAGAATTCGGTGAGAAATTTTCAGAAATCAATACATGCAAATAAATGAGTGGAAAATCAAAAAAAAAAAAAAAAAACCCACTTTTATAGCTACCACATTTTAATCGTTTTATAAGAAAGACTATGTCTGTCTTTGAAACGTTGCAGCAAACCATTGCTGCCGCCGAAATCTTCAATGTTCAACTCCTTAGCAATTTCCACGGCTTTTTCTTTGAGAATCACTCAGAAATCGGCACATTTTGCGATTTGGCATGTTGTAGCCATCGATCTAAAACCTCCTCGATCTCGTCAAACTTCGATTTCCTCATTCTCTTTCTTTTATCTTTGCTGTCAGCTTCTTCAATTAATTGTTTCGATGAAAGAATATCGTTTAATGTAGTCCTGGGAATATGGTGTTCTTTAGCAAAAGCTGTTTTCGAAACATTTTCGATTTTTCAAAAAATGCAATTAAGTCTTTTTTTTTTCTTTACAAGATAACGAGGTAAGTTTTCGTTTCCGTGACATGATAAAAACGTAATCGAACCCGAAATTGCAACAGAAAAAATAGCCCTTATTGCGGGGTTTATTCGCTATGAAATGAAGTCACACTCAGGAACGGTCAAGAAAAACGTCCACACCCGACAGAGTAGCAGCGAGAAGTGTGCTTTGAATGATTAGCAGCGAGATTCCAAGAACCCAAATCCTCCGAAGGGGTACGGGAAAGGAATGAAGTGACAGGCATGGTCGAAAATTCCCCGTAAAGGCATGGCTTCTTAAAGTGATGGGGCGGGGCTAAAAAGACAACTCGATGGCATGCAAAATGGAGAAGAAAGATGCTTTTGGCCATTTTTGAGGGTGACGAGTTATCCGGAGTAGAATTAAATTTGGTGACTGGTAAAGGAGGGTTATTTTACATTATTGTGTATGAGACCTTGTCGGGATCAAAGGAAAACGACGACTTAAACGGATTGACGACTTATCCGGGTGACGACTTAAAGAGGTTTTACTGTACTTACATCATGAAACACTTAAAATTTCGGTGCATAATACTTTTTTAATTGAAAATTTAGTTTAAAAGCCTTCAACAGAAAAAAAAACATAATTAACTTCAGTTAAACTAATGTATTATTTTTTAAAACATGTTTTTAACTATGCCATGAAACATCATTTATAAATAAAACCATCTGCTTTGGAGGTAATTGACGTCGTAAATCAAACAATAAATACAATAATACATCCATGAAAACTAGTTTTTTGGCCTGCTTTTTTTTTAAATTCGTCAATGGAAACGAAATTAAAGTGTTTGCGATCTAGAATTTTATTTTATTTCCAGAATTTTATATTTTCTTTATAATTTTATATAGCTTTCTATTATATTATTTTTCAAAAACTAAAAATTATAATGATAAAATAAAATTTTTGTAGTTTTTCTTGGAGAAAAAAAATAAAAAAATTAATAAAGTTTGTAATTAATTAAATTTTTATCAAAATTTTAAGAATTGAGATTTTATATTAATTAGATTATTACTGAAGAAATTTACAATCAGAAAATTTTGACCAAAATTAAAAAAAAAAATCGTTCTGCGAACAATTTCTAAGACTGCTGTTTCACTCTCAATGGTACTTGTCAGCAGGAGTAGGTATTTTCAAACATCAAATCTTTCGTGGGAGGCATAAGAAATAGAAAGAAGAAAAAAATCATTACAATGTGACAAAATTAATTCATGAAACTGCTATACACAGAACTTTATTTTCAATTCGATTCATTCAAAAGGCATTAAAATAATTTTTTAATCATTTATGAGATCAACATTTTTTAGAAGCTCCGTGCAAAAGTTATTGAGGTTCTTATTTATTAAAAAAAAAATATGAAAAATAAAAAAAAATACGGAAAAATTTAAGAATATACAAATGATTGAGTAAATCTGGCTGATGAGTCCTAACTAGAACGATACAGTGTCCCACACTCAAATGTTGACGATAACTCAAGGAATCAATGAAAAATTGTGCTTTCTCAACATTTCCCTGTTTTCATTTTCCATAGTAAACATTAGACTTCCACTTAAAAAAAAGAATTCTGTCATCATAACAGCTCGCAGAAGTTATGGAATTCTTTAATCGTAAAACCAGAAAAATAAAATGTTTTAGTAACTCCTCTTAGGTTGTTTTCTTTACTAGTGTATTTTTAATAAACTAGAACTTCATTTCAGTTAATTTATATTAACTAATCAGATTAGAAAAGGTTGATATATAAAATATCTTAATTGCAGTTTTTATTTAAATTTAGTTTCCCAAATTGGAAATTTATTTATTATAACAGATTCCGTCTTTTTTAATTAATAATCAAACTGTCGCAATGTTCTGAACTGAAACATTTGTTGCTATGAAAGAACCTTTTTGGAGAATCGAATGACAAATGCAACAACACATTCTTTATGAACGCTGTTTTATATTTCGTTTCCGAAAAATAAAACGAGATTAAAATGTTTTCTAAAGATAATCATAAACTATAAAATTGTAAAATAAAATTACTAAAGAATTCTGAAATAGAAATAAAGAAATTTCTTTAGTTCAATTTCATAAGTGTAATATTGACACAAAATTGTATATACCTTTATCAATTGAGTCTATTAATATGTTACTCTGTTAGATTAAGAACTGAATAATTGAATAACACGATTTATTCCTTTAATGGTAGCAAAGCTGTTCTTATGTTGATAACTGTCCTTTTAAGTTATTGGGCCCCCACAATGAAGTCCAACTATATCCAAAAATCCTGCTCTCCTGTAAGAGGAAGTAGGATTCTGTCATAGGAAGGATAGCCTATTAGCGCCTCGGAAAAGTGAAAAATAAAAATAAAAAAAAATCATATTCTAATTATTTAATATGATTTAACGTTTATTATTGGAATAAAAAGAATTAAAGGTCAACACACAGTATTAAACTGAAAGATTTATGCCATTAAAAATACAAGCTTTCAAAACGTTTAGAACTCTGGTCGTAGGGAAAGCTTGTATTTTTATTTGTATAAATTTTTAATTTTAATACTGTGTGTCGGCCTTTTATTCCAACTAATCATTTAGTTTTATTTAAACTTGTAATAATTCAAACTAAAATCATATAACAGTAAGTAGTTCTTTTGTGGCTATGCCGGAACGGTGTTTAACTTTAAATCCATCAAAATATTACAAATTTTATACATCAAAATATAATACTTAGAAATGTTAAAAAGCTGTCGCCAAACAGGCCCACGGGTGCGTGGGAGGTAAGGCTCCCGACGTGTCTTGACCAACGGGACTGGTATGAGGACGGTGGTCAGCCCCCCCGCCTTTAACTCACGGGAAAGAAACCCGGTACCCATTCTACAAAGAGCTGGATAGGTCCTAGGACCCGTTTGGAGGAGAATTGAGCGTAGAAAAATCCCCGCTTCCGCCAAGGCTGGGAATCGAACCCGTCACCTTCAACCCGCAGCCAAGCTCCCTTACCCAGGCCCACACTTAGAAATATAAGTATGAATATTTAATACTTTTAACTCAAATCACGCTTTGTGACTGTGTCTGAAGTGATTTTTCTTTCCATTGGAAACATTTTAACGAGTTAGTTTATTTAATTTATAGATATCCATAATTTGTGAGACAATCAAAAAATTCGTTTGGAAAAAAAGGGAAGTGAAATACGGCAAAGAAAAGGAAAAAATCTTTAATATTTTCTTGCCATTATCCATTTAGATATTAAAAAAGAAGACAAATAAATATATTATTTTTGCACCAAACAAGAAAAAGAGAAAAATTATTAAAGCATCCATGGTTGTTTTTGAAAGTGAAATCATAATAAAAATATGAAATTGCTCTCTTAAAAATGACATTAAGAATATTTCTAAAATTTATCAACAATACTTTATGATATCAGCGTTCTGTAATTCTATTTTTTTTTCCGAAAACAAAAATAACTTTTGATTTTTATTTCCGTCAAGCTCAATTTGGAAGGATATAATAGCAAGCAGAATGAGAAACTTTATAATTAGAAAACATTTTATTAGAACTTTTTAATATCGTATCGGGAACACAAACATCCAACACAAAAAAGTTAGATAAATAATAGTATTTTACTGTTGTTCTCGTTTGATACACGGAATAATCCACAAACACATCAATTTGTTCTTATTAACAGATGTTTCATGAAACACACTATTCAGTTCAATTTTTAATTAAAAAATATATAATTTATTGCTGTAATACAATGTAATTTTATTAGCCTTATGGTATCGACGGCTGTTTAGGAAATATTTCATTTGAGAAACTTATCTGTCGTAAGTTAACAAGGTTAAGATGATTGGTTTCAATGTGCACAGTCATCTGATTTATAATTTTAAACAATGAAATCTAGAGAAACATTATTAGAGCTCTAATGTTGTCAGGATCCTGTACTATTGTTTTTTTTTGTTCAAAGAAAGTTATAATGGACTTTATTTTTACAGCAATATTAAAATGTATGATTGGTTTGTTTTAAATTGCTGAATACGAATTCACACAATAAAATATTAAGAACAAAAAACTTTTTATAACAAAAAATATCAAAGTATTCCTACAGAATCAAAATGAAATGAAGCTAAATTGAAGTAATAAATCATTCTTTTTTAATTAAATATCGAACACTTGTAATGTTCGACTTTTCCTCAAAAACTAGATCAGTTCTTTTAGACTAACAGATGTCCAAATGAAAGAACTGATCTGATTTTGTTTCACATTTTGTGATTGTTTTTGATGCTGAAAGGACAATAAAAACATTTAAGTTTTGAAATTACTATCTCAAAAATGACATTAAAAATATTTCTAAAAGTTATCAACAAAAATTTACAAGAATTTATGATTTTAATCTTCTCAAATTCTTTTGTTGTTTTTTTTTCCGAAAACAAAAATAACTTTGTATAATGATAAAGAAAGGCTGTAATAATAAGCTGATTGATAAACTTTATAATTAGATGACTATTGGAACTTTTTAATTTCGTTTCAGGAACACAAATATCCAACACAAAAAAGTGGGGTAAATGATGTTATTATAGTTTCCATTTGATACACAGAATGACCCACAAAACAGATCAATGTGTTCTTATTAACAGATGTTTCATGATACACACTAGTTCAGTTCAATTTTTAATTAAACAAATATATAATTTATTGTTTTAATACAAGTTAATGTCATTAGTCTGATGATTAATGATGAGAAATATTCTCCTGTTTTGGGAATATTTCAATTTTTAAAAGTTAATTGTAACGAGTTAACAAGGATAAGATGATTGGTTTCAATGTGCATAGTTATCTGATTTATAATTTTAAACAATGAAAACTAGAGTAATATTATTATAGCTCTAATGTTGTTAGGACTCTGTAATGTCGTTTTTCTTCAAAGAAAGCTATAATAAACTTTATCTTTATAACAATATTATGAAAATGATTGGTCGGTTTTAAATTGTGGAATAGGAATTCACGCAATAAAATCTTAAGTTGTGAAAAAAAAAAATATCAAAGTCTTTCTATAGAATAAAAAAGTGACTCTAGTGTTTAAAAGTGCAAAAGTGACATCTACAAACTGCCATTTCATGGTAAATTGCCGATTTTCAGTGGAGAGTAGTCACTCTAAAAACCCCTAAGTTCAATCACGGAGGTAAGTAAAAGTATAGGAAGCGAAAAAAA
>JAFIDM010012231.1:67762233-67775643 GCA_023159025.1 Thereuonema tuberculata
AATTTGTGTTAAAGCATAAATTAAAAAAAAGAATGGGTCTTTGGAGTTCGTTTTACTGGTAGAATGAACTTATAAATCTCGCCACGAGAGAGCGTGTTGTATCAGTATGGCATAAAAAAAGTTCATTATCTCTCGAAATTGCCAAACTCGTTTACTGGAAAACGATTTTTTTTTTTTTGCAGCAAATGAACGTTATAAGGAAATTAATATGTGCTAAAGTAATAAATTATATATTTTTTTAACTAAAAATGAATTGATAAAGTTCAATTGTGAAGCATCTGTTGAAAATAATGAAAAAGTTGATCCGAATGGATAAAAATTATGGTTTTCTGATAAATTGGGGACCGTAGCAAAACATCAATGAATACATTTTCTTTCCTCCCCGATTTTCTGTGTTCCCGAGACCTAATGAAAATGCTCTAATAAAATAAATTAAGAAGAGATTCAGAATATAGAAAATTTCTCTATAATGAAATGCTGTTGATACGTTCTATAGAATTAAAGTAGGTTAGAAATCATTAATTTTATATTAATGTTATATTGTAACGAGTAATTATTATTGTAGTTTGAAGTCTTTAGTTTAGTAAATAATTCTCATCTTTAAATTCTTATAAATTCTCAAAGTTTTAATATTTGTTCAAGTTCAACCGTTGAATTGATAATTCTATTGAGAATTGACAAATGCTTTATTTTTAAATCTCAACATTCAATTCAAAACATTTGATTAAAATAAAAATTTATAAATTGTTATTTCCAAAAAAAAAAAAAGTCATGCAATTTCCGGAACATTATTGTCTTTGATTTTGAAATGAAACTCCAGTGAACATCTGGAATTTCCTTTCGACATCATTCACGTTTTTTCAAACACACGACCACTCAATCCCGTACAATAGTCCAATATATCAAGCGCTTACTTTTCTATAAGGTGAAAAAATAGTCTTGATTCCAGCGTAAAACTCATTTATTCAAGCCTTTCAAATTCTTGGGTTAAATATTATTTAAAGAGAGTAAGTACTATATGTTTAATATACAATGTGTGTAATAGATTTCTTTTTTTGCTAATTCTTTAATTATCATGAATTTTAATTTTTTTCAAAACGCTGCTTTAGGTTTGAATATCAAAAAATGCTGAACCTTGTTTAAATCACAATGAATAGGCCTACACCAGTAAGTTATTCAGAAAAAATAGAATAGTAGTTAACTAGTCGGCTACCCGTCGCTTCGCTCCGGAAGCCTCGCGTGTGTAACGGAAAACAATTTGTTATTTATTAAAAAAACACACACACACAAATTACATCAAGTAAAATAAAACTAAAATTTTTTTAAAGTTTTTTTTATTTTAATTTTTGATGTATATATTATCTCAATTCACGACTGCTTTTAGAATCAGCGTGTGAATCATATATCTGTGATATATTTTTATTTTTTATAGAGATTAGAATGTAATCCTTGTGGTCTAATGCCTAAGACGTCTAACTTCGGAGCAGAAGGTTGCATGTTGGATTCCAGTAGATAACTTGTAGAAATTATTTCTATTTTTGTAAATTACAATAATTGCACCAGACCGAAAGAGAAATAAAAGATTTTCGTAATATAGATACAATTTTCAGTCGCTTTTGAGCTACAAATAGTGAGCTTTCAGTATTCTACTTAATAGAAATAGTGCTTCTTTCTTTCTTGAGTCTCTTTTTTTTATTTCCATTGATACTTTACAGTGGTTTTTGAGTTAGAAATAGTGATTGTTTTTGAGTAACGAATAGCGATTTTTCAGTATTCTACCTAATAGAAATAGTGATTATTTTTTTTTCTGTTCTTTTTTATCCAATTCCAATTGATACTTTTCAGTGGTTTTTGAGTTACAAATAGTGAAAATTATCTATATCTATTAGCTAGGCCATCAGATTGTTCGATATAGATATTTGAAGAAGAGATTTCAGATGGACGTTAGTTGATATAGATGATAAATGAAGATCATAGCTTGTATACGAAATTCTTCGCAACAAATTGATTGTGAGTATTCTTTAGAGTGAAGATAATCAAATTCTGTTGAATTGTGACTCAAAGACCTAAAGTTGTATGTGAGTTAAGACAACGTTTTCCAATTATATGGCAACTTTATTTAGAGTTTGTCCTTGAGCTTTATTGATAAATATCGCATAAGAAGGTCTGATCGGAAATTGTTTTCTTGTGAAAGTGAATGGAAGTAGATTACCGCATGGTTCCATAGACATCCTATGGATGAAAACAAAATCTCCTTTGTGAGTTCTGTTATAATTTCGGTTTCTATGAGATCATTATCGAATGAACAGCATTTAAGTTGAGTTCCATTGCAGTATGTAAACTTGGGATTGATGTTTCGCAACAATATTATTGGAGATCCAATCTTCAATGACAAACGATGTTGAGGAATTCCGCTGAGATTCAATGCGTTCAGACACTTGGGCGTATAGAGATGTTCGTGTGATGGATTATCAGAAGTGTCAATTTTATTCGCAATTGTATTGTATGCTCTGTAGTCTCTCCTTGTATTCTTAGACTTATCATTCGATTGATGTTATCGACACTCTCGTTCATCTCGTTTATCCAATTCCAATTGATACTTTTCAGTGGTTTTTAAGTTACAAATACTGATTTCTCAGTATTCTACCTAATGACGTACTGCGTCTTTTTTGACTTTCTTTTTAATTACAATTGTTACTTTTCAGTCAAAGTCAGTTCAGTTATGACAGATAAGTCAAAAAAGCAATATCAAGAGAGTTGTAGTTCCCATGGCCTAATGGGTAAGATGTCTGACTTCGGATCAGAAGGTTGCAGGTTCGATTCCTGTCGCGGATATTTCATTGAAAAAAATTCTTTCTATTTTTCATTCTCACAGAAAACTGCGCCGGAATGACACACAGACAGACACACAGACAGAGAAATAAAAGATTTTAGTAATATAGATTATCTAATATTTTATTTTAATAAAAAAGTTTTAAGACAGAATTTTTTATCAGAAATTAACGTATCAGTACCGAGGTTATAAAAACGTAAACAAATACACAGGTTATATCAGTTGCCGTACTGGCGTTGGGGCCAATGTGCCGAATCCCGGGTTCGATCCCGGTCGTGGCATGGATGTTTCTTTTTTCTTCTGTGTTTTGTCCGTTTCTGCGGGTATATTGTGAGCTGTCTCCTATGGCATACCCTGGGCAACGATTCTTCGGCCAACCGCTCACTCTCTCGCCCCTGAAAAAGGGGCATTCGCAAAGAAGAAGAATTGCCCCGGTCAAACCACTGACTTATACCTAGGGGCTATTTTTCAAGAACAGTTTATACATTTTCACAAGAATAACAGTATCGTAAACAAGTCAGGCACTGGAATGCTTTACCTGTGTACAAATGTGGGCATCCAATTGATGTCATTGCGAATAGTTCGTGATATTGAACGCGAGTTGCTAACAGTTTCATGATTCACATTAGCAGGTAACCTGCGTTCCGGTTGACATTAACGCAACGTGTACCTGTCATTATGTTTACTTATGATCCGAAGACATTTATGACATTTCTTCAGCAAGACTTTGCTTTTTTTATGTATATGGTTTCTCCCGGAAACATGAATCAATGCCTGGAATCAAATAGAAATTTGAAGACAATGGTTCCCATGCAACAAACATTCTCCGAAAGGGTCACCGATCCAACACATCAAGGCGAAAGCGATGTTTCAAAATTAACCAGATCATTTGATTGTTCCTAAGTTACTTTCGCAAAATTGACAGGATCCAAATGATACACCTTGTATTTAAGAAAATCAATCTGTGTGAAAACATTATAATTAATTTTTTATTTCAATTAACAATTACTAACATTATTTTCATTTTATTTCAATAAATAGATTTAAGACAGATTATTTTCTTATTAACAAATCATAAATAGTATCAAGTACATCAAAATGTAAAAAACATACACTGTCCTGCCACAATATTAGATATACCTACCTGGTAGCGTGTTGGGTCTCCTTTAACCCTCAAAACAGCCTGGATTCTTCAAGATTATGAAAATGTTGTTGAGGTATTGTGTACTATGCAGATTCTGAAGATTTGATGGAAACATAGGCCTGGAGCGAACAGCCCATTTCAGCTCATTCCACAAATTTTCAATCGGGCTGATATCCGGGGACTGAGCAGCAAGGAAAAGTCATCGTCATGTTCTTCAAAAATTCCCATAGTGATGCTGGCTTAGTGCACTGGCGCATTACGTTGCTGGAAGTAGCCATCTGCATGAGGATAAACTGCTAGCATGTACGGTTGCACTTGGTCAGATATGATGTTTAGATATGTTCTATCATCCTGACGTGCCTCCAGAGATATCATTGATACCCAACGTGTGCCAGGAACACATTCTCTACACCACCGGTCGGCAACCCGCGGCCCGCGAGGCGTCTTAAGATTTTCCTTTTTTTTTTTTGGGTTGTTAAAATAAGATTTTCCTTTTTGGCCCAAGTGCGGCCCGGAGTACTCCCCACATAAAATATTTGTCCCTCTTACAACAAAAGGTTGCCGACCACTGCTCTACACCATGACACTGCCCCCACTGCCCGTACCATTTGTGCGCACAGCAGGGGTGTACCCAATAAAGCGGTAGGGCAGTATTTATAAGGAAAATAATATGTATTAAAGCAATAAATTACATATTTTTTAAATTAAAAATTGAATTGATCTAAAGTTCAATGTTGAAGCATCTGGTAATAACAAAAAAAAAATGATCTGTTTGAGGAAAAATTTCCGTTTTCTGTTAAAATAGGGACGATAACAAAACATCAATCATTATTTTTTTTTTATTAACGGATTTCTCTGTTGCCGAGTCCTAATGAAAAAGTTTTAAAAAAATAAATAGAAATTGAGAATCTACTTATTATTGAAGTCTTTCAAAATGAGGCACCATATGAAGTAATCAGAAATTAGTCACCTTTTTGCAAGGAAGATATGATACTGAAAATTTCTATGTAACTAAATGCCGTTGATATGTTCTATGAGAGTTTAGCTTAGAAATAATTCATATTGCTTGCTATAACTCACCGTACTCCAAGAAGTTTACACTGCAAATACTGATTTCAAAAATAATAATTAAAACAAAAAAAATAATACGAAACTAATTACCATGAAATGGAAATAAAATTAAAAAAGAATTAAAGAAATGGAATCCGTGCACATTAATTTAGCTTTGATTTTGAAAAGAAACTAACATTCTTATGCACGTTAAATTTTGCTATTATGTGTAGATTTATTTAAAAATTAATCCTTTATAAGCTAAGCAGTCAGCTAGCGGGGATTAATTTGCTGCCCTTTTTATTCTTAATTTATATTTTTGATGTTTTTTAATTCAAGGGCCATTATTTTGTTCATGCTTGTCCTTTGTATATGTTTCTTTGGATCCCTTGAGTTATGAGTACTGGGCGAATCAAACTGATAAGACCTGGGAAGATCGAAACAGTCTGTATTTGATTCCCGATAAAAAAATGCCAAAAATAGCTTAGTGGATCTTTTAGATGTTGTGCGTTTTTATCTTTATTCTTTACTAGGCCATCTCCCGTGTACAGATTGTTCGTTATAGATATTTGAAGAAGAGATTTATTTAGATGGACGTTGGTTGATATAGATGTTAAATGAAGATCATAGCTTATATACGATACTCCTGGCGACGAATTGATTGTGACTATTCTTTCGAGTGAAGATAACCAAATTCTGACGACTTGTGACTCTAGACAAATTTTCCTCTTTGGCGGAGACTTCAGACAAATTTTACCTGTAGTCAAGAATGGCCGAGATTACGACATTATTAACAGTTCTTTGAAAAGATCTCATCCTTTCTCTCGTTGTCCATTTCGATACTAATTGATTATCGATGATAAAACGATGGTTTATATGAGATAATCCAAGAATAATCGATTCCAATGAAAGCGGTTAAAGCAACATTTTGAAGTTTTGAAGACTATTTTCAAGCCATCTCTTTTTCAAGCATAATAAAATTGGAATAAGTACAACAAAACAAAATAGTTGGAAGCTTAAACAAATTTCAAAAACACGTGAATCAATAAGTTTAGTTGTTTTTACAAAAATATGTTAATAAGGTACAATTCAATTATTAAAAGTAATATTAAGAAGAAAATAAAATTTAAGATAATCTAACAAAACTCGATTCCAAAGAAAGCAGTTAACGCAACATTTTGAAGTTCAATAATGCTCATTTTGAATTTGTCGACTTCCTCGTGACAATAAAAAATGAAAAACCGTTTTCCATTGTTGCACTAACATTGAGGCACAACAACAACACAACAATTGCGGAGATATAAGTCAAAAAACAATATGAAAACAGTTGTAGTCCCTGTGGCCTAATGGATAACACATCCGACTTCGGATCAGAAGGTTGCAGGTTGAATTCCCGTCGCGGAAATTTCATTGTAAAAATTATTTCTATTTTCCATTCGCACAGAAAATTGCGCCGGACAGACAGACAGAGAAATAAAAGATTTTAGTAATATAGATTGCTAACATTCTTATGCACGTTAAATTTTGCTGTTATAAAATTAATTTAATTTTTGATGTCTATATTCTCTCAATCTACAACTGCTTTTAGAACCAGCGTATAAATCATATATCTGTGATAGATTGTTATTTTTTATAGAGATCAGAATGTAGGCCTCATGGTCTAATGGCTGAGACGTCTAACTTCTGAGCAGTATTCTACCTAATACAGCGTTTCTCAACCCTAGGGGGGCGCGAGCATATCGAAGATCTGTTGAACAGATAGGTTTGGAGGTTTTTTTTTTTTTTTTTTTTTTTTGGGTTAAACAGATAGGTTTGGGGGTTTTTTTTTTCGGGGGGCGCGATGAGAGTTGTGATTGAAAATTGGGTCGCAAGTACTAAAAGGTTGAGAAACACTGATCTAATAGAAATAGGGCATCTTTCTTTCTTGACTATCTTTTTTTTTATTCCTATTGACACTTTTCAGTGGTTTTCGAGTTAGAAATAGTGATGGTTTTTGAGTTACAAATAGTAATTTTTCAGTATTCTATCTAATAAAAAAAAAAATTCCAAAATTTTAGTTTTATATATCGGAAGCGCAGTGGTGCCTCAAAGGATAAACCAAACAATAAAAAACTCACCAATGAACCATTAGTGAGAAAATTCATGTGCCATCAATGTACATGATGGTTCATTCTCAATAATTTCTCACTAATGGTTCATTGGTGAGTTTTTTATTGTTTGGTTTATCCTTTGAGGCACCACTGCGCTTCCGATATATCATTCTAACCAGCCTCAGCGCGAGACCTTGTTATTTACATTGACTACTCCTGGCTGATGATCGCCAACGAGCGTGAAACAGCGGTTCCAGGATGTCACTTGTAAATAATTTGGTCTCATCCATTGCTACAATTTTAGTTTTAGTTTCCTTGATGTAATTTGTGTGTGTGTGTGTGTGTGTGTGTGTGTGTGTGTGTGTGTGTGTTTTAATAAATAAAAAATCGTTTTCCGTTACATAAGCGAGGCTTCCGGAGCTAAGCGACGGGTAGCCGACTAGTTGTAATTAAGAACTTAGTTTTCGAATTATGCCGTTATTGCAACAAAAGAGTGATATAAGGATATTAATCTGTTTTAAAGCAATAAATTATATAAAACTTATGTTTTTAATTAAAAATTGAAATGATCTCAAGTTCAATCGTGATACATCTGTTAATAATAATAAAAAAAAAATCTGTTTCCGAAAAATTACCGTTTTCTGATAAAATGTGGAATATAACAAAACAGGATCCAACTGATACACCTGGTATTTTAGAAAATCAGTGCGTTTAAAAGCATTATTATTTATTATTTTATTTCAATTAGCAATTAATAACATTATTTTTAATCTGGTTATAAAAGAATAATTGATAAGTTTCATGAAATATTACCGATTTCTGATAAAACGGAGAAAAAAAAATCAATCAGTATTTTTTTGGGATCACGGACTTGTGTTTCCAAGGCCTAATGAAGTAGCTCTTATAAAATAAAATTGAGATTCAGAATCTACTTATTATTGAAGTTTTTCAAAAGTATTTGAAAAGAATCTTATTTAGTAATCAAAAATTAGTCAATTTTTTTGCCAAAAAACTGAAAAAATTATGATGAAAATGTGTAATAATCTCTGTAATTAAGGCGGTTGATACGTTCTATGAGAGTTAAATTAGGTTATAAATCTTTAATACCGCTCTCAATGTCTCACCCTACTCACTGCACTCCAAGAAATTAAAAACGGGAAGTAGGTTAATTAATTCCAAAAAAAAATAGTTAAAAATAACAAAAAAAAAAAAAAATAAATAATACGAAACTAATTACAGTGAAACAGAAAGAAAAATTAAAAAAAAATTGATTAAATGAAAAATATATAATTTCATTAAAATTATTATTTCAAGGCATGGCGTGAGTTTGAGCAATTTCATAAACATTATTTTGTCTTTGTGAAAAGAAACTCCAGTGAACATCTGGAATTTTCTTGTGACATCATTCGCGCTTTTTCAAACACACACAAATCCCGTACAATTGTGGAATATACCAAACGCTTACTTTTCTAAAAAGTGAAAATAGTCTTGATTCGAGCGCAATGCTCATTTATTAATGCAATTGAAATTCAGGGTCAAGTACTATTTAAAGAGAGTAAGTACTGTATGTATAAAAGAGTTAAAAAGCAATAAATTACGAGGTATAGGCAATTATTTTTAAATCAAAATTGAATTGACGCAAAAAAAATACAATAAAAATCTTTATCGGAATAAATAAATAAATAAATATCTTTTCATTTATAATAAAATAAATATCTCATATCTGATATACGGTATATCAAATACCTCATTTGTTGCAACAACGTCAAAACTAAAAAACTCAAATTGGTTTTGTGTTTGAAAAAGCTTGAATGATACCGAAAGGAAATTCCAAATGTTCACTGAAGTTTCTTTTTAAAATCAAAAGGCAAAAATGTTCAGGGAATTGTACGAACTCATAGCATGCCTTTTTTGTTTGAAATAACGATGGAAATAAGTTTATATATTTTTCATGTCATCAATTTTTTTTTTTTTTAATTTAATTTCCATTTCATTGTAATCAGTTTTGTATAATTTGTTTGTTATTTTTAATTATTATTTTTGGAATCAGTTATTTGCTATATTAACTTCTTGGAGTACTGTGAGAAATAGAGAACAATATGAATTATTTATAACCTAATTTATCTCTCATAGCAGGGCCAGGTCTGCAGGTCAGCGATCGCCGACTGCCCCGAGTCCAGAGTTCACTGGCTTCAAGAGACAGTGTGGCCAACCACCAGCGCCCGCCATGTTTTTCCCAACTGAACACAAGGTTATATCAGCCACAGAAGGAATTTTCATATTTTAACTAAACTCTTTTGACTCACAGTTGTTCTACTGCCTTTGATTGTATTTAATATGAATTATAGAAAAACAAAAACATTTTTCTTTCCATTTTGCACCCTAAAAAATTACTAAAATATACATATATTTTTTCGTAAAAACAAGAATGTAAGTTGTTACCAATCCAAAAAAACATATCTTTTAATCTTTTTTTTTGCAAAAATTAAATAAAAATTATGAAACATAAAATAAAAACCAATTTAAGAAAAAAATAAAACAAGTCTTATATTTTGTGAGCAAAGCCTGTTAGTTGTGTGTTTTTTTTTTTTGTTTTTTTTTAAGGACGGGGGAAATGCATTTACGCATACCAAGAAATTGGTAATGTGAGACTCAGTCATAAAGACTACTACTCACTAAAACCCTACGTCCGACTTCCAAAATACCCTACACGGAACCACCGTCAGGTACTACATCGCGTAGGGCAGAATGACTAAAAGTCCGACTCAGATATCATTTCGCAACTGATCAAGTCTGATTTTCTCAGCCATACGAAGTTTCCGTATAATAGTGGCAGCATAGTCAGCCACTGCCGTCCAATTAGCCTGGGAGATAGTCATCAAGGCAACGATGTTCTCACACGCTGTCGAAGGAATTTCTTCAGCTCATTTCTATCTTCATGGAAGCGTGGGCAGACAAAGAAGACATGCTTCACATCCTCGTCCAAGAACTGGCAAGTCGGACATGACGCGCACTGTCGACAATTCCGAAGCGCCTCTGGTACGCTAGAAAACAACCATGGCCACTTAATAGCTGAGTCAGGTAGTGATCCACCTCACCATGCTTTCTTTCGATCCACGTTGCAATATTAGGTATAAGATTATGAGTCCATCTTCCACTGGTCGATGAATCCCATCGTCTCTGCCATCTTTCCGTTGTCTTGCTTTTCACGGCCTTCCTGATCATGGGTCGGTGAGCGTCACGACGTTCCCGAATACCACTGCAAATCGCGCTTCCCTCACTTGCTAAGAGATCGATAGACGGCATCCCTGCTATGACGCACACTGCATCATATGAAACTGTTCGAAATGCACAAGCGACCCGTAGAGCGCATTTCCGGTGAACCGAAGTCATCTGACATACATATGATTTTAGTCTTCGTGGCCCAATATAGTAATATATAGGCCAATATAGCCTTCATTAGTAAGCGCTACGATGAGGTCCTGAACGGGGATTTACATATTACTGCCTGACAGACAGAAATTTTTTTAAATTTTGCGTTCAGAGCCCCAAAATCAACATAACTGTCTTCGGCTCTATAAGATTAAACTTTGTAAGAGAATTAATATAGGTAGATAGTAATTAATACGGGCGATCTTAAATCCACGAAACAGAGGGATGCAAGATCAACGTGTTTATGAACACAGACAGGTGATCTTAAACCCCAGAAATCGGGAAAAGCGATTGTTTGTACTTAAATATTTGGTCGGCAAGAGGTCTGTGCTAAAACAAGTATTAAAGAAAAACTCGTACCCAACAAAGACATTTTAAAAGATTGCTTTTGGCCACACCCTAAAAAGTTTCGTGAAATAATAAACATAGATACTTTCCCTCCCGACATTTTATGCACGATTCCCAAACTGTGTTGACAGTTGACAGAAGTCTTTACCAAAAGAGCTAAAACAGTTTGCAGATCAATATGAAAGTTTAACGAGATGCGAGAGTGAAAAGATTGAATATGATAAAAAAGAAGATATGTCTAGTCAAGAAAACAGTGAAAATGATCATGTTGACTCTGAAGAAGAAGAAAATTTTGTCTACTGCACGGAAAAAGAGAGAAGGTTAAGCCTGTGCTTTCCTCATTATTTACGAATTATCTCGATCTGGACTTTTTATTAACCAGAGCATACAAGTTTGTTGTTACCCTTCCATGTACGCAAGTAACATGTGAAAGGGTATTTTCTAAGATAAAAATTGTAAAAAACAGGCTTAGATCAACTCTGCTTCAAGATATATAGTCCAACTTGATTCTAATGAATGTGGACCGAGATTTGTTTTTCAATCTATATTACTAAAATCTCTTATTTCTCTGTCTGTCCGGCGCAATTGTTAATTATTAGTTTCCCTTGCTGAGAATGTCAGATTACAACATTCTCTTTTTTTTATTCGCCTTGCATGGGATTCGAACCGAGGACCTTCGTCCTTGCAGTCAGGAACGCTAACCATCGAACTACTGCTGGTCTCCCAAAACCTAATCCTACTTTTATTCTATGTGTTCTCGCGCTATCAAATAATGAGTTCATTCAAAAAGGAATAAAATATCACTTTTTGCCGTAACCGTTTGGAATCGATTCTTCTTGGATTATCTCATGCTTACCAGAGGGAGACACGGGATGGCCAAGTTTAGATATAGATCTAATCATAGATAAAGTAGCTAATACTAGTGAAGAATTGGTTATTGGTTTAGTTTAATTGTTTTTTTTTTGATATAATAAAACTTATGAATAGTTAAGTTATTTATCTGATCACTTTTGATAATTTTGAATAAAATATGTAGAATGCACTTGAAAGTTTGTCATTATTAGCATTATTTATAAGTATTTCTGTATATTAATATATTATACACAGAAATTTTATAAATAATGCAAATAATGACAATATTATTGTACTAACCGGGTACCATTGGCGCAGCTTAGCTGCTTTTGTGCCATAAAACATCAACCAACAACAACAACAACCGGGTACCGTCGCTTCACTCCGGAACCCTTACATATATAGCATTAAAAAAAAAAAAAAGCCTTATTTATTTAGCAAATTAATATTGAGATCGTAGAATACACGACAGCCCATTGTGGCCTTCTCCGCTTAACTCAGATGTATTGTGGTGTGGCGCCACACACTTGGGGTTGCGCCACACACATTTATGCATGTATCTTGCAAACGCAGAAACGTTTGCGAATGACAATGTAATGTTCTCTTCCAACCTTTATACTTTCGTTTAAATTGAGAAAAAGTCAAAATTTGACCCTTTAAAAAAGCATCTTGGAAACCCAATTTTTTCGAAAGATTTTTGTAGCATTTTGTTTGTCTTAAAAAGATCTACGTTTATCCATTTGTATGACCAATCTATCTCTTATAGTTTGGTCACAAAATTCAAAAAACCTAAAGTCTTATGACAGAGAGAATAAGGTTTTTTTAATATACAGGATGATTCCCAAAGATATGCAGAAACTTCGGGAGCTCATTCTATATGTAAAAGTAAAGAAAAAAAGGCATATAAACATAGGTCCGGAAATGCTTAGGTATCGAGTTACGGCTAGCGAAAGATTTCGCCCATAATTTACTACAACAATACGCACATGGACTACACCACAGCTGTTAGCTCTCACAATAAATCAAAACAATGCAATTCACATCATTGTTGAACAGCTGTTATTGTTCATTAATTTGTTCAACCCTTTACTTGAGGAAGCGTCGTCTGATTGACGCGAAGCCATGGTCGTGTTAATTATTTTTATATAACTTTATTTTAATTGTAAATAGTCTTTTAAATAAGTTATAATTCGTTTTTTTATGTATTAAATTAATTGAGTTGGTTTTAAACAGGTGAGTCGGCTTGGACACTGTATCTTATTAGCTGTTATTATGTTGCCAACTTTTTTATAGGTTCCACGTGGGATAAGCTTCAAACCACTGAGAGATACAGTTCTGCGACATGTTTCATTCTATTTTTCAGGTCAACATCCATAAGAAACCACTGATTTCGCCCCTTGATTTACCTTCCCAGACTTCCAGCAAATCTTCATTTTACCCAGGGTACTACATTATGGGCGAAATCTTTCGCTAGCCGTAACTCCTTACCGAAGCATTTCCGGACCTATGTTTATATGACTTTTTTCTTTACTTTCATGTAGAATGAGCTCCCGAAGTTTCTGTATATCTTCGTGAATTACCCTGTATAATACTAATAAAAGTAAAATAAATAAAAATATTATTGTATAGTAATAAAAATAACCCCTAATTCATTCCATACC
>JAFIDM010012231.1:67784588-67819202 GCA_023159025.1 Thereuonema tuberculata
TTTAAATTGTAAATAATTTTTATTTTTTAATAGCATATTTTTAATTTTCAAATAACTGTGATAAAAATGTATCATGTATTGTCGACATATTAAAAAAATATCATGTATTTTTAATTATTTTACTTATTTGTGCTCGTTTTTATTATTACTGAATTTATTTTTAAGTTTATTTACAGTTTTTATCCCAGCAGAAATCTAATAAGAATTCAATAAAGCTGCGGTTTCTGACATTTTGTCTTCTTGATAATGATGGCTTTCCAATATAGCTCCACCCATCTCTCCGGTCCAAATGTAATGGTTTATTCCTAATCACAACTAAGGCTTCGCGCAAGATGGACAGGAAGTTTCTGATTTGATAATTTATTATTTCTTGTGACCCCACGAAAAGGGCAACAAGTGTTTGCCGAAATTAATTAAGGACTTTACCAAAATAAATGTTTCTTGGACAATTTATTTTATGATATGCGTGTCGTTGTTCATAATACTGAGAATTTCTTCGCACATTAAATTTCCATTGATATATGTTAACCTCTGCATTAACTTTCATCGCACTATTCACTGAAAGGACATTGTAAAGATGCTAATTATTGTTAGCGAAATCAAATTCAATTCTTGACTACCTTTCTGAAATCCACTCAATCAGAAAACTTTTTTATTAGTTTTTTTGTTTTTAGAAGAATCTAATTGGAAATCAGATAGAACTTCTTTTTATTTATTTTTGTATATGAATCTATCTGGAACTCAGATTTGTTATTTTTTCCACTAATTGCCTTTGTATAAATATTCTTTCTCGTTTTAAACACTTATAATTCTTCATGTCAAATCTCTGTTCTGTAGCTCATCTAAACTACAGATTCGGTTTCGGAATCTATCTTAAATCGCTACATAATATATATCCAACCATATCGTTTTCGCCATAATGAAAATTTAGCTTTAAGCATTTGTCTAATTATAAAAACAAACCGTAACAGTAAGCTTCAACTAGAGTAAAATCCCTTTAATACAACAATTACGATGTCCTCGATTTTAATAAATCAGTACTTATTTAGATAAATAGAAATTGAACTGAAAAAAGTTAAAATGTATTGAAGTCACGATTGTCAGTCTTATAAATTTTATCCCCCAAAACATTTTTTTTTTGTCTTCATTAAAATTTTAATTTAAAATTTGTTTTTTTTTTAAAAAAATAATTTCACTAAAAAAATATTTTTTATTATATTAAAGTACGAATAATAATAATTACTCCTAATAATGTACAATAAAGTTAGTATTCTTGATTTTACTTGATTTGTGTTTTTATTTTAACTTTATTTACAGATGTCGAGGTCAACAGCGCTATTAATTTTATCCAAGCTTTTCTAAGATTATTGTTTTAGCTTATATTTTAGCTTATATACCTTCATTACTTCAAATAACTTAGACTTTTTCTTTCTTCTAATTAACCTAAGAAAATGGACGAAGTTGCAAAGGCATTAGTGTAGCTTGAAGTTATCGGAATATGCAAATAAGCGGAGCAAGCCCATTATTTGATGACAATTGGGGTGAATGAGCATTATCTACTGCTATGGCACAAGGTTCAGCAGCTGGTCGCAGAATCTCATCCCAGTATCATTATCCATTTCTGATGATATTAAATCAATTTGACCACCAACATTAACGCATGTCAGTACTACGATTCCACCATCATGGAAGGAGTCTTTTTCATGCAGAAAAGCCTGATTTCCATACCTGCTTTTGATATCGTAAATGAGATATCAGGAGACGAGTATTTTGTGATTTGGGCTACCAAAAATTATCCGAAAAGAGAATAGATTTCCACTGGGCCGTACTCCAGAAACGATGCTCTTCAGCCCTTATTCTACGGGCTTTCCGGTGTTCTTCGGATAGCATTGGACATACATTGGCTGTCCCTGGGCATTATTTTCGCAACGTATCCTCTAATTTTTGACCAGTAGCCTATATTTAAAAGATTATTTAAGCTTTTTTATGTAATATTCTAATAGTCAATCTTTTACTGTAATTTAATTCAAGTAAACTACATTTTTTAATTAATGACTATTTAAGTTTATTACATATTGAAATCTTTCATTGATCAACTCGTTTGACTTTTATTTTGTGTAGTAAATTCAATATAATATAAAGTATGTAAAGCAATGCAAGTAAATTTATATATGTAAAGTATGTTGGTATTAAATTCTTCTCAAAGATGTTACTTTACTAAAACAATAAGTCCTCCATCTCATCAGGAATGAATACTGAATACTGTTATTTGATACGAGAGGTAGGAGCAGTTCTCACAGAGGTCTCTATGAAAAGCGACATCTGGTTTTAAAATCGGAAAAACTGTAATAAAATTTGAAATAATAAAAGAAAATGGGAAAAAAATGAGTTTTCCCGAAAGACTATTGAAATTAAATTATCATGCTTAATTTAAAAACTGAAAAATTTCAGAAATTGAATAGATTTCTGAAAGATTTGATATCCGAAATATTCTAAATAAGTGTTATGAAAATTATTATTACAGTGTAACCTCCTTTAAAGGACACTCCGAATTGCGGACACCTCTAATTAGCGGACATTATTGCGGGTCCCAGTCCCTTAAAATAGGATATTCCATGCTATCCACTCCGAATAGCGGACACTCTAAATAGCGGACAGTTATTTTAACTGTAAAAAAAAAAAAAAAAATTTCTTTGATTAACATTTCGACAAACACATCATGGTTGTATTTACATCGGTGTCCAATACATTGAAACATTGTATCGGTGTCCCATGATTCAATGCACGAATCTGAGGCCCTTTTTTTCACTGCAGTTGCTTTCACTGCAGTCGTAAAGCTATCCTATAAACGTGTTGATTAAATTTAGTGCGAATTAAAATGGCGTCAAAAAGGAAGAGATTGGCACTGAAAGACAAAATTGATGTTCATGAAGTTGCTGAAAAAAGAAAAGCTGAGTGTGCGTTGTCTTGCTGAACGTTTTAAAGTTGGAAAAACTCAGATAAGTAAACTTTTAAAGGACAAAGATGAGATTAGAAAAATGTGGATGGTGAATTCAAACGAAAATTCGAAGAAATGTGAAGTTTCGTAAAACTGAAACTAAAAGCAAAATCGACGAAATGATGATAAAATGGTTCCGCTTTGTTCGTGCAAAGAACATTCCTATAAGTGGTGTTTTCCTTCAAGAAAAAGCCAGAGAAGTCGGTCAAACTTTAGGATTGGACATGTTTAAGGCATCAAATGGATGGCTAAAAATTAATTTCTATATACTATAATTAATTTTATCATTATTTTAAGTAAGACAAACGGATTAGCACTCATTTAAAAAAGGAATATAGTAAATAATTTGCAATTGTTCATATTCTCTCATATCGCAATTATAATTGTAGAAATTTAATTAAGATTGTACGTAATTTTTCATTAAATGACATGCTATAAGCTAAAAAATAAAAAAAAGACAATCCTCCCCAATAACGGACACCTCCCAATAACGGACAAAACTTGCGGTCCCGTGACTGTCCGTTATTCGGAGGTAACACTGTATTTAGTTTTTATTTTAAGCTGTAGCTTATTTATTAATAAATACATGAGGATTGCGTAAAAAGTAAAGCCGTACATTTTTTTCATAGCCAAAAATAAAGATAGGAAAGTGCACTGTTACATGCTTGAAATTTAATGTTTCCCGCGTTCGTGTATTTCAAACCATTCCAACAGATGGCGGAGCGGTAGTGAACTGTTAAAATGGCGTCTGTGAACGAGTTTTCAATACAAATGCTTTAGAATGATTCTATTTTAATCGAACAATTTGTTTCGTTACCTGTTTCTCCATATTGTTATATTGGACTTATTTTATTATTTTATAAAGGACTTGACTTAATTAGCTTTTCTTCTTAGTAGCAATTTTTTAGTAACATGTTACGTCTATTGTTGTATAACAAAACTATGTTGCATGTTACAACATCTTGCTTTGATGAATGCTTCATTATTACTTTCCTTCCTTTCATCGACTTTGGCCAACTAATGGACCACGGGCTAGCCCTATCTGACAACGTCAGGGTGAGGCTAGGAAATTCAAGAAGGGGGACGAGATTTCACATCTCGGACAGAAATAACCCCGAGATAGCAAGTCCCAGGGGAGAAACGGACGAAACACAGAAGAAGAAAGAAACAGCCATGCCCACGCAGGGATTCGAACCCAGGTTCCAACACAACAGCCACACGGCAGACCACCGTCTAGACTGCTCGGCCATGCAGGAACGGCTCATTATTACTTTATTATTTCATTTTTTTTGCAATTTACTTTAGGCACAAATCGCACTTATTCTTTTCATATTTATTTCAACACACATGTTTATTTGGGAAGGATATGTTTCTCGCAGATAACCTTCGTATACATTAAATTGTTGCAAAATTCGTGTTTAATATTCAAACAACGTATAGGGGCATGTCTAAGGATTAATATATTCCTAATGCACCCGTGTCCGGAAACGCCCCATTACGGCATTAGGTAGTCCTAAAGTGAGCCTTTCTTAATGAATATATCCCCTGCAACACCATGCTAAATATTTTGCAGCCGAGCCCACACATTGATCTGGGGATGCTATTTTTGTATGTTTCAATTTTATTTGGTGTTATGCAGTATCTGGGTAATTATTTACAAAAAAATAAAAACGACCACATTAGGATCACACAATATTTTTGCAAATGTTTATACTTAAATTTCGCATATTAATCGTTAAATGTGTTATTATTTCTTATTATATGATGGGTACATCCTATTCTTAGGAGAGTTTTCACACGAAATTGTTAGTAGGCAACACTGGTTGCCCACTGTCAGCTGTCAAGATCAAACTACAGGATCTTTTAAGATTATTACTGGCACGTGTGTTTTCTTAAATTTATTGTTGTTTTATATTATCATTTATTAATAATATTTGTTATTATTATTATAATTATTATTATTATTATCTCGAAAATATTTCAAACCATGGGTTTCCCCAGCTAAGACAATATGGCGGGTCAAGCACCAAAGCACATATTGCCAAGTGTAAAGAAAAAAAAAAGTTTGGAAGAATAGTTAGGGATGGGTGCTTGTGTCCATAAATTTCCTAACTATGCGTGTTGTGTTGAGTACCACAGCCTTCTGGAGTTGTGCGTAAGGGTTTTTATGAAGTCCTAGTGTGCTAAGGCTGTGGTGCAATGTGTGAGGCACCAGACCAGTGGCGGACAGGACGATGGGTACAACACGTACTCGGTCCTGCCTCCACTGCTTCTGGAGCTCGTGTGCTACGTCTGTATATTTACTTATCTTGTCTGCGTGAGTTTTCTACATGTTCTTGCTGATAGGCACTGCAATATCATTGATATAGATCTGTTTGTTGATCTTATCAACAAGTGTGATGTCAGGTCAGTTGTGATGTATAGTTTTGTCTGTGTGAATGGGGCGGTCCCAGTAGAGCTTATGTGAGGTTGACTCTAGTACACAGAAACGGACTGGCCCACCGGGACACCGGGACATTTCCCGGTGCGCCCCCTCCTTTGGCTTTGTTTGGCGCCCTTCCGCCTTCGAGGAAAAAATTTAATAATACAAAAAATTAGAAATATTAAAAGACCACCAAAAGCATTCGACTTTAAAATATAATACCGAAGAACCTCCCTTCATAATATAAAAGTGCTATATTATTAGATATTATGATATGAAATATTACGCTGTCACGAACGTATTCGTGCCCCGCGCTCCGCTCTTTTCCCTTTCCATTTTCTTTCTTGGCAATTTTTTTCTAATATTTCTTTTCCTTTTCTTTCTTTCTCTTTTCTGATCATTTCCAACCTTCCATATTTCTCTCTCGTCGTTCCTCAGTCCTGGCGTCTGTTGGACTGCAATTTCCCGACAAGCTGGCACCAAAGAAACCTGAAACAATGGTTTAATGACTTCGGGAAGGGCCCGAGAAAGCTACTCAAAACGGTCCACAAAGGCTATCAGGCCATGAAGCCTATTGTTCACCGTTAAAGCTTTCTCCCAACTTTCTCCCTTTTGTTATGTGCATCGGGAGCCCGGGAAAACAAAGGGCCTGATGTCACAACAACGAGTGGTGTTGCCACAAGCGGTGATGGGGACAGAAATGTCTCACCACCCCTCCCAGGAATATAACGGCGACCCCCGGGAGTAAACAAGGCAGTATCACAGCAGTGTCGGAGCAGTATCCGAGGAGAATCCGAGAAGCAGCGGCCAGGAGCAGGAAGCGAGGTTTGGGGAAGGCGACACGGTCCGTGGCCAGCGGCTCCAGTCGCCAAGAACCCCACCCGCATATTTCCCTGCTCGGAGTGGATCCCCGTCGGAGGCAAGCATCGTTTGAGAAGGCCAGGCGCAGGCACGAGTCAAGCGTGTACGGTCATCGCAGAAAACCTGCCCGCTTTCATTTTCACTTGGAGCTCACCCCCTAAAGAAGGTCGACGGCAGTGCATATGCGGAAAGGCGGACACCAGAGAAGACATCGCGGACTCGTTTCAGAAATACGATTCCGCCAGTCTCCAACCCAGCCGCCTGTCCGCCCATAGCTGTCGAGATCTCCGGAGATACGGAGATCGAATTCAGTGCTCGCAAGTGTGCCTCCGCTGTGCCCAAAGGATGCCTCCGAGACCGTCCCAGCCATTCATCCCCGTCAGCGAAGGATCTCCCCCCAGTGCCGCCCAGGACAGATCCGAACGGACAATCAGAGAGTGAATTTATGACTTATCTTTACTTATTATCTTGTATTTTCTCTATTAGTTAATTTCTATAATAAAATCTTTCATTTAACCCTTTATCTGAGTTTTGCCCTTTCTCTTTCGTCTGAAAGGCGCGGGCCACTTGTCTCTAGGCTGGCTTTCCACGGCACCTCCCCCTTTCCCCGTCCAAACACCTCACTCCCACCTTACACACCTCTCCCCCCTTGTCCCGTAGTCGTGGTTTGCTTAGGGATGCGTTAGATGGCGAGCGCCCCTAAACCAACATGTGACAACGCATGAGCATGATGCAAATGGTGCACTTCGTCGTACGGAGATTTGCAGCATGGATTGACTTGGCTGTGACAGTCCAAGCGCTCTATGCTCCACGGTCGCTGCGATGCTTGACTGGTGACTGCCCGCCGCCTGTATCCGCTTTGTTCAGTACAGTTTCTGTTTCGGTTCGGGCGAGTCAAGTGTATAACATTGTGTTTTGAAATACAAGTTGCCAAATTATCCGTTACTTCGGCTTCTAATAAGCGCAGATGGTTATTATATTAAGATATTAAGATAAGTCTCGTCTAGAAGTCAAACTCTTCATCAATCAAGAGAAAAAAAGAGGAAAGATACAACTAAGAAGAATAAACAAGAAAGGAGAGGAAGTTTTGTGACTTTTTTGAGTAAAACTACTCTGTTACTCTGTTAAAGATAATGAAAATAATAACAGACGAAATAAAGGAAAAAATATCAGAAGATATCAGGCAAGCAGTTAAGCTCTCAATCATGATGGACACTACAGTAGATGTATCAAGCAACGATCAATGTGCATTTGTTGTGCAAAGGGTCAAGAGGTGTTTGAACGACTAATAGCCCTAAAATATGTTTCATCAACCACTGGTGAGGGATTATTTAACACATTACAAAACACTTAGCCAGAATTTCCCTTCAGGACTATGTAGCAAAGGCATTTGAGGAAGCTGCAAACATGAGTGGGCAGTATATCGGGTTAACGGCGCAATTATCCAACATTATTCCCAATCATGTTAACACGTGGTGCTATGTCCTTAATCTTGTACAGTAGGATACCGCATATCATTTTTCGGCCTGCTTCAAGAAGCTCAGGAATTTTTGAAGGAATCTGTTAAGAGACTTCAAAAGTATGCTGCCGAAAATCCTGCTTTCAAACTCGAAGCTATTTGAGCAACTAGATGGAGAAGTCAGAGTGATGCAACAACGAAAATATTTGGAAGAATCGATGACTGGACATCGAGTGAACAAGACGAGACAAATCAATCCAAGTCAGCTAAGCTTGTCTACGTATAACTACGAGTGGTATTATTCAAGATTTCCAACGATACTGAATTCAATCAAAAAATCAGAAATAACGCAGCATCCATCTTGCAAAACTTGTTGAGTTTTGACACAATTTTAATGGCAATGACTTTCCTTCAAATTTTTAAAATTACCACTCCATTATCTGATTACTTACAAACAAAGAACATTGATTATGCACAAGCCTGGACACTGGTATATTCCTCACTGTCAAGATTCAAACGCTTAAGACATCAATTCCATGAAACTTTGAGCGCTGCTAACAAATTTGAGCAAAAAAATGACTGAAGTAGTCCAAGAAAAGACCGAAATAGACCAATCACTCGTCAATAAGACAATCGAAACTGAGTGGAAAAAGAAACGTACCAAAAAAGCCAAAAAGATCCTAGACGAGGTTGCTGAAGATGAAAGCGTAGGAACAACCGCAGAGGAAATGTTCAAATGTTCTGTATTCAATGTTGTTATGGATACTGTCATTCAAACTATGGAAAGCCGGTTTGTAAATCATAATACACTTTATCTTTCTCTTTCCTGGTTCGACCGTAACCAGTTTAAAAATCACCAACCCTTACCCTATAATGCACTAGAAAAGCTATGCCAAGTAATACCTTCCCTGGATAAAGAAAAGCTAAAAGAGGAGTTAGCGTCTTTCAGTGAACAATGGCCCCAAATTTCAAAACGACCTATTGATCAAGATTATTTTGCAAAGAATGATTTAGAAGTTGAGGAGGCATTTGATTCCGAACATGACTTTGAAGCTGGTGAAGAAGACCTCGAATCTCTGATGAAATGCACTGCAGTCAAAGAATGAAGCTCTTGTGTGAAATATGCATTTAGAATAATTGTAGAATATAAGATGTACTGCCTTCAGTACACGGAACTTTTAAAGGTTTATAATATTTATTGACCATTCCTCTAACTCACGTAACCTGTGAACCATTTTTTTTTTCTAAATTAAAGTTAATCAAAACACGTCTAAGATCTATTATGTCAAACGAAAATCTTGAATCGCTTATCATTAAGCAAAGTGAAAAAGACATTCTTATTAACATTGACAGTGAAGCTATAATAAACAAATTATAGTCGAGCTCTGAAAGGAGACGTTTGCTTGCCCCTTAGCCAGAAGGCGATTTTGTAGTTGAAAAGTCAATGCTGTAGTCTAACATTTGTAAATATTATTATTAACATGTACAAAATGTCCACAATACATATAATAAATATAGTGATTAACATCCATTAAATATGTAATTTTCAACCTTGATATACATACTTATAAATAAATAAAATTGTGTATAACATTAACCATATACAGTAAAGTCTCACTTATACGAATATGAGGGGAACCAAAAATTATTCGTATAAATGAATTACATGTAGGACTATGGGGGTTTCGCCGGGGAATGAGAAATTCTTCGTATAATTGAATGTTTCGCGTAAGTGAGTTTCGTATAAATGAAACTTCACTGTAATTAGGGGAGATCCGTGTATTATGGACCATCGTGTAATATGGATCTTGTTGAAATTTATCCGTTCACCACAAGTTCGTAGAACCATCCCATTGCCTTTAGTGAATCTTATTGTTATCCAAAACAGGAGATGACTTTTACATGTGTGCCTTCATTTGGACGAGTATTAAATTATGTTTTCCGTTTTCTATGATCATGATGTAACAGATATATTAGAATGAATGTATTACTTTCTGCTGGTAGGTAATTTTAATATAATTTTCACGTTAATAGTAGCAAATGTACTTATTTTCTTCACAATCCAGACATGTGTATCATGCGCGCCATTTTGCGTAGCGATATGTGATTGGAAACAACATTGCTCCGTCCATTCGTGTAATATGAACAATGCGCTGTTATGTAATATAAACCACTGGTTGCTAAGCATATTACTACGCGTCTGAAGCTTGTTTCCTTAATATATTAAACGAAAAGCACAAATTAGAGCTTGCTTAATGTAATTCAAATCGTACAATTTTTATGATTTAAATTTTTCAAAATTCGACCCATAAGGGGGGGTAAAGAGGGGCAAATGTTAAAATCACCATATCTCACAAACCAATCCAAATAAAATCGTGAAACTTCACATGCCAACAGTATGACTATTGTTTACTGCAGTATAATGAAAGCTTATTTGAAAAAATTATTTTAATTAATTTCTTGTTATGTTTTGTTTTTGGTTTACTCGGTCCATATTACACGAAGATATGTGCAATATGGACCATCGACACGAAAATAAAAAGATTATTTCCTGCAATTATTAAATAGTTACCAGAGTACTTTACCACGTTTGAACCATGTAGCTATACAATTGTTATGAGCAGCCAACAAATTAAATCCTTTTATGTTATTAATTTAAGGTTTATGAGCATTCTTGCTTAGGGGATCCATAATACACGGATCTTCCTTATGTATTCTGGTTTACATATAATTATACACACACACACACACACACACACACACACATATATATATATATATACGGCGCCCCTGCCATGTTAGTTTCTACCGCAGTTCTCAATGAGCCAGTCCGGGCCTGCTAGTACCTTTTGTGGTATGTACTTGTAGTATGGGACCGTGTTCTTAATAAGTGAGTGTTTTTGTGCTAGCTGTTGATGAACGATCGACGCTACCTGATTGTGTCGGTGGAGGTAGTCTGTTTGGGACAGAAGGGGACAGCCTGATATTATGTGGTCGACCGTCTGATGTGTAGTGTGGCATTTCCTGCATCTGTCATCGTGTGTGTTTGCGTCGTGTAGAATGTGTTTCTTGTAGTTGCGTGTGGGGATGACTTGGTCCTGTATCGCGATCATGAAGCTTTCGGTCTCCCCAAACAGCTCACCACTCGTCAGGCATCTGTTCGACGCTTCCATGTCGACATGAGGCTGGCTGAGTTCGTGGCGATGTCTGCCATGGAGTTCCTTACGAGCCCATGATTCATGCAGCTGCTGTGTGTGGGTGTCGGGGGTGGTAAGTGTTAGAGAAGGGTTTGCGAGGTCCAGGGGTATGAGGTGTGTGTCAACCTTGACAACGGCTGAGTGGAGTGAGCAGTGTTGTGCTCTTTGGTGGAAGTGTTTTTTAAGTGTGTGTTTTTCGTGTAGGGTGAAGAGATTGATGAGTCCTCGGCCTCCCTCCTTGCGGGATAACTTGCGATGGTGCATGTTGTGTTTCGTGAATGTTGTGCGTTGTAGTGCTTCGAGTTCAGTGTTTGTCCATGGAATTATGCCGAATGAATATGTTAGTGTTGGGATGGCAAAAAGTGTTGATGGCTTTAATTTTATTTCTGGCAGTTTATTATTATTATTATTATTTATTACTGTAAAAAAATTACCTACATAAATATATGAAATTTGATTGGCTTTTTATTTTATTTTAATTAAAAATAATAAACTAACCTATGGAAATATAAGCTTTGAAATTCACTTTTGTTATCAGACTTTCGTGAAAAATATCCAAATTCAATAATTGCAAAAATAACCACTAGTCCTAATATGATGGTCACCCATTGTAATTGTAATTAAATTAATTAATTAATTCAACTACTATAGTTGTAAATGTTTATACTATGTATGTCAATTTACAAGCACAATTCCAATTTTTGTTTTTTCTCTGTCTTGTTAGTTTTTATTTTATTGTAAATAATTAACCAAATACTGCATAACACCGAATAAAATTGAAACAAACAAAAACAGCCCCTCCAGATCAATGTGTGGGCTCGGCTGCAAAATATTTAGCATGGTGTGGCAAAGGATGTATTTACTAAGAAAGGATCACTTTAGGACCACCTAATGCCAAAAATGGGGAGTTTTTGAACACGAGTGCATTAGGAATATATTGATCTTTAGCCATTACACTACACATGGTTTGAATATTACACACGAATTTTGCAGCCTGTATATATATATATATATATATATATATATAAGAAGAAACGAATGCCGTTAACAAACTTAAAATGATAAATCATATTATTTTTAATTAAAATTGAACTGTTGTACTGTGCTGCCGTAATAAAGTTAACGTAAGAAGATTGAATGATTCGTAGTGTACAGTTAGTTTTTTTGTTTTGAATAATTTCTCGAACCCTGCTCTGTAATTTTGCTCTGTAATTTTGCGTGCTGACGTTTTGATCTCAACAGGATCTCAGCATTATAAGCGAACTGAATATTAATTATTACAGAAAAATACTTTTTAAAATAAAAATTAATTATTAATAAAATTAATTTTAGAACTGTTATTTAGAATATTTCTTATATCGAATCTTTTATTTTAGAAAATTATTACTTTTAAAATTTTTAAATTATGCATCATTTCATTTAAAACTTCTCTCTGGGAAACTTATTTTTTTATTTTATTCTCTTCTATTATTGCTAATTTCATTGTATCAGTCATAATCTCGGTTTCAAAATCAGATGCCGCTTTAGGAAACCAGATATTGCTTTTGACGACCTCAGTGAGAAGTCGTCTCTCGTTTCAAAAAAGAATATTCAGTTTTTAATTAAATACAGTGGAAACTAGATTAACTATCATCTTCGGGACTAGGACTGTGACGGTTAACCGAATTGACGGATAACAGAAATTTCGCTGTAAACATGTACAGTAACGAAATTTCAATGCTGGTTTGAGACGAAAGGCAAACAATAAATTAATACAAAGAAAAATCTATCGGTAACAAATAGATATCATCAAACACCAAACAAATAATTAATAATATTAATAATAATAATAATAATAATAATAATAATAATAATAATAGGCCCCCATGGACCCTACCTCCTCGCGGTGGGGGCGGGAACTACACTAGCTTTAGGGAAGGCTAAAGGGTCCAACCATCCATGATGAGAACTCGTTCTAATATAGATCATGCTGCATCGGGTGTGGCGCAGGATAAAGTCACCCGCGTTCGGGGGTTAGGCAGAGGTCTTCATTCGAAAAATGTACTACAGTCTCCCGCAGGTGGTGGTGGAGAAAGTGGCACCCCATCCTGTAGTAGGGCTACCACAATGCCCGGGTAACACCATCCAGCCCGAACAGTCGGAAGTGTTTCGTCTGTGTCAGAGCAGGCGACCACCAAGACTGGGAAACCACACCAGCGCATTCGATGGTCATCACAGATGAACCAGGATCTTATGCGCGACTTCTATACTGTTACACAGTTAGGGACTCAACTCACAGGATACAGACAGGCACTACACCATGCATTCACCACACGTTATCCATCGTTAGGGCTTAGCGAACAGCGGGTAGCGGATCAGCGACGTTCTATAGTAGTAAACAATCTTATTCCTTCATGCATACTTACACAAATTAGGGAAGAGGTCGCTGAATCCAAACACAGGACACCACACCCCACCCCACCAGAAGACATTACCTTTATGGCAAACACAGAAGCCTCAGAAGCCTCTATCCCTCAGTCCACATTCCCCAACAATACAACTAATGACATACAACAAGCAGCACATGATAATTTCTACACCGCACTAGCACAATATACAGGCACAGACCCCGCACTCAGACCTCCACTCCCCAAAGTACATATATCAAAACAACTCGCCACAGTCATATACCATCTCAACACACACACTATCCCACAACACCTTGACAATATCCAAACATTAGAAGACATACATACAACACTCTACTGCGTGGCACAGGGAACCATTCGGGCACTTGGAATCAAACAACACCACATACCTACCACTGCACGGTCACAAGAATACATCCCCCATTAGAGACGTCGCCTTGAAGGCCGCATCAGCGACCTTAGAGGAGACATAGCCAGGCTCACACAATACTGTGCAGGAAACAAAACAAAGAAACTTATGTCCCAGGTCAGGAAGATATTCAAGCACATAAACACTCGCCCTTCACACTCAAACCATCATAACCAGGTTCAGGAACTTCACACACTAAAATAAAAACTCAGTGCACTTGCAAAAAGATTGCAAAGATACAAACAGTGCACTCTAAGCAAACAACAGAACAATACTTTCCAATACAATGAGAAAAAATTCTACAGATCCCTTTCATCTCCTCCACAGCACCCAACACAAACACACCCACCAGCGAGGCATTACATGAATACTGGTCGTCTCTGTGGTCCAACCCCATCCCCCACAGTGACAAAGCACCATGGATCACAGATGAAGAACATCTCGCTGAACACTTACCCTTCATGCCCTTCCATGATATTACTCTCGCAGATATACAGACAGCACTAAAACATGCACACAACTGGAAGGCTCCTGGTGCAGACGGCGTTCAGAACTTCTGGATCAAGAGGTTCATGTCCCTGCATGGGAAGCTAGCTCTTGCACTCACTGACATAATCCAACACCCAGAACATATGCCTCTTTTCCTCACATGGGGTGTCACTTACCTACAGAGCAAGAACACTGAAACAGCACACCCTGCTAACTACCGTCCAATCACTTGCCTCCCCACACTTTACAAACTCCTCACCTCCTGCCTTACTGACAAAATTTACACACACATCGAGACACATAACATTCTTTCCGAAGAGCAGAAGGGCTGTCGCAGGAATTCCCAGGGTTGTAAGGAGCAACTCCTTATTGACTCTGTAATCCTGCGCCAGGCGCGCGCGAAGAATAGGAACTTACACATCGCGTACATCGACTACAAGAAGGCATTTGACTCAGTCCCCCATTCCTAGCTTTTGCACACTCTTCAACTCTACAAAGTATACCCCAAGATCACGGCATTCTTGGATGCCACGATGAAGAGTTGGAACACAACACTACACCTACGCACCTCCAACACCTCCATCACTACAGTCCCTATTCCCATAAGGAGAGGTATTTTCCAGGGAGATTCCTTGAGTCCTCTTTGGTTCTGCCTCGCCTTGAATCCATTAGGCCACATGCTAGACAACACAAAACACGATTATAAGCTTACCTCAGGCACTCTGACACCATACAAAATCACACACTTACTCTACATGGATTATATTAAACTCTACGCCACAAACAGTGCACAACTTACTAATTTATTACAAGTCACACCACAGTTCACCAAAGACATTGGGATTTAATTTGGAATCAACAAATGCCGCAAGCTACATATAACACGCGGGAAGACTACGAATTTGGAGGGTTTTGAACTGGACCATGGGTTGGCCATCCAATCCATGGAAGAGGGAGAGACCTACAGGTACCTGGGCTTCCAGCAAGCGCGCGTCATTGACAACGCAAACATCGGAAACGCACTCAAGAAAACATACTGTGCTCGCGTTCACAACATCCTCAAAACACAACTCAATGCCAGAAATAAAATTAAAGCCCACTTAACACTTTTTCCGTCCCCACACTAACATATTCGTTCGGCATAATTTCATGGACAAACACTGAACTCGAAGCACTACAACGCACAACATTCACGAAACACAACATGCACCACCCCAAGTCCGCTACGGAAAGGATGACTCTTCCCCGCAAGGAGGGAGGCCGAGGACTCATCAATCTCATCACCTTACACGAAAAACAAGTACACACACTTAGGGAACACTTCCACCAAAGAGCACAAGACTCCTCACTCCACTCAGCCATTGTCAAGGCTGACACACACTTCACACCCCTGCACCTCGCAAACCCTTCTCCAACACTCACCACTCCCGACACCCACACACAACAGCTGCGTGAATCATGGGCTCGTAAGAAACTCCATGGCAGACATCGCCACGAACTCAGCCAACCTCATGTCGACATGGAAGCGTCGAACAGATGGCTGATGAGTGGTGAGCTGTTTGGGAGACCGAAGAGTTCATGATCGCGATACAGGACCAAGTTATTCCCACACTCAACTACAAGAAACACATTCTACACGACGCAAACACACACGACGACAGATGCAGGAAGTGCCACACTACACATGCGACGATCGACCACATAATATCTGGCTGTCTCCTTCTGTCCCAAACAGACTACCTCCACCGACACAATCAGGTAGCATCGATCGTTCATCAACAGCTAGCACACAAACACTCACTTATTAAGAACACGGTCCCATACTACAAGAACACACCACAAAGCGTACTAGAGTCACCCTCACATAAGCTGTACTGAGACCGTCCCATTCACAGAGACAAAACTTTACATCACAACAGACCTGACATTACACTTGTTGATAAGGTCAACAAACAGACCTATCTCATTGATATTGCATTTCCCATCAGCAAGAACATGCAGAAAATTCACGCTGACAAGATAAGTAAATTCACAGACCTAGAAGCAGCTCCAGAAGCATTGGAGGCAGGACCGAGTACGTGTTGTACCCATCATCCTGTCCGCTACTGGTCTGGTGCCTCACACATTGCATCACAGCCTCAGCACACTAGGACTTCATAAAAACACTTATGCCCCAAAGCAGAATATCGAGCGACGGGGCGACAATGTCGCAGAACGAAAGTGAGGGCTGCGGAAAGATATCGTATAGAACAGGGGTGGTTTTTTTTTGGTTGTCGATTCGGAGATTCCGTTTTTGTTTTTTTTTTTGGTTGTCGTTTTGAAGATTGGTTTTTTTTTTTTTTTTTTCTGCACCTGCAGAAAGTTTTTCGTCTTAGCATCAATCGTCGCAGAAAGATAAAAAACATTCTGCTTTCGGGCTCTTATGCACAACTCCAGAAGGCTGTGGTACTCAACACAACACGCATAGTTCGGAAATTTATGGACACAAGCACACATCCCTAACTATTCTTCCAAATTGTTTTTTTTTTTAATACACTTGGCAATATGTGCTTTGGTCCTTGACCCGCCGTATTGTCTTAGCTGGGGAATCCCATGGTTTGAAACTTTTTCGATATAATAATAGAAACATAAAACAGTAGGCGTACGAAATTTAAAGTGCATAAAGATTTTTGATTCCCGGTAATTTCAAATTAGCTCAGTTGATCATTAATTGTTATACTTATAAGTATAAGTTTTTATTCTTAATTTTTTCCTCACTAACATTTTCACACATCTTAAATTTCATCATTATGCGTATGTTTATTTTATGAATTAAATCTTTATAAGTTCAGCGATTAAATAATAAATTTAATCTGCTGTGAAAAGACATGAAATGAAAACAATTCAGCACCTGAATGGGATTGCCTTTCTGATTCAATTATGGGGAGGAATTCGAAACGGCCGTTTCGTCCTTCAACGGACTCATCAGTCTAATCCCGCTTCCCCGATAACAGAACCAGGAAGGCAAGATTTCTAAGTGGAGGTCATCGACACACCTGGCAGTGACCCCCGTAAAGAAGAAAGCAACAAAAATTAATGGATGTGTCGCTAGACATCATCAAAAACCTTTTCCTACGACTCGTTAAAACGCATTAAAAGGAAGAACTAAAAGTTCCCAAAAGTTGATTTAACTAAAGGAATAAGTTAAATAATAAATTTAACGGCCTGTGAAAAGACATGAAATGAAAACAATTCAGCACTTGAATGGGATTTCCTTTCTGATTCAATTTTGGGGAGGAATTGGGAACGGCCATCCACATAGGAATCTTGCCTTTCTAGTTCTGTTATCGTGGAGGCGGGATTGGGCTGACGAGTCTGTTGAAGGACGAAACGGCTGTTCTCAATTCCTCCCCTCATTAAATCAGAAAGACAATCCCGTTCAGGATTTCACAGCACGTTAAATTTATTATTTAACTTATTCTTTTAGTTAAAACAGCTTTTGGGAACTTTTAGTTCTTCCTTTTAATGCATTTTTACCTACGAGTCGTAGGAAAAGGTTTTTGATGATGTCTAGCGACACATCAATTAATTTTTGTTGCTCTCGGTGTG
The DNA here is from genome assembly GCA_023159025.1 of Thereuonema tuberculata. Lineage (NCBI taxonomy): Eukaryota > Metazoa > Arthropoda > Chilopoda > Scutigeromorpha > Scutigeridae > Thereuonema > Thereuonema tuberculata. Next base: position 67,802,420 of record JAFIDM010012231.1, read on the forward strand.
TCGGTGACCTCCACATAGGGATCTTGCCTTTTTAGTTCTGTTATTGGGGAGTTGGGATTGGGCTGACGACTCCGTTGAAGGACGAAACGGCAGTTCCCAATTCTCTCCATAACTGAATCAAAAAGGCAATCCCATTCAGGTGCTGAATAGTTGTCATTTCAAATTAAGCGATTAATTTCCTGTTCTTTTTATTCTTAATTTGTATTTTGATGCTTTTTAATTGAAAGGCCATTATTTGTTTATGCTTATACTTCTTTGTTTTCATCCCACTGAGCTTTTAGTGCTTGGCGAGTACTGATATCTTGAAACAGTCTGTTCTTGATTCGGTACAATTTTCCAAAACTAGCTCAACGGATCTTTAATTGTGCGCTTTTACTGTATTATAGCCGCTCCTCAAAGCACAGGATTTAATTGACAGTTTCCCTCAAAATGTCAGCACGCAAATGCAGAGCAGTACTCAACAAATTATTCAAAACGGAAAAAAAAATAACCCAAATACCAACCGATTCATTTATTCTGTAAGCATTTAATCAATAATTTATCACACATAAGATTTACATTCAATTTTTCTCATTTTAAAGAAATGCTGTTTCAAAGAAGCTTTTCTTTGAACACAGAGAGCTACTGCTGCTACGTCATGGACTTTGGGGGTGAATTCAATTGCCTTAATATGTTGGTTGCACTACCAATACAGTTTTTAGTCTTATTATGTATATGTAAGCAGCATTCTTTCTTCTCATATTAACCACACACATTAAAGTTATTAGTTACATATTTATCATGGGTAGTAGTTAAAAATTTCAATTGAAATACAAAAAAAGATTGACTATTAGAGTATTATACAAGAGCTTTATTGATATACATTGTTTCACTAATGTGTGTGTGTGTATGTATATATATTATATACATATATATATATATATATATATATATATATATATATAATTTCCATAAAAAAGATTGGTTCTTTCCTAATAGAATTTGGTTCGCATCATAACATTAAAGGAATTCAATTTTAAGAAAAAATGTGAATTAGTTTCAAAACTACAATAACAATCTTGTGGTTAAAAAAGAAAAGGAATTTAACTTGCTGTAAGAATCAGTGAATAAAGTAAACAAAGAAAAGGAAATTCAGCACTGTCATGGAAAAGAAAATTGCCTTTCTGATTCGATTACATAAAGGAATTGGGATCGGCCGTTTCGTGCTTGTACGGACTCATCAGCCCAATCCCCGCCTTCCCTTAACAGAATCAGAAAGGCGGATCTTGTTAGTGAAAGACACTGCCAACCTGGCAGTGACCCCACAAACAACAAAAGGCAAGAAAAACAAATTGCTGCGTCTCTCGACTTCAGCAAAAACCTTTCTCCTACGAGATAGGCTGAAAGGAATTAAATAAGAACAGAGAGTTCAAAAACAATTTACAAAGTAAAAAAGAAAAGGAATTTACCGTGCTGTAACAATCAGTGAATAAAGAAAACAAATAAAAGGAAATTCCTCACTTGCATAGAAAAGGAAATTGCCTTTCTGATTCGATTACGGGAAGGAATTGGAATCGGCCGTTTCGTCCTTCTACGGACTCATCAGTTCAATCCGCGCCTTTCCCTTAACAGAATCAGAAAGGCAAGATCTTGTTAGTGAAATCTTGTGGTTTTTTTAATAAAACAAATTTTAGTTTCTTCAAACAGAAGAACAAAATACCATGACATAATTAGTTTTCTCTTACTTTTCCTTCGTTTCCACAGTAACTTTTCTAATAAAAATCAATGATGTCTTTTTTGTCTGAAGCTTAGCAATTTATTTATTGAGGCTCTTTAATCTTGCAAAATAAAAAAAAAAATTATAAGTTTTGTATCATTAAACATTTTATATTTTATATTATGAATTAAACTCAATAATTTTATCAATTCAAAAGTTAATAGTGCAAGTATTTTTCAAATATCTAGGGAAAATAATTCAATGAAATTTTTTATTGCACTAACAGAAACCATGAAGCTGCTATTCAATAACCATAAAATGATTACCGTTAATTCTTAATTTAAGTTATTTTACAACTAATTCACAAATAATAATTAAATTATTTACTCCAAATAGTGTTCTGAATTTTTCGGCTTACAAGGAGATAACATGAAAAGAAGAAAGAAATGGGATTAAAAAGAAGAAAGAAGTGGAAAGAAGAAAAAAAATCTTAATTGACTAATCTTTCTTCTTAACTTTGTAATTTCACCTTTCAATTTGCTTATTTTTATTTTTTTATTTTTTATTCTATATTTTTTATTTTCGTTTTATTTTACTTTTTATTTTCTATTTTTATTTTTATGTTATTCTTATTTTGATTTTTTTTTCTATTTTTTATCTATTTTTTTTAATTTTTTATATTTTACTTTATTTTACTTCTAGGTTTCTGATAGGAAACCTACTAATCCCGGGTTGTCAGTCTGTCTGTGGACAAGTATCCCACAATACAACGCACAACAATCACAACAATCGTAACAATCAGATCTACAACACAGCTCAGCAACAATTACAACAATCATAATAATCCCAACAATTGCGCCTTTGGCATTCGCAGCAATCACATTTATAATAATAAGGAAATTAAAGGAATAATGCAACATAAATGATATATCAGAAGCCGTTGCGAAGCACTGTGATTGATTTACTAATCGCTATCCCTATTTTGTTTATTTCCTATTTTTATTTTTTATTTTTGTTATTTTTAATTTTGATTTTTTTAAACCTTTTTTTAAACCTTTTTTAAATCATTTCATTTAAAATATGACTTTTTTCATTAGTTTATCATAGGAATGCTGATGCTCGTTCGACGATGTCTTTCTCCTTGGTTGTAAAGGAATGGGGAGAAGCTCTAGTTACATCTGAAATTCCTTTGATCGCCGCCTGATTGATCACTACATCTACACGTGGCTATGCTTACATTAGATGTTTCCAGTTTGTCCACAAGCGCCGCTGCACATCCTATACCTCAATCTATGCAAAACATCTACTGGGATTCCCACGGCATCCTCCTCCTCATTGGACTTTTTCTCTGTACGCAAATTGTTGCTTTGTAAGCAATCAATTACTAAAAGAAGGCTTCTCTGTGCTACAATAAAGTAAGTTGCTTTCAATTATTATAGTGAAAATATGTTGTACGAGAAAGTGACTGTTTCAAAACAATTAAATGTTAAGAGCTATAAGAAAGCTGTTCATGTTCACGATCGCTTGTTAAGACAACAAAGACATTCATGTTCACGGTCGCTTGCTATGTTGTGTGCTCTTTGCAGTCTGTTGTGTTAAGTTGAAGAAGACCGAAGATGGCGATCTCTAATCCTGAAGATGGAAGATTTCAGGGAGTTATTTCGCATGTTATGTAATAACGCAATTAAAGGAGATTGAAAATATTGCTTAATGCAAACTACCTCGATAATAACGTGATCTAAAAGGATTCTGCTTATGAATAATTAACGAATACTAATTCTATAATAAATGTTTTACAGCGAATCATCCGTTGCCAGGAGACGGGACTCAGTTTGGAATTAGCGATTCTAGTGAATGTTTTTATAACGAGAAGTATGTACAGTAGAACCTCATTATAACGGACTAATAGGGGCTGAAGGTTGTCCGTTTTAATGAAAGTCCGGTTTATAACAAATAATTCATATAGGGATGTAATGCAGCAGGGTATACATCAATGAAAGTAGACTATAATAGTTAGCTATAAAAAGTGCTTATTATATATCAATAAAAAACAGCCTTCAACATAATAGGTTGAATTGAAAAAGATGTGTACGTATACTCTGCATTAATCTTTAGAACAAGAAGGTCCTGGTTCATGTTGATTGCTTATATTCATTGGTTTGAAAAAAATAATTTATTTTCTGCTGTGTTTGCTCGATCGATGTTTAATCGTTTGCTTGGAAATGTAAAACTCGTCAGATAAAAATTAGCATCCTTTATTATTATTATTATTATTATTTTTAAACTGTCCGTTATAAGCGACGTCCGTTATAATAGGGTCCGTTATAATGAGGTTCTACTGTATATCATTTTGGATTATGATCATCGAATCTTTTCAGGACTTTCAAGTTAATAAGAGATGCCGAAATTAATATCAGGAATTTTCATAAGTTATATTTTTCCTTGTTTTACTTATCCGTTCTTTCCAAAGATTTGAAGAACACATAGAAAGAAACAGTCTTCAACAGTTTAAAGATTAAAGGTTGAATCGTGTTACAAAGAACATTCTATTTTAATAATCAAGTAGTTATAATTTCTACAGTTAAAAATAAAGGAACTGTATATAGCGTTAAGGCATAAAAGTTAATCTAATAATGAACTTTTGCGAAGTGAAAGGAACTTTATGTTTTAATACTTGACGAGTGAACAGTAATAGATTAAATTGAGAACAGTTATTTAGTGAATTTTATAAATGCTATATGAACTAAGATGAAAGCATTCATTGAAAATAAAAGACAAATGTACAGGAACCTTTTATTGTAAATTAAATCTGTTTTGTTATCAGAACTTAAGACTAATTCTATCATTCTGCACTTAAGTAAGATATACAGGGATTAAGTAGTATTCCTTTAAAAATAATTTGCTGCATTTCGACAGATGGTTATGGGCCCCGGACATACGCTATTTCCACTGCGCAAATACTTTTAGTCTTAATCTTGAAAGTTAGTTTAAAGGTCTTATTAGGAAATTTATGAAGATAGAACTAGTGTTACGATTGATATCATAATGGCTAGCAACATTTTAGGTTCAGTGGCGACAACTACAATAGATGAAAGAAGCAAATTAGAATAACGCTCCAGAAAGATGGTCTAAGGGACATCGCCAATAACCCGCTTTATAACTTACAGGAGATGGAGGATAAACCAATAAAATATAAACTGTTGAATAAGGCACAGAAGGCAGTTGGAATTATATCTGATTCCATCGAGGAGAGGTTTAGGATGTTAATAAAAGAGGACAAAGATCCGCATAAGTTATTGCAAGAACTCGAAAGAAAATATAATGTTGTTGATAAATTAAAAATATCCGACTTAAAGCGAGATCTCTATTCAGTTAGCAAACTAGCTAAAGATGAAAACCTTCCGGACAACATTCTTAAGCTCAAATTAATCGTTGCTGATACTACAGCAAATGGCGGTACAATTCCCGATGACGAATTCAGCCACATAATTCTCTCTGGGTTGCCGGAAGATTACGATTCTGTTGCCCAAGGTATTTTGGTTTTACAAGAAGCAAACAATTACAATTCAGAATTAGTAATTGATCACATATTGCGTGAATATAAAAAAAAAACATAGCAATATTAAACCTCCTGAGAGCCCAACCGGGGAATGTCTCAAAAGTTCAATTCAAATCAAGGACACAAGTAAGCCTGGGAAATCGTTTGAAGGCAGAAGATGCAACAACTGCGGTAAAGTTGGACATCTTGCAAGATTTTGTCGCAAGAAGGACTCCAGAAATCCATCTGATTCGAGACCAAAAAGAGTATCGTGGAGTTGAAATCAAAAAGAAACAATTTTCAGGAGTTGTCGTTCTATTTGAAGATAATAAAGAGCCCGAAAAGAAAATGAATTGGTACATTGATAGCGCATGTACCAATCACATTTGTAATGATAAACGTTTCTTCATCAACCTTGAAGAATTAAATAATCCTATTCAAGTACTCGGAGCTTCCGACAAGCCTGAGGAAGTTATAGGATTGGGAACTGTTAAGTTTACCGTTAATTTGTTAAATGGTAAAACCCAAGAAGTACTTCTTCATAAGACGTATTTTGCATTTGACATGTCAGTGAACTTAATCTCCGCTAGATGATGTAGATTGTACGTAACGCATCCAAAGGAATCTATACACTCTCAAACACAAATGGTGAAAGACTGCAATAGAGGGTAGAAAATCTGACAATTTATACAAAGTAAATTATGTTCCATTGGCTGGAAAACCTGAATCAGTTAGCTACTTCAATGAAGACAAACATAAGAAGTACATTTTATGGCACGAAAGACTTGGTCATTTGTCGCTAGCAAAGATGCGAATTATTAAAGGTAATAATTTGTTGAGAGGTTTAGAGACTTTTAACATTCCGAAGGATGATAGTGAAACATTCTGCGAAAGCTGCAAGCGAGCAAAATCAACAAAGATCCGCCATAAAAGAATAAGTGAGATCCGTTCATCAAAGCCACATGTTTATATATATTCGGATTTGTGCGGTCCCATCCAATCTACTGGCAGTCAACAAAAACAATATATTCTGACGTTCGTTGATGACTATTCTCGACATAGTTTTGTTGAAGTAATCAACAGTAAAGAGGATGTACATGAAAATCTAAAATCTTCCATTGCATATGCTGAGAGGTCATGCGGACATAAAAACAAGCACTTACTGACAGACAAAGGAACCGAATTCAATAATTAGCACATTAACGAATTACTTAAAGCATTACGAATTACTTGGAATAAAGTTCCAACATTCTTCAGCATACCAACCTGAGCAGAATGGAATAGCAGAACGTTTCAACCGATCCATACTTGAAACAGCTAGAACCATGCTTATCGAAGCAAGACTGCCACTAAATTATTGGCACTATGCGGTTAAATGTGCAAATTACTTATTGAACAGAACTCCCCTCAGAAGTATAAATAATGAGATCGCTTTAACCCGTTGGTACGGAAGTGAAAGAGCACAACGCGTACAACATCTTAAAAAATTCGGATGCGTCGCCTATTTGAAGATCCCAAAGTCACAGATTTGCAATAAGTTTGATCCAAGAGTCCGTAAGGGAATTTTTCTTGGATATTCCGCCACTACGAGGGGATATATTATCAATGACGTTGAGAAACGCAAAATAGAAGAAACTAGGAATGTTTCCTTCAATGAAAACAAACGAGGTTGTGAGCTACTCATCCATAATGATTTCAAGAAAGAAAATCATGATCTTCTAAAAGCAAGTTTAAACAAAAGGAAATGTGAAGATTCAAGTTCGCTTGAAGAGAATATTTCAAAAAACGATACTTCAGAAGAAGATAACAATACTGAAAAAATCAAAGTTTCGCAAGATAGCACAGAAGGTGATAGTAGCAATAGTGATCCAGAAGGTGAAAAGTCTGATGAAGATAATACATACATGAATTTAAGAAGAAGAAAAGTTTCACGTAACCCAAGCGTTAATATCAATGTAAGTAAATACAAAGAAGAACCATCCAGCTACTCCGAGGCAATCCATGGTGAGGAGAGTACTAAATGGATGATAGCAATTGTCGAAGAAATCAAGAATTTGGAGGAACACCAAACTTGGATTGAATCACAGGTCCCTGATTAGATAAATCCATTAACAACACAATGGGTATTTAAAATAAAGAACGACGACACCGGCAAACCCTGCAAATACAAAACTACGTTGGTAGTAAACGGTTTCATGCAGAGAAAAGGAATTAATTACGAAAGAACATACGCCCTAACGCCTAGCCTGTCTAATATTAGATTAGCACTGGCAGTCCAGAACAACCTAGCCATACATCAGTGAGTTAATTGAGCATATTTAAATGTAATCATTGACAACGATATTTACATCGAAGTCCCCTAAGGGATTGCAATGGTTTAAAACTTGTTAAATCACTCTATGGCTTAAAACAGGCGGGAAGGAATTGGTACGAAACACTGCATCAGAAAATTGAAGGAAAATGGTTTTGAAGCTTTAAGAACTGAATCATGTATTTTTGTACGTAAAATAGACAAAGAAAGGTACTTCATATTGGTCTACATTGATGATAGGCTTATTAATGGAAAAGACACACATGTCATCAATGATTTAAAAGACTCTCTAAACCGGATGTTTGGAATCAAAGACCAAGGAGACATAAAGAATTACATTGGTTTCAAAATTGACTATCAGCGTGAAAGAGGTTGTATGTCAATTTCTCAATCACAATTCATTCTGGACCTATTAAAAAAATATCAAATGGATGAGAGCAAACCAGTAGGTACGCCAATGATTGAAGAATCAAGAAAACTTCAAACTACTGATAATGAGATAACTTTGCTAAACAAGGAGGAACATTTGAAATATCGTAGCAAAATAGGAAGCCTTAGTTACGTAAGCAATTGTATACGACCTGACATCGCGTTTGCGGTAAACAAGTGTTCTGAGAAGAACAACTCACCTAATATCAATGATATGAAAAAGGTGAAAAGGATCCTCACATACCTACTTGGAACAATAAACCTAAGGTTAATGTTTTCCAAAGAAGAAGTGTGTTTGCGAGGAGTATCCAATGCAAGTTTAGGTAACCGATCGAAAGGAAAATCGACTACGGTTACGTCACATACGTCGGCAAATGTTTTGTTTCGTGGGTTTGTAAGAAACAAAGTCTAGTGGCTCATTCCACTCAAGAGAGTGAGCTGGTGGCGTCTTGTGATTGCGCCAGAGGCATCATGAGTTTTAAAAGAGTCCTCGAAGAATTAAAGTTTAAAGCCTTTTCAAAATCATCAAGTGAACTTCTATGTGATAACCAACCCACCATACAGATGGTTTACGACCAGTATAATCAATCTCGCAGCAAACACATCGATCTCAAGTACTACGCATTAAAGGACTATGTGAAAAAGGGTGAGATCAATCTAAAGTATGTTCCCAGCAAGGACAATGTAGCTGACATTCTGACAAAAGTACTCAGTAAGTCAAGAAGTGAAGAATTAAGATCAAGGTTAAACCTTTTAGTCAAGTGATGGGATATCTTCAATATTTCGTTTATGTTCACTATATTAATTGGAGGGAAGGATTGTGCTACAATAAAGTAAATTGCTTTCAATTTTTATAGTGAAAATATGTTTTACGAGAAAGTGACTGTTTCAAAACAATTAAACGTTAAGAGCTATAAGAAAGCTGTTCATGTTCACGATCGCTTGTTAAGACAACAAAGACATTCATGTTCACGGTCGCTTGCTATGTTGTGTGTTCTTTGCAGTCTGTTGTGTTAAGTTGAAGAAGACTGAACTTGACGAGTGAACAATAATAGATTAAATTGAGAACAGTTATTTAGTGAAATTTATAAATGCTATGTGAACTAAGATGAAAGCATTCATTGAAAATAAAAGACGAATGTATTGTAAATTAAATCTGTTTTGTTATCTGAACTTAAGACTAATTGTATCATTCTGCACTTAAGTAAGGTATACAGGGATTAAGTAATATTCCTTTAAAAATAATTTGCTGCATTTCCACATTCTCACATTTTAAGCCGAAACTATAGTCGTCTGTATATTATTTTTAATTCAATGCTCTTCAACTTATTCAGATGTATAAGCTTAATTTTTGACAGTTTAATATGAACAGTATACGATTCGTTTTTAAGGAGATAACATATGTCCCGCATATTATAGAATTCAATGCCCTTTTATGAGATTAAAGTACGCTTGAGGATTCAAAACTTTTTACTGTTTGTAAGCCAGCACTACGTAGATTTAAAGATAACAATAATGTAGTTCAATTTTAATTAAAAAAGTGAATGTATTAATTTAAATTTGGTGGATCCATTTTTGTTTCTTTTCAAGGCTCTCTGTAAATATTTATTCCGTTTTATAAAGTAGACTATTATTTAAGGTAATATTTGCTGTTTCTGAACTTTTTATTAAATAAATTTATGAAATTGGCACTCCAGAGATTTCAAGATATTCGACATTGTTTCCATTGTTGTTGAAATATTTGTTCACTAACTTCCTTTTCTTGCCTTCCAGAGGAGATGCTATGGTGACGTGATACTTAAATATGGGATGCCAATTTGAAGAATTTATGGTTCAATTCTTGTGGAATGTGGGTAGCAATTTTTATTTCATTCTATTTCTATTCTTTTCTTTTTTTTTTTTTTTAGTTTTCCTTCTTTTTTCGTTTTTTCTTCTTTTTTCTGTTTTTCTTTCCTTCTTTCGATTTCTTGAATAACGTTAATATTCACATGAATGACGGTAACATAAAAATATATTAAACATATTAAAATTACATTAAAATAAGACTATCTTTAAGAGTCGTTACCTGGTAACTACAATTAAAATTAACAGAGAATATACAAGGAAATTTCAAATGGCGTCTCTCTCCACGGCAATGTTGTAAAATGTAAATCAGGACCAAACCAGTTCAGGAAAAGGTAAGGATGCTGCGGACAAAGTAGAGGCGAAATGAGAATCACTTGGGAATACGGAAAATTATCATTAGTCATGTCCGGGAATTAACCTAAAAAACAAATTGTTAACATCTGTACATTAGTGTTGTGTGGTCGAACGGCTCCACGAGTACCGATTTGGTGGGAATGGTACGTTGTATCCCTTTCCGCTGCGAGATATTCTTATACCAGAATAATTGAAATATTTAAGTAACGAAATTTTAAAACTTCCAAGTCCCTTATTAGTGGAATTGTTGCTGAGTCACTTTTGAAGGCTGTGAGTGAAGTGAGAAAGAAACCCGAGGGCCGCAAACCACATCCACGAAGCGCTGCTTCTCCAGCAGTTATCTGTAAGGTTAAACAAAACATTATGAAAGAAAACCCAAGCACCCATATAAGTCTTGCACAACGAACGGAGTTTCCAAAACAAGCGTGTTAATTCATAGCGATCTGCATCTAAAGAAGCACTACAAAGCAAATGTTTATTGACTGTTGCCTCGACACACCGCCGAATGTAAGACAAACAGTCGAAAGTTGTATGAAGAGCAAGGGCGAAAAATGGAGGTATGTTGTGACGTTGGACGGAAGTTGGGTTTATCTCAACGACTTTAAAAACCACGTGGAAATTTTTATCGTCATCGTGAAGCTAAAGATCGGTCGGTCAGAATGGTTCCTCCAATGTAAGGAAAAGTTTTCAAAGGGCTTCATGATCGTAGGAAGTTACTGCTTTTGGGAGAAGTTGCCTTTTCGAAAAATTGATGGAAAGGCAAAGGTTAATGCTACGTATTATCAGCAAAACATTTTACAAGCATTGTATCTCAGCGGCGTTCCAGCACTGCGTCGTCTAAAGTATGGATCCATCAGCACAAGGCGTAGAGTTGCAGCGTCCGAACAACAATGTCCAGTATGTTAATCAATTTCTTTGTGATTAACCGATCATTACTTTAGTTTTTTTAATAAACTAAAAAAGATAATTAATTGAAATGTTTGCTTCATCGAAAGATCTCTAAACGATGATAACTTGACTGTTACCTAATTTTCATCAATTGTTAATAAGAACTCCATGAATAGTACTTAACTTACATTGCTCATAGCTTTAGGAAAAAAAAAATATTAAAGTAAAATCTTCAAAAGAATCATTATGTGATTTACTAAACTTAAAGTACTAAATTATAGTTTTTTTTAATTAAAATAAAACTCTTATAATGTTCTGACGTTAACCATATGTGAATATGAATGAATCGTCTGAAAATTTTCAGCAACGTTTCATAATATAAAAATATATGAAATATAAAATAATATAAAAATATAATATATAATTGTATCCTGTTTTTATTTTTAGTCGTGTTTAAAACTCAATTTTGAAGCAATATAACGATAAGAAAATGAGAAATCATCACACTCAACAAATACATTACTGTAGTTCCATTTCATTTCGCGGAAACCAAGTAAAATAAAAATCATATTGATAAATATGTTATTGCATTTCACATTAGAACCACAACATACATTTTCCCCCAGAAATACATATATTATTCGTTTTTTTAATTAAAATTGAACTATTATTATGTTCTGACATTAACTATATGTGAATATGAATGGACCCAGATACGGTTCATTCACAATAACATATGGTTAACATCAGAACATTATAAGAGTTCAAATTTAACTAAAAAAACGAATGATTTATTTATTTCTGGAGGAAAATGTACGTTATGACTCAAATGAGAAATAGAATACAAATTTATTTTTACTTGGTATTCGTGAAATGAAATGGAATTAGTGTTTTTTGGTCAGTAATGCTTTCTCGTCTTCTGAGTGCTATATTGCTTCGAAATTGAGTTTTAGACATTATTAAAGCCAACACTATTTTGTGTTCAGAAATAAGGATTTGAGATAGTTTATATTATGAATCATTGTTGTAAATTTTCAGTTGAAAATTGTGGTAATCTAATTTTCTTATTTTCTTATTAATAGAAAAATATGATTTTCTATTAATTAGAAAAAAATTTAAATTGTGTATTGTTTTTCAATTGTATAAATATATCTTGTTTTTCTAATTAATATCTTCATTAATTTATATTTATAGATACAAGTTTTTATTCCACCCTTATAATTTTTTTTTTCTCTAAAACGTAAATCAAAGATAGAAAAGTTACTTAAGGTTAATTACATTCATAGATTTAATATCAATAAATTACAATATTTCTCATATGTGATATTAATTAGATTAGCTATAATATTAAAACAAATATATTCCTTCCATTTTCATCCATCTGTTTAAAAATTCTTCAACGATATTTCGCAGAAAACTATCGTTTCGTTTTTTCAAGTCTTTCTCAAAATAAGATAACAATAATAAGTACTAATCGCAATGTATATGCAATGGCTGTTCACTGTTCACTCTGTAATCTTTCTTGATGCATGTTTTTTTAATATATATGATTTAAATTTCTCTTCTTTGTGCCGCATTATAATCTGGAAATGAGATAATGTATTGCTATTCACTGTGTAACCTCTATCTTTGTTGATACATGTGTAACTTTTTGTAGTACAGGCTTCAATCATATACCTTGTGTTTTTGTCTTTAATTTTGAATAAAATCTCTACAATTGGGTCAGGATATGGTTAACGTCAGAACATTATAAGAGTTCAATTTTAGTTAAAAAACGAATTATTTATTTATTTCTTTAGGAAAATGTACGTTGTGACTCAAATGAGAAATACAACACGAATTTATTTTTACTTGGTTTCCGTGAAATGAAATGGGTTTTTAAATAAATGGATGAAAATGGAAGGAATATATTTGTTTTAATATACAACGAATAACTTTATTGTAATAGATTAGCTGCAATTAAATTTATGCAGCGCAGTAGAAGTTAGAAGAAATAACATTGAATGTAAAAATAGTTAGAAAAGTAAACACAATTAAATTTAAAAGAACGAATATTGATTTCAATGCGTAATATCAGAGAACCTGATTGAATTTGATTTGGCTTACCAACTAGGTCTGCGAATTGAAACCTAAGTTAAGAAAAACTCACATTGCTTAAATAAAAATAATCTTCTACTTTCCTGTTTACTTAATAAATATTAAGAAAACGATACCTTTCTAGACTTGTAGAAGAATTCCATGGGGAAAAGGATAAAAAAAATTGATACAATAAGTTTAAATTCTAGTCATTTAGCCCTTACAATTTAATTACAACATACAAACAAGACAAATCATTCGTTTTTTAATTAAAATTGAACTCTTCTAATGTTCTGACGTTAACCGTATGTCAATAAAATGGTTCCACATACGGTTCATTCATTTTCACATCTGGTTAACTTCAGAACATTATAGGAGTTCTATTTTAATTAAAAAACGAATAATTTATTACTTTTAAGTTTCGTAATCGCATAATAATTCTTTTGAAGGTTTTATTTTAATATTTAAACTGCAGAAGAATATCTTATCAATACTTTCTTATTTTTCCTTGTTAGTGAAAGAAACAAAATAAACTGTTTCCATAGTAACTTTTCTAATCTTATCAATGATTTATTTTCTCTTATTAAGATTTAAGCTTTACGTTCAGCTTAAATTCATTATAATAATCTCCTTAACATAAGAAAATACTAAATATTAGATATGATGTTGTAAAGACTTTATATTCCGGACATGTAATATTTTATGAATTAAATTAAAACATACACAATTAAATCTATTGTATTGTGGTGTGTTTTCCGTGGTGTATGGTTCGAAGTAGATAAAGGAGGCTTAGACTCTGTTGGATCTGAAGGAACTCTGAGAACTGCAAGAACTGTTTATTTGCAGGTAACATCGGTATTTATAGGCTATGTACAAATGATTTGATTGGTTGTGGCGTTTACAATTGATTAGATGATTTAAATGACGTGATTACAACGGGTTTTTAAACCGCAAGAGTTTATTAATAATCATTTAAAATGTTTCTTGCACAAAGAGATACCATAAAATACTAAGCATTTGCCTCCATAAAGAAATTAAAAAGATAAAAATAAAGATAATTTGAATTTGAGTTAAGTTACAACATAATTAATAAAAAAATTTACTTCGAATAAAATAAACTATGTATATTGTTGTGTTGATCTGTGATAGATAAATAACGAAGTAGACACTGGTCAAATTCCTTACACATCTAACTAACATTATTTACAAAAACAGAGATACAGATACAAATGAGGCGGATTCTTAGATCAGCGTCCATCTTCTCCAGGTCCGTCTGTGCTATAGAACCAGTCAAAGGAGACTTCAATTCCAGAAACGGTCTTAATCCTACGATGCTAAATAATTACATTAATCTTAGCCTTCAACTGCGCATTATAAGTTTCTTCTCAAGTTTCAAACTTCCTGTTGAAAGAACGAAATAAATAAAAAAATGTATGTTATTGTGTCTGGTTAGCAGCTTTGGTTCTGGTGTTCTTTCACGTTCAAGTAGCGGCAGTTCGGGATTACGTATTGGCAATTCGGGGCTAGGTATCAATTGTTCAAGTCTACGAGCACTGGCGACTTGCTTATCGGCACTCTGGAACTGCAGCATCCCCTATTTCCACTTGATATTATCGTTAACATTTAATATAATGAGTCCTTTATTCTTTAATTCTTTCTTTATACGCAGTCCGTTTAATTTTAAACTTTAAAAATTAAGGATATTTTTAGATTTTAACATTCTACATAACTTTGTGCAATAAAATAACTTGGTGGGCCCGGTAGCCGAGTGGGTAAGGGCGCTTGGCTGCGGGTTGGAGGTGGCGGGTTCGATTCCCGGCCTCGGCGGAGGCCGGGAATTTTTCCACGCTTCGTTCTCCTCCAAACGGGCCCTAGGGTCTACTTTAGAATGGGTATCGGGTTTCTTTCCGGGGAGTTAAAGGCAGGCGAGCGACGGGCCGACCCCCCCGTCCTCAACTTTGTCCCGTAGGTTCTGAACACTGGAGCCTACCCTCCAGCTGCATTGCGCGGTCCTCTGGGCCTGATCGCAACTTTAACTAATAAAATAACCTGAATTTTCTCTTTACCTTATCTTTTATTTCTTTCAGTTCAAAGTTTTATTAGAATTATTGTACAGAAACTATACACTAGTCCAATTGATTCAAAGCTTTAATTATAATCAACTGGTGAACTTAGTGAATAGCTGTTAACCAGGTGCTGGTTAACCTTTTTTATTTCATAATTCGAATTCTAGGTGACTTGTTGAACAGAGGAGTAACCTCTACAGAACATTTTCGGATTGTTTTCCTCGAACTTCGCCGACATTTTACAATGCCTGTAAAAAACTGGAATTCTGAAGGTTGGATTGAATAAATCCTTTGAAGTTATTTCAGTCGTATTTTTACCCTCTTATGCCTCTTTTAAATTCAGATTCACATATTTGGAGAAGATAAATGAGAAATTCGAATTGACTCCATCTACGGTTTCATTGGAGTGTATGATCTTTTGACTTGAGTTTTTATGAAACTGTTTCTAGGCCTCCGGCTCGCTTCTTTTTGAATGCCCCTTATATTTATCCATCTTCAATCAGTCAGTCGAATTCGTTCAGATGGTTCCCATTTGTTCATTTTGTTTAAAATTCCACTTGGGATATTAGAAAAATAAATGGCTTAAATATTTAACTAAATATTAGATCACTACTGATAAAAATTATTCATTCTGTGGTTTAAAAAAAAGAAATCAGGGAGGTAGAAGCGTTCTTCAAAGCTACAAAGAACGTCCTTTCTCTTTTTCTCCCATCACCTTCTTACAACAACATTTTATCTTAATAACTAAAATGATTCTATCTCATTGTCTGAAAACAAAGATTATTTAAAACATGTAAACAGCGACCAAACAAATAAAAAGAAAGATGAAGCCTCTGATATTATAAATCAATAACAAATGAAATCAAATCTCTATAAATAAAAATTCTTCAACAAATAACGTAATACCATTTTTTCACATTACCACACAATCACAGTCATTCTTACTTCTTAATGCTAGGCAAATGGATAGAAAACTACAATCGGAGTGTATCTATTTTGGTTGTTAGATGTGTATTATTAATTGTGAAGTAGGCTTATTTTAAATAAAATGCTTTTTCGTTCCACCATAACCCAATTAACATTAAAGACGCTTCAGTTTTGTTTGTTTTTTTAGGCCCCTAGGTTACAGCTTGCCTGTAAAACTTAGGTGATCGCTCTTGCTTTTATGCTTGCTGGTCACATTCTGTGGTGGCCAAACGGTTAGAGATATTAGAATAAATGCTTCACCATTGTGTTCAGCATCAAAAAGTAGGTGACCATGACCAAAAAAAATCATACCTCTAGGACCACTTCCTGACCGGAAGTTAGGGGTCAAAAGTCGGTGCTCAATAGGTTTTTCTTTTATAATATCTCAACAACCGTTTGTCTGGCAAAAACGTGACCACCACCAATGTGTTCAGAAGGGTCGATATTGGGGGAATGTTTCGCTGTTTTCCTCTTTATCGGAAGCGACCATTTTTTACCCCGCAACTCCCGGTTTGCTTTAAGCGTCCATTAGGTTCATTGTAAACGCTGATAGGTTCACTCTACTTTTGTTAATAAAATTGTGTATATTATGGGGCCGTTTTGCTTTTGACTCT
>JAFIDM010012231.1:67820152-67831131 GCA_023159025.1 Thereuonema tuberculata
ATTGAAGGACAAACCAACATAAGTGAAGCTGTTTTCCGTTCACTAAACATGCTTGATGATTTTGCTAACCTTAAGCGACTGAATTCTACAAAACAATCAGACATTGCACAATTTTTTGAATAACTATAATTTTCTGTATTGAATGTAATATATACTGTAGCTTACATAATATAAATCTTATTTTGTTTACACACATACAGTGTTTAAGTCTTTCATACCATGATCTTTCTGAATAAATATTTACTTATTGACAGAATAATCTTTTCAAGCATTCAGTGGACCTGAAATTAAAGTTAAAAGATGTAACTTGTTTAATTCGAAGTCTTGGATAATTCGAAGTTTTGTAGTGGTCCCTTCAGCTTCGAATTATCCAAGTTGCACTTTATATATATATATATATATATATATATAAGAAAATTATTCTGTAATAAAGCAATACATTACACATTTTTTAATCAAAAATTGAAGTGGTATAAAATTCAATCGTAAAACATAATAAGAAAATAATTGATGTGTTCGGCGAATAATTACCTTCACTGGTAAAATGGAGAATGTAACAAAACATCAATCCATTTTTGTTATTGTTCAGGTTTTCTTTATGCCCGTTTCCTATTTAAAAATATCAAGTAAAATAAAACAGAGGTTCGTAATCAGTTTAATATTATTATTATTATTATTTTTATGTGAAAGCTTCAGACCTTTGGTTTCCCCAGCAAAGACAACATGGCGGGTCAAGAAACAAAGCACATATTGCCAAGTGTGTAGAAGAGTGTGAAACCCAAGGAGGGTTAGGATGTGTGGTTGTGTGAATAAATTTCCAAACTATGCGTGTTGTGTTGAGTACCACAGCCTTCTTGAGTTGTACATAATTGTTTCTGAGAAGTTCTAGTGTGCTGAGGCTGTGGTTGAATGTGTGAGTTACCAGACCAATGGCGGACAGGACGATGGTTACAACACGTACTCGGTCCTGCCTCCACTGCTTCTGGAGCTGATGTGCTAGTTTCTTATTATTATTATTGTGGAAACTCGAAATTTAGGCTTAAATTAGAATGTCATCTATTGATAGTGGATTATTCCCAGATAATAAGACCTAACCAAATTTCATCAATTCAGAGAAATTAATTGATCTGTTTGGGTAAAAATTACCTGTTCCGATTAAATAGAGAATGTAACAAAGTTTCAAATCGTTTTTGATGTTATCTGTGTTTCCGTGGCCTATTTAAAATATCACATTAAAAGAAACAGACATTCTAATCTGGTTATTACTTTTATTTTTATTGTATTGAAATTGATTAACAAAATTGAGGGTTTGTTCAGAAAAGCGAATATCATCTGTAAAGAAATTCGTTTTTTCTATTGTATTGTGTCAACAAAGAAATTTCTGACAGTCCAGAGCAGCACTTCACTTGTTTTGGCCTTTCGATGGCTAATATCAATTATCTAATCGAAACCTAAATTTTGAATTTTTTTTAATAATAATAAGAACAGCTGCTTAAAAAAATCTTTTTATTCGTATTAAAAATACTTTTTAATAATAATAATAATAAGAAGAAATAAAATAATCTGATTACAAACCTCTGTTTTATTATATTTTAGCTTTTTAATTGGGTCTGAGAAAGACAGAAATCCGTCAGTAAAATAAAAAAAAAAGATTGATATTTTGTTATATTCCCCATTTATCATAAAACAGTAATTGTTCCCCAAACAATATTTTTTTTTCTTATTAACAGATGTTTCCCTACTGAACTTTAGATCAATTCAATTTTCAATTAAAATATATGTAATTTATAGCTTAAATACACCTTAACTTCCTTTAATTCTTTTGTTTACTTTTGATGTCCTTTGTATTTATATCCTAATTACTGAAACAAAAAATAGGTTTCTTTGTCAAAGGTTCTTTGTTGATAAAATACAATAGAAAATCGAATTTCTGTACAGATGATATTCTGTTTTTTAAACAAAACCTCAATTTTGTGGATCAATTTCTATATAATTAAAAAAAAGTAATAACCAGATTAGAACGTCTGTTTCTTTTAATAGGATATTTTAAATAGGCCACGGAAATACAGAAAGCAAAAAACAATAACATCAAAAACGATTTAAGGCTTTGTAACATTCTCTGTTTGATTAGAAAATGTAATTTTTACTCCAACTCATCAATTAATCTCTCTCAATTGATGAGACTTCGCGAAGTCTTATTATTTAAGAATAATCCACTATCAAACGATGACATCCGCTGTTCTAATTTAAGCCTAAATCTCGAGTTTTCTAGAGTAATAAGAATAATCTAGCACGTCAGCTGCAGAAGCAGTGGAGGAAGGACCGAGTACGTGTTGTCCTGTCCGCCACTGGTCTGGTGTCTCACACATTGCACCACAGCCTCAGCTCTTCTCAAAAATGTACAACTCCAGAAGGCTGTAGTTATCTATACAACATGCATTGTTAGGTTTTCTTTCAGGGAAAAGACTCAGGTTTACTGATCCTACAGTTGCACTATTCGTCCGACAGTCTTTAGTTATTGCAGTTGTAAAGTGATATTCAAATGGAAACTTATAATCACCAACCAAATGATATACATGGAATCTGACAAGTGTTAGCTAAACAACTTTGCAAGTTATTGTTGTCATTTACGACATTCATATTTAACGTATCTTTAAGGAAAAAGTTATCAATTCCAAGAAATATATTAAACCTAAGCTATTTCCACTAGCTGAGTCAGCAGTGAAATATCATTCATTTGGAAGTTACTATGAAATTTAGCAGTGGATGGTAAGAATGAAGAACCATGCTCATGGGGATGGCTGAATAGAGATAATAAATTTTATCGAAATCTTTGTGATTTGCCCTTTGCACCAACTTCTTTACTGACTTTTATTAAATATAAGTGTCAAAAGGGTTGTGAAAACAATCGCTTCAGCTGTAAATCAATAGACTTGTCATGTACTGATGCTTATAGAACACGCCAAGAAATGAGCTTACACAATATTTCCCAAGATTTGAATGTGAGTGATCCAAAAGTCAATAATATTGAATGAAAGAGTAAATAAAACACTAACGTTTCGTTCTTAAAATAGTTTCTTTTTTATCTTTTATTATATTACTTTTTTTTTAGACAGTCTGTTTGTTTTGTTTTATTAGCCAGAACTCGTTACGTCAATCACCGATGCTTGAAATTTGCAAATAAATTGAAGTCTCGAATATAAGGGACAACCAAAAATTATTCGAGGTGAATATTTCGTGTAAGTGAATTACATACAGGACTTATGGGGGTTTCGCCGGGGAATGAGAAATTCTACATATAATTGAATGTTTCGTATAAGTGAGTTTCGTATAAGTGAGACTTCACTGTATGTAAATATGTAAACCAATTAAAAACCATTTTTCAACTATTTCCTCACATCATATATACTACTCTTGATGAAGATTTTAAACACAAAATGACATAGAAACAATAACAAACAATAATGTGATAAAAAAACTAGTCTAAAAATATGCTACAGTAATACGGTTTAATACCAAAATTTTTTATGTTTTCTGGTGGTCATTTTGAAAATGCGTTTTTCACAACTTTTCCATGCTCCAACTTTGTCAAAATTTTTTTATACGATAATCAACAAATATAACCGGTAAAACTGTGAAGAATTTGTTAATGTTGCAATTTCTTTCGGGTTAAGCCACATCTTTTCGTATTTTCCCCTGACTATTATTGTAAATAAGGACTTTTAGTATAAATATAGAATAAGTAAGTGGCCGCTCGTGATCAGTTTTCCAAATTGAATAAAAACAGAAAAAAACAACAAAACAACACTAGTATACAAAAACAATCTGAAGGTATGTTGGTGAAATCCAAAATTGAGGGATGACAATGAGAGATTGAAATTTATTTTAAATTAAAATAACCTTTTTACCAAATCTATTGCTTGGCTATCCATAATCTTCTGGGGCCAACCTTCGTTGCATAATCTTGAATGATTTTTAGGAATGACAGTTGAAATCATCTCTATTTCGCACGCAGTAAAAACTTTGATCCATGTAATCTTTTATTGTATACATTTCTCAAATCACATACGGATTCTCGCTGCTATGGAATTTGCTCCTTAGTGAGTAGATATTTTAATAAGAAAATATGTTGTTTTTTTTTTTCCCCCACGTCACTTACTGACTAATACATCTTTTCGTTAGTATTGTATGGAGGCAGTAAAACATTTCAACTTTCAAAACAAAATTATATGAGAAGAAGACTCCAGAAATATGATTGTATGTCACACTTATCGATTATATGTATAGACAGAGGTCAGGAATACAATATTATCCAATTTGCGGGTTTCAGTAAAAAAGAATGCAACACTTGCGGTCATAGTCGGGCCAACGCCAGCAGTCGCGGGGGCTAATGGAAGATTAGAAAGTAACCGGATCTGTCCGTTCACGAACTGAGCCCAACAGCAGTCAAAGAGTCTGCGTCTTTCGACTGTTGGATGAAGCATCCCCATAAGAGAGTTGTCAAATCACCACATTGAAAAAGGGCTGTGGCCACCCGAGAGCAGAAGCGAAGGACAACAGGAGCATATGAAACTGCAAGGCAGAAAGCCAAGCAGCAAGATATCAGAGGCCAAGAAACAAAAGGGCAAAACAGTTTGAAGGGCTGCCAAGAGTATAGGCCAACAGTAATCCTAACGGGAAACGGCAAAGAGATTAAATGGATCCCCAAAGGAGAGGTTCTGTCGTAGATGCCTTACGGCAAGAGAAACGAAGATTTCCGGAGGCGGATCCAATACAAGAGCGCCTGATGGCGGAGAGCCCAAAGAACTGTGAAAAGAAACAAAAATCAAGGATCACGTTCATGCCAAAACCAGAAATTTTTCGAAAGAGCTTCCGGTCTATGGATGGGATTTCTCAATTCCAGGGTTGAGGAAATGGTACAGCACGAGAGAGCCAGCACTGTTAATGGTCTAGCAAATAGAGCCCAAAAAAAGGAGGGGTTAACTTACAAAAGGTCCGGTAGTTCTAATTTTTTGATATGTTGTCAAGGATGGTTAGTTAGTGTTAAAAATGCAAAAAGCACAATTCCCCCCCCCCTCCGCGCCCGCCGCCATCTTAAAAAAAACGAAAAAAAATCGGCACATTTTTCAGATTTTCGCTTATATCTTCTTTTTTGGGGCATTTTAGCTACAGAAGACTTCTACTCAATGTTGTAGAGAATATAATTTCCCACAATTTAGTTTTTAAATTTTGTTTCTAAGACTGATAGTTACGGAGATATGCACTTTTTAAAAAATAAAAAATAACACACTTTCCGGAAATTTATCAAATTTTTAACTTTAGGAAGCTGTAATTCAGTTAGGGCCTATTCTGGGAAACAAGTATCAGAATAAAATTTGTAGGGAATTTAATTAACTAGAAAACTCTTTTAAAGTCAGGTGGGGTAAGTGAAACGACGGGGTAACTGAAACACCCAACTATAACCAAGAGACATCATCATTATACGCTTTCATTATAGCTTTCTCACCACTTTCACAAGACTTCCAACTCCCTCAACGTTCTATTGTCGTTATTGATGGTGGGTTCCTTCTCCACAAGGTTATATGGAACAGAAGCTCGACCTTTGGAGGGATTTGCCAGGATTCCGTCAAGTACGTTCAGCGTCACTATGGCACGGAATGGTGATTTTTGATGGCTACACTACCGATCCTTCTCAGCAAGGGACCAAGACTGCCGAACGAGCAAAAGGTACAAGGCAAACTCATAATCAGACGTGGTGTTTGATAAAGCAACTGTCAGCACCACACCTCAGGAACCTAAGTTCCTGGCCAATGAGGGGAACAAGGACCGATTCGTGAACTGAAATACAAGCGTCAAACATCCCCACAGACCAAGCTTCCGAAGATGCTGACAGGTTCATAGAGCTAAATGCCTCTCCCCACGTACGACGCCATTATTGGGGAAGAAATTGAGCTACTCGTCCTGCTGACTGGCACAACACCTGCGATCAACAATGTCTACCTCAAAAACTCAAAAAACTCAAAAAAGCGAGAGGGAAACAGCCAGACGCCTCCTACTACAAGCAGAACTACTAAGGCTGTATCTTGCTCCTGCACGCAATATCGGGCTGCAACACCAATTCAAACATTTTTGGGTTTAGAAAGAATAAATTCTGCCAACTTTTTAGGAAAGACCCCTCATTGCTGGAGCAGGCGGAGTGGTTCGGGGACCCACTGCCACTCCCCAAGAAATTTCAGCAGCAGGGAAGAAAATCTTGGTATCCCTGTATGGTGGCAGTAGCGAACCATCGTTGAGCTCCCTTCGCCACAGCAAATTCACGACCAGTATCACCAAGCTCAATCTGGCTAAACTATCTCCGACCACTGACGCAGCACACTTCCACTTTCTGAGGACGTACGACCAGGTCAAAGAGTGGATGGGGATTGTCAAAGACCGATCGAGTGGGGCTGGTGTAGAAGAGCTCGAGGACTGGAGCCCATCAGCGTAAGTACAGACGCTGCTCCTCCAAACCTGCTTAAGACCATCTCATGCAGATGCACAACTGGTTGTATGGGGGCGTGTGGCTGTAGAAAGGCGGGCCTCAATTGTTCCGCCCTTGTCACTTTCTTGGCCAGCACAGAATTTGCAAACAGGAATGAGGTCCTCGTCGACGACGAAGACGATGCCGATTTAATAACTTCGCTATTTGACTAAAATGAAGCCCCAGACTTCATTAACTCACCCCTAAGAAACGAGCGAGCGCATGTAAATTTGTTTTCTTTTAAGTTTTTAGTTCAATTAATACCGATTTTTGTATAATTATTACTGCCTTTTGTTCTTACTTTGTTTAAATAAATACATCTTTGAAAAAATGTATCTGCTGTGTTGGTGGGTTGTTTGAAATTGAACATCCCTTCTCACCAGTAGGTATTCAAGTGAAATAGTATCTGCCTCATGAGCATTGCGCTGTAATATGTAAGAAACTCAAGTAGGGTTGGTATACACTTCAAATTCAAGCCGAACTGGAAAGTAATTAATGATTTTTTTTTGATACAATGTGGCGTCACAATTGCAAAAAACGCAATATTCCGATGTTATTGATTTTTTTTTACCCCACACTCCTTAGGGTTGGTTAAAAAAATATACATGCTTTTTGTAGGTAATTAAATTCTCATGTTTCCCTAGGATAGGCCATAACTGAAATACAGCGTCCTAAAATTAGAAGTTTGACAAATTTCCGGAAAGTGCGTTTTTTTTTTCTTTTTTCAAAAAGTGCATATCTCCATAACTATCAGTCCTAGAAACAAAATTTAAAAACTACAATTTAGGAAATTGTATTCTCTACAATACTGAGGAGAACTATTGTGTTGCTAAATGCACTCAAAAGAAGATATAAGCGAAAATCTAAAGAAACTGCCGATTTTTTTCGTTTTTTTTAAGATGGCGGCAGGCGCGGAGGGGGGGGGGAGGAATTGTGCATTTTCCATTTTAAACACTTATCCTATACAACATATCAAAAAATTAGAATTACCGGACCTTTTGCAAGGTAACCCTCCTCTATTCGCTGGACTATAACTGTTCTGCACATTGTCAAACAGCACCTGTGTCTTCCCACTCACCAGGCTCTTTCACAATGCCCATTTTAATTGCCTAAGAGACCTATGAAATTTCGCTTTTGCCTACCTCCATTTGATTTCTATTGTCCGCTTCCCATGTGGATCACTGTAATTGAGAAATTTCCTTCTCCTTGCCCTTGCCCTAATCTTCTAAAGTTTGGTAGACCTCTTCTTTAGTTGAATAGAAAACAATGAAAAGCAATTAGGTCTTTCATATTAACAGATGTTTCATGTCAAAACAGGGCAATAGTTCAATTTCTTAATTAAAAACAGCATGATTTGTAAGTTTGTTCACCGCTTTTCTTTCTTTTGAAAGCTCACTATCAACTTATATAATTTGCTAAGTTCGTCTGTCTGTCTGTCTGTCTGTCTGTCTGTAACTCGATATAATTAAGCTATTAAGACAGATCCAAGGTTCTCAATGATACCATTGAATCAGGGGTACTCAAATTGGATGAAAATATTAGTTCATTGTGTCATTCCATGTTGTTTCCATGAAATTTTATCCTTGGAAACTGACCTAGACAATTGAAATTCTAACAAAGCATACGTTGAAAACCAAATAGTTTTGTTACCACTGCACCCATTTTAATGAAATTTGGCATACTTACTAAGTTTTTTACGCTGATTTTGAAACTCAAAACCATTTCTGCTGTAGAAGCTTCGTTCACAAGTTAGCGCAGTATTTAGATTATACAAAGGTGAGTTTTTAATGCCTTTCGGCATTATGAGTCAAAAATAATAATTATTTCATTCTTACTTTTAGTAAAATTTATTTACAAGGATAAACTTTAGATATGTTTGGTATTTCGTTTTTTCTTTTTGGGTGGAAAATGATCCTTTAGATTAAACTCTCAGAACCTATATTACAGGTGTACAGGTAGTAAGTACACCTAAATAGATCTAATAAACATTTAAAAAAAATTATTTCAAATCAAATCATCAATCGAATCAAATTGGCTAAGTTCGTCTGTCTGTCTGTCTGTCTGTCTGTAACTCGCTATAATTAAGCTACTAAGATAGTTCCAAGAGTTCTCAATGGTATCATTGAATCGAGGGTACTCAAATTGAATGAAAATATTAGTTCATTTTGTCATTCCATGATGCTTCCATGAAATTTTATTCTTGGGAACTGACCTCAATAACTGAAATTCTAACAGGAAACATACGTTCAAAACCAAATAATTTTGTTACCACTGCATCCATTTTAATGAAATTTGGCATACTTACTCAGTTGTTTACGCTGAATTCGAAACTCAAAACCATTTTGCCGTGGAAGCTTCGTTCACAAGTTAGCGCAGCATTTAGATTACAAAGGTGAGTTTTAAATTCCTTTTGGCGTTATGAGTCAAAAAGAATAATTATTCCATTCTTAGTTTTAATAAAATTTATTTACAAGGACAAACTTTAAATATGGTTGGTATTTATTTACCAGAGACTGTTTTTAGTATTGGACATTTATATTGCTATTTCTCGAGCACATCGTGCTTGCGACGTTAAAATCAAAATTCTTGACCGAATAGATCAAGGACATCTGAGGAGCTTAGTTTCAAAACCCTCATCTCCAAAATTAAAAATTTTCGGAAAATAGGAAAAATTGTATCTACGTTATTACTGCGAATTTACAAATGAATTTTTTTTTGTATTGTAGGTTATAGAAAGAGTAATAAAATAACCCAAATCAAAAAAATCTGATCCTGGCAGTTTTAACGTTGTATTCCATTTTTGTGCGGAGAAGGCGGTGTTTGATATAAAGTATTGGAGTTAGGGGTTTATGAAGTTAGATTTTGCGCCGTATATCTCGGAAATAAAATTTCTTACTAGAAACATGGCAATTCTTACTCACCGCTGTTCCTATTAAGTCCAAACGCGGCCGGATTTGGTCCGATCTGGTAAAAATTATTGAATTAAGATTAATAACAACACCTAGCTAACCCTTATGTCCATAATTTTTTAAAATAATTTTCACACTAACTCATATTATCACTATTCATAATTGAATATTCTTATATTGCAATAAATGTGTCTTACATAATCTCACTCGCACTCTAGGGAATTATATTAAGTAGTTTCCTCATCCGTAGCGCTGCAATCGCATTCACTATCGGTTCTCTATCTATCTATCTAACAGCCTTTAACAGCCCACTGCTGGACAAAGGCCTCTCTCAGACAGCTCACTGTCTCGGAGGATGAAAGTCTAATCTCCCACGCTGACTTTCAACTGCGGGTTGGGAGATGCATTTTAACCCTAACTGCCAGGGTAAAGAAACGGGAACGGACAGAAGAAGAAAGAAACATCCATGCCACGACCGGGATTCGAACCCGGGAACTGGCACACTGGCCGCAACGGCAGACCTGCCGTCTAGACCGCACGGCCACGCCAGCACGGCATCGGTTCTCGAATCTGAATATTCTGCCTCATCATTCACCAATATGCCCATGTAGAATTGCAGATCTGGGTTTTTTTTCCATTCGTCGCCGTACCTTGTAACGAGGAGTTTGCGAACATCCTGGATTTTGTTCTGATTAATTTGAACTCCAAGGGATACACGATTCGGTGTTATCGACTGTAGCTTCTTTCCCCTCTTCGTAATCGAACTGAACTGTGTGCAATCGATATTGTATTTCGGCAGGATCCAGGGAAGTGGCGGTCAAGTTAGTTTGGTGGCTCATAAGCTACGAAGAGTTCCCAGTTCGGGAGATAGCAGTTTTGTACGGGACGACTTCGGAGAAGACATCCTGAAGCCGTTGCCGACGAACCTATTGCCGCAGAAGTCAAAGACGTGCGTTAATCAAAGAGGTCTTCGGGAAGAAACTTCGGAGAAGCGTCGTCCAGCCATGGAAACTCTGTTGATTCCTTTAAAATTCGAGTGAATGCAGCTCAGCATTCATGGACTTTTAGTTATTGCACTTCAGCGATTAGATTAATAAAGTTTAGAGATTATCCTTAGCTTAATAAAGATTCACGCAGGTGAAGATTTACTCTCAAGTATCGAACTTAGATCTAACTCCAACCCCGGCCACGGAGTTCAATGGATAAACGTCCCTTTGCCACTTTCACCGGTAGTAATATTCATAAAAACAGCAAGACTTTTGTTTCTATCGACATCACATGGATGCTGATATATTGAAACTACTTTGGCGCCACCATGCGTGAAAAATAGTTTTGGATATTGCGGGGTTTGGTAATGGATTCGCATTGGACATGGAGGGCTTTGAAACAAAATTCATATCTAAATCGTATCACAATACATTGTTTTTGAAGTTAAACTGAATGCAAACGACGGGTTTTGATTTGAACTTAGTAAGAACTCCATTGGCTTGGAACTTGTAATTTTTGGAGATGGCGGGTTTTGATACTAAGCTCTTCATCTGATAGAAGGA
>JAFIDM010012231.1:67831531-67844203 GCA_023159025.1 Thereuonema tuberculata
AATTAAAAAGAGCAAAATCTGTAATATTGAGTTAAAGTATAATATAAAGCATAAAATCAAATAAGTAAATACCTTAATAAGAAGCAATAAAAATATAAACTTCAAAAATTATGCATTATAATCGAACAGGCAAAACTTAAAGCAAGGCCTTTGAGTTTCGCAAAGCAAAGATTTCAATCAATCTGTTCTAAATTTTAAATTGGAAAAGATTATACTTTCACTCAATTTTACAGATTTTGCTCTTTTTAATTTAAATTTTTAATTTTAATTAAAATTTTGGTAACTTAAATTTTTTAATATTAAATATTTAATAAGTAATAAAGTAAACAGTCCCATCTTTATTGCTTATTTCTTATATTAGTAATTTTTAAATTTAAGATACTTTAGTCATGTTTTTAATTTTTAATTTTAGAAGGAGCAAAGTCACTTAATATTTGTTTTCAAAACTATTTCTAAAATTTGCCGCTGAAGATGTGGTTGATAAGTTTGGTTTTATCACCATAGAAATAGTGATTTGATCTTTGTATTGGCATTTTCAAATTTCATTTCTTTCAAAAATTTAATTTCTTTCCGAATGATAGGTCTGATGATGGGACATTGTTCCCGAAACGCATAACGACAAATACAGCGCAACGAAGTCACATGACGGATTTAAAATAAGGAAATTTATTATCTTAAACGTGACTTGGACTGTAATTAGCAATGTTTAAAATACACTCATTAACAAAAAAAAACCGACTATCTAGAAGGAGTTGTCCGATTGTAATGAAATTTCGTGTGCAAAGACATTGGGACCGCCCATGCAAATGATTAAACTTTGGTGTCCAAAGAATGAATCGCAAGAGCTACAGCGCATCGGCACTGCGCACTCAGCAAGTGTATATAAGAAGCGATTCTCAATCTGATGGTCAAAATTTCTGCTGCATTGCGAGTTAGGATACCTTTCAATGACTGAAAAAATGCCTCGCTGCTGGATTCAAGCTCATTACGTGCAACTATCAGAGTTTGAAAGAGGTCGTATCATTGGATTGAAAGAGGCAGGTTGGGCAAATCGGAGAATCGCTCGTCATATGGGTCGAAGTGATGCGGCGATTAGAAGATGCTGGCAGGAATGGGTGGACAATGGCAGATTTCAGCGTCATGAAGGTAGCGGTCGCCCTAGGGCCACAGCAGAGCGGGAGGATAGAGTGATTGTCAGATCAGCTGTCACAGCGACTGAATCATCGTTATCAACCGTCAGGCGTGCGACCCGCACACGAATGTTCACCATGACCATTCACAGACAGCTGAGAGAGCGACATCTACGCTCGTACCGACCGCTACGCCACCTGCCACTCACGTCTGCACACCGTCGGGCCAGATTACAGTGGTGCTTGGCTCGATCCAGTTGGAAAGATGCTGACTGGGGACGTATAGTGTTTAGCGACGAATCCCGCTTCCAACTGTGTCCTGACGATCGTCGTAGACGTGTCTGGAGACGCCCAGGGCAGCGTGCCGATCCTGCTTTCACTATTGGACGCCACACAGGCCCTCAACCAGGAGTTATAGTCTGGGGTGCCATTTCCCTTGATAGCCGGACCCTTTTGGTCGTCATTAGCGGCACACTTACAGCACAGCGGTACGTCAACGACATTCTGAGATCTGTTTTGCTACCCTTCCTTTTGCAGTACCCTGGCCTTATTTTTCAGCAAGATAATGCCAGACCACATAAGGCACGTGTTGCTATGACCTGTCTTGCAGCTTGTGAAACACTTCCTTGGCCAGCCAGATCCCCAGATCTCTCTCCAATCGAGCATGTCTGGGATATGATGGGAAGGCGACTGCATCCACCAGGGAATGCGGATGACCTAGCCCGACAATTGGAGCAAATTTGGCAAGAAATACCGCAGGAGACCATCAGGGAGCTTTATCACTCTATGCCACGTCGTGTGGCAGCTTGCATTTAGGGTAGAGGTGGGTCAACACCTTATTGAGCTCGTAAATTTGAAACTCTATAACTCTGAAATAAATCATTCAATTTGTCTGAAATTTTAATCATTTTCTATTCTGTACATAATCTTCCTCTCCAGCAATTGTTGTCTCCATCGGACAACTCTTTCTAGGTGCGTCTTTTTTTTGTTAATGTGTCTACAATATAAGGTTTTATGTTTAATATGTATCACTGTTTCTGTGTTTCATATTGCTCTATGACGCTGGTATATTTTTTTCGTAAATGATCGGCTATCCGAAATATCAGTTATCCAAACACCCCCCCCCCCGTATAGCAATGCGTCGGATAATCGATGCTTTACTGTACGTATAATGTGTGTATATGTGTGTGTGTGTGTGTGTGTGTATTCCGTCTTCTTAACGTTATAAGTTAATGGTTATGAACTTCATGTGATAATGCTATTAATTAACTTAATCAATATTAAGAAATTAGCTCTCTAGAATTCATTACAATCTACACAGTTAAATTAAATTTAACAATGTACAAGTAATAGAATATCTCGTATTTACATCATTGCTAATCATTTTTTGGAATGATTTCAAAAAGGCCATATACAAAAACTATAAAAATATAGTAGAAAATTATTATAAATAACTACACACAACCGGGTTTCGTTACGGGCTTGCCGGCCGTTTTCAAATGGAATGTCATTAAGGTTCAGACTGCTTAATAAAATACAAAAATAATAATAATCCATGATTGGATAAGAAAAAAACAGGAGGAGCCACCTATTGAAAGAATTTTTAATAATACCGTAAACCGGGGTGACTTTGTGACCAGTGGGGTGACTTTGTGACGCATGGTCAATTTTTCTTATTTATAATCTCGCGCCCGGAACCTAGGGAGAAGCAGGCAATGGGCACCGCCATGAGTTGGTGTCATGTGTGCTGTCCCCTAACAGTCGACTGTCAAACTCTTTGCGCCTCGATCCGGTCAGCCAGAAGCATTGTTGCCAAGGACCACTTTTGCAGCATTGTTGTATTTACCGTCAACTTTGATTTGCACAGCGAAATACAGAAGAGGATATCGTTTAATAGATAATTATTATTGAACATTAATATATTATGTACAATATATTATAAAATGATGTTAATTGGACGAGTTTTATATGAGTTATTAACCATTATGTAAAAAATCAAAGATTTGCAGGCTGACTTTGTGACAGCGTCACATTCATCCCGCGATTGTTTTACTGTGTTTTAACCTATATATTTTGTCTTGCAGTGCACATAACGATATTTTAAAATGCTGAGGACTCAAGTTTAGACTTGTACGAAGAGTTTTCAGATGATGAGATTCCTATCTAAGCTTCACCCACTCCGCCCACGGAAACAGAATATGATCAAGGAGATCACATAGTTGCCAACTTTGAAGGAGAGCTTTTCTGAGGAAAGGTGATACAGAAGAGACTGACTGGACGGTGTAATTGTCAGCGCAATGGAAAAGAGTGGAAACAATTGGAAGGAATCTACAGAATAGCTACATAAGTTAGTTCTTCTCAATAACGAAGTTCAATGTGAAAATACAAAGAACTGAAACCCGGCTCAATTTTGTATCAGAAAGAAGTTTTGTTTCGAATTGATCCTCCCAAAATAATTAATAATAGAGGACCTTTTAAAGTTGTTCAATTAGACTAATTTAAGATGTAAAAATTCAGACTGATTTGCTTAAGAAGTAGAAAAAAGTGTTCATATTTCACGTTATATCCAGTTTGTTTTTCCCAACCTAAATGTATAATTTACTCTGTTTAAATCTTTTAACCCTTTCATGTAAAACAGTAAAAATGGTTTTAAATACACAGTATGTGGTTTGAGTTTGTGATATTTCTTTCTCCCATACATTTCTAACTCAAAAAGAGCTTGTCACAAAGTCACCCCCAGCTGGGGGGTGAGTTTGAGACAACTTTTAACACTAATTATTAAAAAACGATTTAGGCAACTAGATTTATATATATACAGTTTTGTAGAGGAAGGATGGGGTAACCCAAATCACCGTCTATAAAGTGGGAGTAACGAAAAATATTAATATAACAGCTTGGAAACCTCAAATTCTGTCACAAAGTGACCCCGGTTTACGGTATTAGTAAAGCCAACAATTATGAGAATTATTTAACAGAGTATTAAGATGAGCTATTAAAACGATGTTTATCCTTAAAAGGGAACTCATACTGATAAATAGTTCTAACGGAAATTGAATCATTATAGCAATTAGGATCGGTCAAAATAAGAAGATATTCAAAACACTTTCTAATAAAATGATTTGATTCAAAGTGAAGGACTTGAGGTCTATCAAGGGAATGCCCACTGTCACGGACATGACAGGCTGTCAAATAATTAAAATCACCCGATCTAAGAGCATAAGCATGCTCGGCAATACGCTTTAAGATCGGTTTCGTGTCTCCCCAGTGTACTTGCAATTAAAACCCTTGCAACCTATAGCATAAACCACCCCTCTAGGATTCCAATGAGTATTACAGATATAAGCGTTGATAAACGATGCAAGGGTAAATAAAATCGAAGAAGTAAGCATAATACCTAATGACTTCAATTTTTTCTGAAGGATGGGAAACAATGTAGAGGGGAAGGGGATAGAAACATAGATGACATTATTAGATAACGGAGGAAGGGGGGGGGAGGATTATAAATACCTTGCAAAGCAACACTAATCTGCTTATTAATAAAAGCTGTAGAGTAATTATTAGTAACTAGACTTTGACGGATTTTTAAAGAGTTCAGATTCAACATTAATCTGTGAATTTGAAAGCTTGAAAGCTCTGTTAACAGCCGTATGGATGATGTTTATTTTAAAGGAAAAGTGACATGCCGAATGAAAATTAAGATTTAACCCACTTGCCGTAGGTTAACGGAAGACTTCAGTAGAAAAGGAGGAAAAACCCCTAGTTATGAGAACATCCAAAAAAGGAATAGAATTGTTGGTCTGATATTCAATTTTGAGTTTAATATTTGGATGAATCTTATTAAAAACATTCATAATAGTAGATTGTTTAGCTGAATTAGAATAGAAGAAGAGATCATCCACATACCGGCAATAAAAGGGGTTGAGTAAATTCCCTTTATCTAAGGAAAGAAAAGCGTGCTCTTCAACATAAATCATACAAAATTCAACCAATGACGCCGATGCAGACAGGCCCAGGAATAATCCTTGGGAGTGCTGATAAAAGGAACCATTAAAGCTAAAATACTGCATCCGAAACAAAGCTTGAACAAGCGGAAGAAGCTTCTGTGAGCATAGACTGGAGATGAAATGACAATAATATTTAGACTCAAAATATTGAAATGTCTTAGAAATTAAATCCATAGAAATGGAGGTAAATAATGCCTCAACATCCAATGAGAAAAAAGTATGATCATCCTGAACAGGTAAGTTCCGCAATTTTTGGACAAATTCAACACTATTAGCAACAGCGAAGTTTGACGTATTATTCAAATTATTAAGCATGGATAAAGTTGGGAATTCGCATTTAACTATCCTTTAATTTGTGAATTTCCTGAAGAAAATTCTCGTTCAGTGAATTGAAATATTGAAGAGATAAAGATGTTTATTTGAAGAGTTAAGGATTGGTGTTTCCTTTTATTAACTTGATATTAAGACAGTTACCATCATTTCATAGATATGTATTTTTAATTTTTTCCTTAAAATGTCGAGTTCTTAGTGCTGCTGTACACTTAGTAAACTCATTGCTTAAATCGATCAAGTATTATTTAATTAAATTACCTTTTTCAATATTATGGGCATGTTCAGAGTTCTTTTCTTATCTAATACACTTTCTGAGTTTATTTAAATTGGGTTTCAATTTTTCGAAAGCTGTATTCTAGAGATGGAAAAAATGTTTTTTTTTTTTTTTTAAAGGACATAAAGTATTTCCACAATTAGAACAATTCAACAGTTAGAAAATGCTCAATTTCATATTTTTTTTTTATAATTATTTCTCTATTCTGCCAAATATTCATCTTACTGAATGTATTTTAATTACTCCTATAGTCGGAAACAAGCAACGTTTTCAATGGGTCAATGTTTGTTCGGTTGTTACATAAAAATAAAAGACACATTTTTCATTTTCAACAATACTTTTATTGAACAATGTCTTCAACGCTTCTTCCACTCACTACCTTCTGCCATCTTTCAGACAACTCATGATTCCTGCTTCCCATATTTTTTGATCTTTGTCAGCAAAAAAATGTTCCATGGAATTGAATTTTTTTTTCCATTAAGAGAATTTTGTAAAGATCGAAGTAAATGAAAATCGGAAGGTGCAATATCTGGTAAATACGGTGGAGGAATCAGAACTTCTCAGCCAAGCTGTAACAGATTTTGCCTGGTCATCAAAGAAATATGCGGTCCTGCGTGCTTATTTTATTCCATCTTCAATATTAAAAGATGATACAAAATTCACCAATTTTTACCTGTTTTATTTTAAATCCACGCTGATACGACAGCTGTCACAGTACACTTTAACAAAATGGTGTCGAATGACATTAAAGATACCTAAGCGCTACTTGAGCCAACGTACATAACAAAACCGAACGAACGTTTTTGGCCAACCCAATACATCGATTCAGTTAAAGAATTCTGAAATAACTTAAAACCTGAGATGATAGTGAAGAGCCCCGCACTCAACGAAAAAATTGAACTAAAATTACAATAACTGAATGGACATGTGAATAGAAGAGTGCTGACTGGACGTCGGAAGTGGAATGGTGCAGATAGCAAAACACAGGTATAAGTAGGAGAACAGTACCAACGAGAAAGTAAGTAGTTGGAGATTGATGTACTGTCACCACGTCTTTTGGCGACATATGTCCAATATGTTAAAAGAGGTCAGAAGGTGAAGTGATGGATGATGCGTTACCATCCATGCTTCAGATTTGGCAAAGTCGTGCGTCAGAATGCTCAAATCGTTGTGTACTGTTAAGTTTGTATTACAATAGTGAGTATTTGCAACAGCACTTTGCAGCATGCACCATTCAGCAGTCCAGTTCTGATTTAAAGTGGACCGCTATTAGTTCATTGCTACTTGCAGATATCTTCACTGCACAATAACATCTCTTAGTACTGCAGTAGGAGCAGAAACTTCCCGAATTCATTTGGTCTGTTGCTCATGGTTCGGACTTGGTGCCCTAGTTCTAATAACAGGGAAATATTAACGATACAATTAATAGTGACATTGTATACAATTCTTGGATGGAAGTTTATAGTAATAGTTTCAAGCAGGCGTTTTACAGTATTAATATAATAATTTCATATTAATATAATGAACTCACTAAATTCTGGTGATGGAAAGGAATTTCTGCAGCAAAATAAAAGTATCAAAACTAAGCTAAAATCTATAGGAAATCACACACCAAAGGCAGACCAATTCCACATTACTGCCTTTCATGTCAGAGGAAGATTTTGGGTTAGCATTTGTCCGGAATATTTCATCAGATATTAAAGATGCAGTGTGTACTTTGCAGTAGTATATATGGAAGTGAAATTACAAATTTAGCAATTATTAAAAAAAAGAAAAAAAAATTCCTCAGGATCCTCTACATTTTTCATTTTCTTTAAAAATTCCAAACATTTCAATAAAGGAACCAAATTTATTGTTTACTATTTTTTCATCTCCTCTTTTTTTGTGAGTTGTATCACCTTTAATTTTTTATCAGTTGGATTTGTCTATTATAAATCAGTCATAAGGAATCTTGCTGGTAGTTAAAAGCATTAGTAGTGATAAAAAAGCTATAATATTCAGTTAATGCAAGCTTTTGAAAAAATTATAATTTTTTTTTCATAATATTAAGAATTTAATTTTAAGTAGATTTATGAGCATAATCAAAGTTTCTTGAAAATTGTAACAAAATAAAATCGATATTTTAAAAGTAGAAACAAAGTAGTAGGTGACCAGAATTTTTAAATGTTAGCTTCTAAAAATATCTATTAAATTTGTAAGCAATTAGAAAATCATGCATGCTTGTATCGAATGGTATGTTAATAGGTAAGGTGATCTTATTAAAATGTCAAAGAGATTCGGAAAATATGAACACATTTAGTTTTATTTAGTTTAGAAGATTTTTATTAAAGATTTTCATATTTCTTCTAAAGACAACCATCTAAATAAAAATCAAAGTAGTAAAAAACGCAAAGAAAGGGTTTTTAAAATTTCAGATTTGTCACCACCATAAATCTTTTTTTAAGTGAATTCATTTTCCAATTTTTTTACAAAGCAATCTATTCAGTTAATATTTGGAATTTTACTAGATGAATAAATTCCATAAATTATAGTTTTATGTAATCAGTATATCATATGGTCAGTATTTCCTTCAATTAAGATAAAATGAATAATAATAAAAAAAAAACACGAAAGATGAATATAGTAATTATTTATATGACTGATGTTCACAATAAAGTTACATTTTAAATTATAAATTTTATTTAAATTAGGATACGTGGTGCATCTTCGAATTTCATTTCAAAACTCAAATGAATTGAAAACAACACTGTTAACCTAGAATTCTTTACTTTTATTATAATTGTCAATTACAAATTTTCATAAATATAAAATCTAGTCAAATTAAAATTTATACCATATACTACAATAATATTCGAAGCTTACTTTACAAACCAATGAATGTCTGAAAACAAGCAAAGAAGTTATTCGCAATTTATGTGAATCATTAGTGCTATATAGAAACTGTGCTAAAAAGTTACAGCTAATACAAAAGTTGTGGAATAATATAAGGAAAAGGATAAAATTATTAGAATAAAATCATTTAAAAAAAAGAATATTTTTTATTGCTAAAAGAAAGATTAGATAATTAATAACACGAGAAGTTTCTAAAGATCTTAAATTTTCATCTTTGCTTAATATAAAAAAAATAATTCGGACATAATTCTAATCTAAATATTAATTAGAATTTCTTGCTTTGAAATTCGAATCTGGGTCAGAACTTCCAAAGCTTACACTTGCATCAAAAGTTCCTTAGTTTGAGCTTGGAGCCGAAATTCCTGGACTTGAAGCTGGATAAGAATTTCCTGAGTTTGAATTTCCTGGGCTTGAACTTGGATTAGAATCTCCTGACTTAGAGCTTGGAACCGAATTATCTGTGCTTGATGCTGGATAGGAATTTCCTGGGCTTGAACCTGCATTAGAATCTCCTGAGCTTGAACTTGGAGCGGGATTTCCGGGGTCTGACATTTGATTGGAATCTCCTGGCTTTGAACTTGAAACTGAATTTGCTGGGCTTGAAGCTGGATAGGAATTTCCTGAGCTTGAACTTGGACCAGAATTTCCTTGATTTGAACTTCCTGGACTTCCAGAAGTTCCTGGACTTGCACCTGGATTAGAGAGTTGGGAACTTGACTCTGATTCGCTTGAGTTGCTTTTGTCATTTCCTAAGGACAGAATTTTAACTAAATTAAACTATATAAAGACGAATATTTCAGTATTTTAAAAACTTCACAGAATTAAAATTATAAACTATAAGAATTTAAATAATGAACTTTCTATCAAATTAAATATACATAGATAATTAGTGAAAATCTGTCGATAATAATAAATAGATATTAATGATATAATCAATATCGAAGTTTCTGATTATCATTTTGTACACGATATATTTGAAAAGCATAGAAGTATTTGAAAAGAGTATATCTGCTTGATTTTAAACAGCAATTTAGTAAATTTCAAGATAAGCTTCCTGTTTCTGAAAGAAATTTAAACAAAAAGTAAGTTTAGAATGTTGTAGTTCACTGGAAGGCTAATCAGAATCATCAAACAATAAAAATTAATTTCATATTTCCTATGTTTTATATTTAATAAAATTAATGTTAATTCATTTAAAATGACTGTGAAATGAATGCCTGTTTCGGAAGTTGAGTGGCAGATCTTATTCTAATCTGAAACTCACCACTACTTAGAAGGTTATCAAGAATGTCACTTCTTTATAAAAGGTAAAATAAAACATTTAGATAACAGTCTAATATGAACAATTATCAGAAAGTATTGTTTCAAACCAAATTGTTTTCATTTTCGCGGAAAATGAGAGTTTACTTTAAAACTTTTCACTCTTACTTCAGCTGTACAAAAAGCTGGAGTTCTTTCTTTAACTTATGTCAATTTAGTACTTCTTCATGAAATGCCTGTTATTATAATATTATATTTATGTTATATTTATATATTCTTCACTTTGTTAATTGATTTTTAAGAATCGATACAGCAACTTTTTTTTATTTTTATTTCACGAAAAATTGTTACTGTCGATAACCATTGAAGATAGTGAATGTTCGTAGAGCCTTATTCAAATATTTTCCAATTAACATTTATTTCGATTTTCAAATACCTTTTTATCAGCTAGACTGATTAACAGAGGATAGAAGTCGAAATAGGATAGGAGAATGAGAGCAATATTCTATAGAAAAAAATTAATAGAATTTTATATAGAATAAAAAAATTATAAAGGAAACGATCATGGTCAAGAGGTTCTAAAATGCTTTGTAAGTATAATATAGCAAATAGAATATAAAATTATCATAAATAAGAAGGCATATTTATTGCTATTCTTTCTTCATCTTCTCACCACTGATTTTGAAGAATTAACACCGACTACTATTCTTTTGACAAATCTAAGAAAGAAACTAGTTTTAATGAGGATAGTGTAATTTACGGTAAAAGGCCCTACAGAAGTAAAAAAATGGATAGGCAGTAAAAAGAAAAAGAATTTAAGAATTTTTTTAAGAAATGTGCATGATGCCATAAGAATATACATTCCGTGTTATTTGTTAATGTAAAAATTAACTTCATATTTTAATTTTTGATACTTATCTGCTATTTCAGAAAATGACCTCACTTCTGTTGTTCGGGTCATCAAAATCTTTTACTCCAGAATTCTCATAAAACAACTATCTTTAATGTTCTCAATATTTCGTTTTTCTTCTCGAAAAACTTCATCATGTATATAAGAGAAAGAAATTAACAATTTTAATAAATTAATTAAACTATCTTTAGGTTTTAAAGTTAATAAAAATATTAAATGTAAAGCTAATAACATTCGTTTAGTTTTTTATAAACCGGAAGCAAATAAATTGTTCAAAGTGAAGAAAGAATTGTATGAAAATAAGATGGGGTAGTTTGTAGCTTAACTTCCAGAGATTGTGTGGGCATCTATTTTGGGAGCTCTAGGAGAACGTTAAGAGAAAGATTGGCAGATTACATTGGAGCATTTCGGAACAAAAAAAGCAAAATTTCTAATTGGGCGAATCATTGTGAAGAAATGGGAGATAACCCAGATCCTATTATAAATATTGCAGTTGATTGTTCTGAAGAGAAGGAAAGACTCATGATAGAATCATGTTTTATTAATAGTAAAAATTGTTTCAATAAAGATAAATTCCTTAAAATTAGTAATGCTTCTTTTAGTTACATAAAAGATTTTATGAAAAAAATAAGCTAGATTAAATAAATTATTCAAGTTTCAATATAGAAGAGAATGTTATTGTTGTTTATGAAACATAGTTATTGTTAATGTTTAATTATCATTATTTATGTGTTGTATTATCGTTATTAATAACTATGCCACAGAATGATATACTATCAATTGTTAATATATAAAAAATATTTTTATTTCTTTTAATTGTTTGCAACCTATATTATGTATAGACAAAAAGAATAGTTTTGTTCTCTTATACACCTGAGGAAGTTTTTCGAAAAGAAAAACGAAATATTGTGAACATTAAAGATAGTTGTTTTTGAGACGAGTAACTCATTTACATTTTTAAGAAAAATGAATTTATTAATCAAAATCTTCCTTTATTTCATTACATAATGTTTTCCAGATTTTACTTTATTTACATGTCTGTGATAAAAATTGAAATTATTAGAAAAAAGACATTCATTTCAAATATCGTATGTTTATCATTACTAACCTGTAATAATTTCAATAGGATCCTGAAATGGCTCCCCTGTTTCACAATTCATTGGTTGGTATGGTAGATTGTTTGGACATGGCCCAGACTTATAGAAATCCGTAGAATTATCCTCCAAATCCAGCAGAATAGCAACTTTGTCGAATTTAATCTTATCCGATTTTGATAATATATCTTTCCATGATACAAGGTCGCCTTCTATTAACTTACAATTATACATGTCCTTAACTAGAAAATAAAATCAGGAGAATTACTAGTTTTCATAGCTAGTTAAAGTTAGTTAAAAGTTAAAGTGCCCCACGATAAGCCTACACAGGCTTTTGTGGGTCGCAGGTGGTCAGGCTCCCAGCATTTACCGACCAACGGGACGAAGTTGAGGTTGGGTGGTCAGCCCGACGCTCCCAGCCTTTAACTCCCGGGAACGAAACCCGGTACCCATTTCACAGAGGGCTGGGTAGACCCTAGGACACGTTTGGAGATGAAAGGAGCATGGAAAAATAGAACCCACCATCTCCAACCCGCAGCCAAGCGCCTTGACCACTCGGGTAGCGGGCCCACAGTTTTCATAGCAAATATTTTAATTTTAAACATTTATATTTTAATTTTAAAATTTTTGTAATTTAACATATTTTTATAATTTTTATAGATGATATTATAACCAATAATTAAAAAAATACTATCTGACTAATTTTGAGAAGCAATGCAAAAAAATTAAATATGTAAAATTCATATTTTAAAAAGAATAAACAGTTTAACTTATA
>JAFIDM010012231.1:67849203-67862004 GCA_023159025.1 Thereuonema tuberculata
AATATGTAAAATTCATATTTTAAAAAGAATAAACAGTTTAACTTATATTTTTTTATCATATTAAGGATATTTTTTCAAAAAGAACAAAAATAATGATATACAAAGCATACATAGATTCACAAATTAAGGCATTGAAAATTGGATTTACTTGAATAAAAATGAAATAAAAAATATCAATAGAATTTTAAAAAAAATATTAAACATATTTTTCTACATTTTTAAAAATTTACTAAGCAACCAACAAAACCAAATTTGGATTTCTAACAAAATTTTGTTTTCTCAACAGAAAGTAATTTATATCCTATTCCAAAATATGCTATAATAACAATGGAAGGAATATAAATTAACATGAGGTAATATAATCTATAAAAAACAAGATTTTATATTTTGGTAAACTATTATATATTGATTTATTGTTTTATATAAAATACATATTATTTATTTATTTTTATATGGTCATGTGTGTCTAAACTTATAATGATGTAAATCTTGCTCTGCTCCTACAGACAGATATTCTTTTAAAATATCGTGTAAGACTGGGCAGAATTGTTTAAGTTACTTACCGTATATTAATAATAAATAAATAAAAAAAAAATTAAAAAAAAAAACTTTATGATGATAATATCGTCTTACTAATATTATCTGCTCCTATTACTAGTATAATGGACGAGTACCTCTACCTTCACACCATAATTGCTTTCTAGCCAAAACTTTTATCCACATTATCTTCTTTACTTTATTATTTTCCCCGTTTCTTTTCTATTCTCTTGCTCTCTTTCTATCTCATTAATATTTCTCAATGCTTAATTCTAAGCCCTTTTCCTTCAATCTACATTACCAAAATGCTAGGATTCTATGTACAAAAGTGAATCTGTTTCCCTTAAATTTATTGTGAAATAACTAGGCTATGAGGCAGTTATTATAACTGAAACCTGGTTAGATGACTCCATTGATAACTTTGAACTATTTAAAGATGAGTACATTGTATTTCGTAAAGATTGAGACCGTATTAAAACTGATAAGAAACGTGGTGGCAGTGTACTTATCGCAATCAAAAAACAGTTTGAAGCTTCCAGGAAACATCACCTCGAGACCTCCGTCGAAGATCTTTGGATTAAAGTAAAATTTAAAAATAATGTCAAAGATCTATATATTTGTACTTCCTATTTCCCTCCTAACTCTAACACTGGCCTTCTCAACAATTCTTTCTACCATAATTTAGAAACCAAAAAGTTCATCATTGGCGAAGAGAACATTCTCATCATAGGTGACTTTTAATATTCCTCATCTCAGTAATTCCTTATCTCTCTCTACAATTAAATTAAAGTAAATTCAAGTAAATTAAATATATTCAAAAATTTATGTAACTTACATCAATTTAATAATATCTTAAATTACATGGATAGAAATCTCGATCTAGTTCTATCTAATGCAAACACTACGGTAGAGCATGACACTCATCCTGCTGTTCCTGAGGGTAAATTTCATCCTGCCCTTATTATCTCCCAAAAATACATAGTTCCAAAAACTACCCATGAAATCCTATTAAAACTATTAATAAACTTTACAATTTCAATAAAGCAGATTTTCTTCAACTTTCAGACAATTCATTTCTAACTCCTTTCACGAAAACAACAAGTAGGTGTCCTCTATTTTTTGAAAAAGCTTTTGATATAGTTTTAATCAGCAACTTCTAATCAAGAAACTATCATTCTATGATCTAAATCAAAATGCTATTCGTTTCCTTCATTCGTACATAGTAGGACGAAAGCAGTTCGTATACTATAGGGGTCAAAAATCTTCCGATTTTACAGTTAACTCCGGAGTACCTCAAGGGTCTAATCTTGGTCCACTACCCTTCATTCTTTTCATCAATGATCTTCCAGAAGTTCTGACTAACTCACAATGTCTTATTTACGCAGATGATTGCAAAATCTTCTAAGAGATTACGAGTACTGAGGATTGTCTCAATTTTCAAAAAGATACTGTTAATCTCTACACTTGGTCTATTACTAATAAAAGCTGCACTTCAATATTTCTAAATGTTCTATTTCTAAATGTTCTATTGTTTCATTCACAACAAGGAGTAATCAAATTGATTATACTTATAAGAGTCACTACGCACATGAGCCAATTCTGATTTTTAGGTTGAAAAGTAATAAAACAATAAAAAGAC
Source organism: Thereuonema tuberculata (assembly GCA_023159025.1). NCBI lineage: Eukaryota > Metazoa > Arthropoda > Chilopoda > Scutigeromorpha > Scutigeridae > Thereuonema > Thereuonema tuberculata. The sequence continues at coordinate 67,851,380 of JAFIDM010012231.1, forward strand.
GGAGAAGTGGAGGGGAGCTTTCCTGACACGAGCAAGTAATAATGTGGCAATTACATCTAATTGTGTTTCGGTCTGCTTCGGGTGATTCCGGCAGACTTGGGATATCAGACAGAGTTCTTTCTCCCAAGTCTGACTAAAACGCATAGGGCAGACCGAAACACAATGAGAAGTAATTGCTCATTATTACTTGCTCGTGTCGGGAAAGCTACTCTCCACTTCTCCCTCTTTTTATTGTTTTATTACTTTTCAACTTAAAAATCAGAATTGGCTCATATGCATAGTGACTCTTATAAGTATAATCAATTTGATTACTCCTTGTTGTGAATGAAACAATAGAACATTTAGGAATATTGAAATTAATCCAATAAACTTCTAGGTTTTGTGATTCGCCAAGGCAAAATCTTTAACAAAATATCCCACTCTCATTCTTCTTTATGATTCCTTTGTACGCTCCTATTTAGAGTATGCAGCAATAGTTTGGACCCCTTACAAGCAAACTTATATTAAACTAATGGAAAAAACGCAAAAAAAGATTTCTTAAATTCGTTTTTTTGAAGACCTTCAAATTCTATCCTGATGAAATCAGTTACGATAATCTTCTACATTTCTTTTCATTCCCTGACAGTCAGAAGGCGAAACGCATCACTGATTTTTCTATATAGTCTGCTAAATAATAAAATCCATAATCCCAGTCTGCTTGCGGAAATTAATTTCAATATCACTACCATTCATACTAGGAACAGATCACTTTCCTACACCCACTCTTCACCCCCTTATGTTCTATATATATTTTTTCGTTTATAAACTATTACTGTAACTGGATATAGACGCTTTGTATCATCATTATTATTGAAATATTATTATTGTGACAGAAGATTTCTTATGGCAGTTGATGAAATCAAACTGATGGATCGGCAATATATTAATCAATAATAAAGCTATAATTATCTCATTCATGGTGATCATAGAAGGCTGAGTTTTTCACGAAACTTCACTATATTTTCGGAGTCATAAAGTTATAATTTCCTTAAGAAGCTTTCAGAATATGTGAAAGGAAGATTGGAAGTGGAAATTTAAATTCGATTGATGATTTACTGATATATAGTTCGCAAACATTACTTCTAACCTCAAAGATCACGAGATAAATGGCGATAACGTGAACTGGCACCAATTTGTTCCTGTCTTGATTTCCTCAAGGAATTTCAAATGCTTTTTAATGAGCCCAAACTATAAGAAGGCCAATTTAGTTTGTTTCTCTTGAGATTTCCTCCAAATGCATTTTCATTGAAAATTAAGAAAAAAATAATGAACTACTTCAAAAATTAAAATTAGGAAAATTTCAATAAACATTATATATATTTAATTAAATTTTCAGAAATTCATCTTTAATGAATGAAGAAACTATTAATCAAATCAAGACTTTCTGAAAGAACTAGAAATTTTGTTTTCTTAGTTTAAAATAATTCAATATTCCCACGAATGCAATCGAAGAGAGGATTTTAGAGTTCACAGAAAGAAAGAAGCATATTTCCACTGAACTATTTCTAAAAACTTATTTATTTATTGCCTGTCTTTAAAAAAGGCTTTTAATTTTTTTTTATAGTTATTATAAAAAATGACACCTTCTGTTTTCTAGAAAATTAAGCATTTAAATATTCATTATGTATTTATATTTTATAGTGTAATTACATATTCATATAATTATTACTGAAATATTTTTGTATGAATTCATAGATAGATTTGAATTAATTTAATTATTATAAATTCTGTTTCGGATATTGTACTGAATGAAGGAGAACAAAAATTCTCTTTGTTTGAATACAATTTTGGAATAAAAATCATCATTTAGTAGTGTCCCATTAAGTTGTCCAATTCAAAAAACTGTACATCAATATTTCGTCTTCTTGAAAAATAGATGAACTTATAAATAAACTCCTGACAACTTGACAACGTGGACATATACCAATATTTCGTTTTATTTTCATAAAACTTTTTCAAGGTTTTTATAAAATAAAATTAAAATTAAAATTTAACATGAAAAAGAGAATTCCTCTCTTCTTAAATGATAGAAGATGCAATAATTTAAAAAACAATAATGAAAAAGCATGGGTAAACAAAAGAAAATGGTAATAATGAAAAAACATGGATAAACAAAAGAAAAGGAAAACGACTTTCAAATAAGTCATATATTACTTTAAACAATGTCATTATTTTTTGTCCTTTTTCTTTTGTTTATCCATGTTTTTTCATTATTACCATTTTCTTTTGTTTACCCATGCTTTTTCATTATTGTTTTTTAAATTATTTTATCTTCTATCATTTAAGAAGAGAGGAATTCTCTTTTTCATGTTAAATTTTAATTTTAATTTTATTTTATAAAAACCTTGAAAACGTTTTATGAAAATAAAACGAAATATTGGTATATGTCCACGTTGTCAAGTTGTCAGGAGTTTATTTATGTGTTTATCTATTTTTCAAGTTGTCCAATTGCTTTAAAAGTATTATCAATTACCCAATTAATTGCATATTACTTAACAAAATTCAGTTAGAATTATGAATTTGATAATGAATTTTTTTTTCTAATGTTCAGAATGTAATAAGAAACTTATTAACTAGGTGAGGTTGATTATCTAAAAACTATAATATATCAGGCAAATATTGCAATATAATTAATTTTTTCTAAATTAATTCTAATTTCAATTATTTTCTTTCTAAAATAAATAATAAATGATCTGATGTTTAACGTGTTTGAGCCATCGAAAAAACCGATAATAAGGGAAACGACACACATTTATAAGGGAAACGACATGTATATATATATATATTAAAAAAAAAGAAAGAGATGTAATAATATGAACAGTTTCGTCAGGCTGTTTCATCAGATCTATGCTGATGATGTCATGGCATGAAACCGCCTGACGAAACTGTTCATGTAATTATATCTCTTTCTTTTTTTTAATGTATTATATATACATATATGAGTGTCATTTCCCTTATTACCGGTTTTTAAAATAAATAATTAAGTCATTAAATTTAATTTTTACAAATTTAAACATATTTACTTTTAAGAATTTTAATTCATCTTAGTTCTGATTAGGTTTTGGGTAAAAAGAAACACTCTTGGGCCTTTCTATAGATGAATCAAATTTAGTTTACATTTAAATTCCTCACTAATGTTTCGAAATATGAAAACAAATTTAGGGTATTCCTCTGTTACTTACAATTTTTGATTGCTCTAGAGATTTTGAGTTGTATGACTCAAATAAATATTTTTAAATAAATAAATATTACATATTTTTAAACTGTTTGTTACAAACTTCGCAGCATAAACATCATTTTAAGAAGAATATTTCTGAAGTCCAGAAATTAACTGCTATTTTTCTAACATTTTTGTATGATTTTAAGTACTGTATGGTAACGGATAAGAATAGATAATTATTGCATTCTTACCTTCGTTAGCTGTAATTGGTCGATTATAAACGTTGCTCTGATAGAAGAACGCCCATTGGAAAAAATCTTTAACATAGCCAATTGCTCCAATTTCGAGTATCAAAGCATCTTGCTCCGGTATTTTCGGATACTTTTCTCGCCTTGTATAATTTTGGGCAGGATAACCATTGAAATAAAAAGTAATGGAGGACGTATCTAAACTAAGACAAATGTGGTACCATGGATATGTATAGTTCTTCACATTGCAGTCATAGGCTGTGGTGAAATAGTTATTGCCATCAACATTAACAAAACCGGTTAGTTCGCCTGTTAGACGATCTATTTGACTATCTAAAGCATACTTTTTCTCAGTAGGTATAAAAGCATCAAAATAATTCAGATAGAAAATGGTATTTTTTATCCAGGAGCAAAATGTAAGTCCATTACCATCTCTTATTATATTTGGTACGGATATTATGTGATAATCGGTTGTATAACTAATAGTAGAGAGCATTTTGTCAGTTGCCGTATTAAAAGATTCAATTAGTGATAAAATTATAAGGAATCTTAATTCCCAAACTCTACAATAAAACATCTCAAAGACCTTGATAGCGTTGCTAAAGCAATTTAATAGAGAACCACTCGTCGGAAAATCTATCTATTCAATGACGGCATTCATTGTGTTCATTTGTACCTTCTTCGTTTCCTATAAATCAGGCAGCAGCTGTCAACATCTACGTCAAATGCCTGGCGTTTGAGGATTTAAATCTTATTGGCTAGCATGAAAATTTATAAATAATAAAAAAGGTGTTCCTTGGATAAAATAGAAAAAAACAACTTTTTTTTTGTAGGAAAAGAATTGGCTATTTTCATAATTAGTTAATTTAATGCTTCTGTTGCAGAAAACTTTCTTCAAAACAACAATTTAGAAAATAAAAATTTACACTATTATTGTTCGGATTATTAAAAAAAAAACAATTTCTGTTTTCCTATTACTATTCTGGAATATCAATTGTTATTCAGTGTTTAAATCACTAAAAAAAAAATATATTTTTTCAACAAATATATGTTCTTCTATTTTATTGTTAAATTCCGATTATTTATATAAAACCTATAAATTAATGCATTTGTTTTAATAATCTTTAAAGATAATTATGCTGAAATTAATTGTTCGGACAATCATTTATCAACCACAAAGACAAATATCAAATAATAAAGAATGTTATGTGCCTAATGAAACGTAAAATGATAACCAAGGAAAGCCCAAAGGAACCTAAAAATATTTCGCACCGAGGTAGCATCGGCCAAGATTCTGAGACGGCGGTTTCGTCCTCTTCAGGACTAGTTAGTCAGATAAACCCTACCCATGACAGGTTCAGAAGGTACGAAAGATTAAGGATCCGACTTTCGCATCCAAAAGCGGGATCTTACAAAAATCGGGTTCCACAACCAAAAATTCACAATAATTCAAAAAGTATCAAATCTCTGGCCTGCGGTCCGCTAGACTCAAAAGGAATTTGTTGCGAAACCTTTTTAGGTTCATTTGAGCCTTTCTTGGTTATAATTTTACGTTTCATTAGGTGCGTTAAATTCTTCACAATTTAAACTGGTTTAGTTTAAAACTGCTTTCTTTTATATATTTCAAGTTCCTTGAAGGAGATTTGACAATTTTTTAGTTACTTTATATTTTTAGTTCTTTGTTTGGTGGGGCCCCACTGTCGGGGGCCAGAATGGAATCCTTAACCTTTCACCTTCTCAGTCTGTCATCGTTGGAGTTCCTTTGGCTGACGAGTTATGAAGAGGACGAAACAGCCGTCCCAGACTCTCGCTGGGGTTACCATTTCACTGGTTATTATTATACAGATATCAAATATTTACTGCTTTTCAAAATTATCTTTTCTCTTACAATTTACGAATAATTCGGGAAAATGTCTTTGATATTTGAATAAAAAATTTAACGTGTCGTGAAAGTAACAATGAAAAAACTAAAAACAAGAATAAGAACATCACCTGTATAACTAAATTGCCTTTCTGAATCAATTATCGAAAGGAATTTGGAACGGCCGTTTCGTCCTTCAAGGGACTCATCAGCCCAATTCGCCTTCCACGGTAAAAGACCCAGAAAGGCTAGAGCTTATCTGAAGGCCACCGTCACACTTGGCAGTAGCCTTTCAGATAAGCTCTTTCATTGCTGGAACTTTTATCGGGAAAGGCGGATTGGGCTGATGAGTCTCTTGAAAGACGTTTCGGCTGTTCCCAATTCTTTCTGATAATTGATTCAGAAAGCCTATTTATTTATTCAGGTGCTGTTCTTATTCTTGTTTTTAGTTTTTTCATCTTTGGTATTTGTTATCCACTTAATTTTAGAGGAAAATTTTAAATTACTAAATTTGTTTTCAAAGGAATTAAAGATGACCATTTCAATTTTTATTTTGAATCTTCAGAAACATAAATTAATCTTAATTGCATCAATTTACTTAAATTTCATTCCGCAGTTAAATTTATTTGAAAATCTAAATTGAAGACTATGAGTCATAGTGTTATAATAGTGTTGATGAAAATTATGTTCAAAAATTGAAATGAGTGAACACTACATTTTCTCTTAAGTGAAAACGAGTTGAACATACGTTACTTTTGATAAAAGCCAAGTGTTGGTTTGCCTGTTTCAACGTCACTATCAGTGTGTGTCACTCACAGGACTTCAAAATTATTCCAAATAATTAATAGTTAGTAAATAGACTGTTATTTACACGGTTTAAACAAAACAAATTTCAAAAAAGCTTTAATGTAAAGATATTTATATCTAGCATAAATGAAACGGGCTTATGATGGATGGTAATGGAAGTTTCCAACTATTTTTTTTCTAAAGATAGAAAGCAAATACTGGAATTAAAGTAATAAATCATATTTTTTAATTTAAAATGAAACTAGCGACTGTTTCGTTTTGAAACATCTGTTAATATGAAGTGATCCGTTTTGACAAAAGCAGTATTCCACGAGCAGATGTTTAAATCACAACATCGCTCGATTTATTTTAAGTTAAAAATAAGGATTTATTACTGTAATTTCGGATATTATTTTTTTGATATTTTCTAGAAAGATATATTATAACTTTAATTAGACTATACCTTAAGTCCAATTCATTCTAATTAAAAAAGTATAATATTCACATTAAAATAAAAATCATTATTGGTTCTCAATCTAATAAAATTGTAACTATAAAAAAGTACATATATTTTTTTTTGTTCAATTTTGAGCACAGTTCATAAAAAAAAAATTAACAAATAAAGCAGGAGCTTCGAGAAGGATATCCCTGGCAGATTATTGACAAAAATAAAATGAGGATAAAAATTTCATAAATTTTAAAGTTTCTTCCTTACTTTTTCTTTGCATTACGTTTCTGCTATTATTTTTACATTTTTGTAGGTAAATCTACTTCGTCTGAATAAATAAAATATTTAATATCTATTGTTAGATAGATTGTTATTGCAAAGTTCAAGGGAAATTTTCTATTTGTTCCACTTTTTTTTAAACTTTTAGTACAAATACTCGTAAATGAAGAGAAGGTTATGACTTTGATAGCATTTTTTTTATTTTTTTTGAGTTTCACCTCTATATCAGAAATCACTATATATTTCAATTAATATTAATATTATTTTTAATGCTTAGCCAATCTTAAACAGTTCGCTGGACGAGGTAATGGATGACTCACATCAAAACAAATTAATCTATGGCCATTCCCAGGTTCTCCTACAATACCTTCCAACTCAAGTTATGACAGACCTTGGGAGTGTGAGATCAAGCCAACTACAGCCATTGGAAAAGCTGAAAGTCGGAATTGACCCACATTCATTCCACAAATTCATATTATTACTAGTTCAAAGAGTACAAGACCCCTACAGTCAGTAATGCTGTCACCCCAAATAAGAGAGATGAGCTTTATAAATCGCCCACAATAAGGACTCGCGTATTCAATCGAATAATTTCCCCTAATTTATCTTAAGTTTACTCAAATTATGTTGCTTGTGAGCATAAAGATCAACAATGTTGGCATGATAAAGATTAGTATCAATCTTAATTGCCACTATATCTCTATTTAAATATCTAGAGTAAACAAAACGAATTTAAATTTTTATAATTTATAAGGGGCATTCAAAAAGAAACGAGCCGGAGGCCTCGGAAACCAGTACGGTATGTCAGAAGTATTGGCCCTGGTTGTTGAGGCATTTGTCCCACTGTGACATAAGGCGGTGAATGGCTGTCTCGTAAAATTCCCGGGGTCACGTTGTGAACCAGTTCCGCACGTTCTGCATGACGTCATCGTCCGAGATGAATCGTTTGCCCCTTAGAGCCTTTTTTAGGGCTCCAGAAATGGCGTAATCGCAGGGAGAGAGGTCTGGACTGTATGGAGTTCGTTATGCAGTTCGTGCGGAACTGGTTCACAACGCAGGTTTTTACGAGACAGCCATTCACCACCTTGTGTCGCAGTGGGACAAGTGCCTCAACAGCCAGAGCCAATACTTCTAACATACCGGTACTGGTTTCTGTTCCTAGGCCTCCGGCTCGTTTCTTTTTGAATGCCCCTTATGTATAGAAACAAGAACGCGCCCATTCTTGAATATTACTGCAATATAAAGAGTTATTTCCATTTCCTAAAGAGGGAATAGTGCCATCATTCAGGCAATAGGGCTCTTGAACACAAACTAAATGGAATGAACCTCTGTCCAAGCCTGCCATCCTTTCCCCATATTGAGCTGCCCCATGTTAATCATTTATAAACGATCATTTTCGTATGGATGTGAACATTCTAGTATACCATGAACAAGCCGTACTTTCCGCACGATGTACGATGTACGTGCGATCCGCCAGCTCCCGAACAATTTGAACAATATGTTTCAAAGGATTTGCAGTCATTAAACTTATGTTTTCCACCACATTTTGTAAACGATGTGGGGCCTTGGAATTTATGGATAAGTACCCAAAATTATTGCAATGAAAACAACGTAATACCGCTATATCCTCTTCAAAAGGAATTTTTACATATTCAAGAGGATATATCCTCTATTTTTCATGAATTGAAACACCTCTGGTTGTACGGAAATGAACCAATTTCTCTTCCTTGACTTTCTACAGAGTTTACTATTGTAATTTTAGTATCTTTTATTAAGGTTTCTCTAGACATTTTACCATGGTATTCGACGTTGCTAATTATAAGAATCTTCAAGATTTCTTCACTAATATAGTAACAATCCATATCAGATAATTTAAGGAGTTTCTATTATTTTTTGACAGAGTATTAACTAATTCATTCTTTTCAACTTTTCTTTTCGAGTATTAAGCCAAAGAAAATCAGCTCCTATAATTGGAATTAACACAGTTCCAACAAGGAAGGACTACTTGAAAACACATTTGATATCTAAATTCAAAGCCCATCTCCTGCAATTACGTCTGTGCTGTAGAACCAATCAAAGAAGACCTCAATTCCAGAGTGGTCTTAAGCAACGCTATGTAATCACCTTAACTTTGACCTTGAACCTCGCATCATAGCTCTCAACAAAAGTTTCAAAATCCCCTTGAAAGAACAAATTAATTAAAAAATACATCTTATTGGGTCTGGATAGCAGCTTTGGTTCTGTTGTTCTTTCAGGTCTTGCAGCTGCAGCTCCCAGTAGGGGCAATTGGATTCTACGTATTTGCAGTTCGGGTCTATGTATCGGCACTTCGTGCCTACGTATCAGAGCTTCGGGTCTACTTAGAGGTATTGCGGGTCTACGGGCGTACTTAGCGATAATTCAGGTCTGCGTAACGGCTCTTAGGTCAGATACAAAGTCGGCTCTTACTACAGTCGGGTTAAAGGCTCTAGCACATGTCATCTAGAACGTTCTAGTGCTGGGGCCGAGAAAGGCTGGAACGGCGAGAATTGCATGGTTGACTTGGCGGCCCTGTTGTATAAGACTGACGGCTGGCATCTAGGGTTACTGGACATGGCCGGTTTCCTGTCTAAGGAAACAGATCGGTCGGCGACAGGGGTGCTTCATTTCGTCTGGAAGGCGGAATGTGGTCCATGTTCTCTCTCCGGGAGTCGGTCGGGTATATTTCTTAAATCTTATCGGTTATTCTCGAAAATTATTGTTTTTCTTCTTTTTAAATCAGGCTTCGTTTTTTCCTTTACATGTGTTTCTTAGGAGAACTCTACTTTTTTATTTAATTTTCTTTTAGTAGTGATTATTTTTTCCAATAGTAGTTCCTGTTTTGAAACTAGACGTTGATTTTGATGCTCGTATTTCTCAATTAACAATAGACTACTTACTATTAATTAAATAAATAAGCACTAAAATATCAAAAACCTAGGAAGGGCATTAATATGTCCATTCATGCCACCTTAACCCTGCGATTAATGGAATCGTCTGCTAATGGCATATGGGTTATTCCATGTCAAGTCATCCAGGCCATGTCACCCACTACCTAGTTGAGAACTGAGATTTTGTGTACTGCTATTATACTTAATTTCATGAACTTTTGCCAATTTTTATTGCTTTATATACATTCTGTTGGTAATAATAGCAGAAAGTTTGATGCAATTTGGTACTTCAAAGCGAATTGTGAAAATTTGAAAATTGGCTGCAGTTTTTAAATGGAAACAAGTAGGATGACAATTTTATCCCTGAATATGCGTTGTGACATGTAGTTTATGAAAACATAAAAGAATTGGCCGTATAAAATTTTTTTTAATTGTTTTATAATTTTTTTTGTTTTTTTTTTGGTTAATTTAAAAAAAAAATTTGGACACTTGCTCTACTCTGAAAATCCTTGAAAAAATTAGGAAATGATTTACAAATAGTAAAGTTTTGTCACAAAAAAAATCATTTTGTAGAAATGAATTGTTCTTATCAAAAAAAAATCGTAAAAGAATTGGCCAAAAAAAGTTTTGTAGTTTAATGTTTTTTTGGTTAAATTTCTAAAAAAAAATTTGGATACTTGCCCCATCTGAAAATCCTTGAAAAAATTAGAAAGTGATTTACAAATAGTAAAGTTTCATCACAAAAAAAATCAGTTTTGAGAAATGAATTGTTCTTACCAAAAAAAAATCGTGAAAGAATTGGCCATATAAAATTTTGTAGATTAATTTTTTTTTTGGGTAAATTTCTAAAAAAAAATTTGGACACTTGCCCCCATCTGAAAATCATTGAAAAAAT
>JAFIDM010012231.1:67884839-67895364 GCA_023159025.1 Thereuonema tuberculata
TATTGTTCGGATTATTAAAAAAAAAACAATTTCTGTTTTCCTATTACCATTCTGGAATATCAATTGTTATACAGTGTTTAAATCACGAGAAAAATTAGGTCTTATAATTTTGGATTTTTTCAACAATATATGTTGTTCTATTTTATTGTTAAATTTCGATTAATTATATAAAACCTATAAATTAATGCATTTGTTTTAATAATCTTTAAAGATAATTATTCTGAAATTAATTGTTCGGATAATCATTTATCAACCACAAAGACAAATATCAAATAGTAAAGAATGTAACGTGCCTAATGAAACGTAAAACCAAAAAAGATTTCGCACCAAAGCCTTTCAAAATTATCTTTTCTCTTACAATTCCCAATAATTCGGGAAAATATCTTGAATAAAAAATTTAACGTACCGTGAATGTAACAATGAAAAAACTAAAAAGAAGAATATAAACATCAACTGAATAAATAAATTGCCTTTCTGAATCAATTATCGGAAGGAATTTGGAACGGCCGTTTCGTTCAATTCAATGATGAATTGGGACTCATCAGCCCAATTCGCCTTCCCCGATAAAAGCTCCAGAAAGGCAAGAGCTTATCTGAAGGCCACCGTCACACCTGGTAGTAGCCTTTCAGATAAGCTGTTGCCTTTCTGGATCTTTTATCGGGGAAGGCGGATTGGGCTGATGAGTCCCTTGAAGGACGAAACGGCCGTTCCCAATTCTTTCTGATAATTGATTCAGAAAGGCAATTTATTTATTCAGGTGCTGTTCTTATTCTTGTTTTTAGTTTTTTCATCTTTGGTGTTTGTTATCTACTTAATTTTAGAGGAAAATTTTAAATTACTAAATTTGTTTTCAAATGAATTAAAGATGACCATTTCAATTTTTATTTTTCTAATCTTCAGAAATATAAATTAATCTTAATTGCATCAATTTACTTAAATTTCATTCCATAGTTAAATTTATTTGGAAATCTAAATTGAAGACTATGAGTCATTTATTCTGAGATTAAATAAATTTTAATAAATCCCCTTTTCAAATAATAGTGTTGATGAAAATTATGTCCAAAAATTGAAATGAGTGAACTCTATATTTTCTCTTAAGTGAAAACGAGTTGAACATACGTTAGTTTTGATAAAAGTCTAGTGTTGGTTTGGCTGTTTCAACGTCACGATCAGTGTGTCTCACTCACAGGACATCAAAATTATTCCAAATAATTAATAGTTAATAAATAGACTGTTATTTACTCGGTTTAATCAAAACAAATTTCAAAAAAGCTTTAATGTAATATTTATAAGTAGCATAAATGAAGCTGGCTTATGATGGAAGGTAATGGAAGTTTCCAACTATCCTTTCTAAAGATAGAAAGGAAATAGCTGGAATTAAAGTAATAAATCATATTTTTTAATTTAAAATGAAACGAGCGACTGTTTCGTTTTGAAACATCTGTTAATATGAAGGGGTCTGTTTCGACAAAAATAGTATTCCACGAGCAGATGTTAAAACACAACATGGCTCGATTTATTTTAAATTAAAAATAAGGATTTATTACTGTAATTTCGGATATTATTTTTTTTTGATATTTTCTAGAAAGATATATTATAACTTTAATTAGACTATACCATAAGTCCAATTCATTCTAATTAAAAAGGTATAATATTTACATTAAAATAAAAATCATTATTGGTTCTCAATCTAATAAAATTGTAACTATAAAGAAGTACATACCATATATTTTTTTTGTTCAATTTTGAGTACAGTTCATAAAAAAAAATTAACAAATAAAGCAGGAGCTTCGAGAAGGATATCCATAGTAGATTATTGACAAAAATAAAATGAGGATAAAAATTTATAAATTTCAAAGTTTCTTCCTTACTTTTTCTTTGCATTACGTTTCAGCTATTATTTTTACATTTTTGTAGGTAAATCTACTTCGTCTGAATAAATAAAATATTTAATATCTATTGTTCACAAAGTTCAAGAGAAATTTTCTATTTGTTCCACTTTTTTTTATAATGACTTTTAGAACAATACTCGTAAATGTAGAGAAGGTTATGTCTTTGTTAGCATTTTTTTTTATTTTTTTTGAGTTTCACCTCTAAATCAGAAATCACTACATATTTCAATTAATATTAAAATTAATATTATTTTTAATCCTTAGCCAATCTTGAACAGTAGGCTGGACGAGGTGATGGATGTCTCACATCAAAACAAATTAATCTATGGTCATTCCCAGGTTCTCCTACAAAACCTTCCAACTCAAGTTATGACAGACCTTGGGAGTGTGAGATCAAGCCAACTACAGCCATTGGAAAAGCTGAAAGTCGGAATTGACCCACATTCATTCCACAAATTCATATTATTACTAGTTCAAAGAGTTCAAGACCCCTATTGTCAGTAATGCTGGCACCCCAAATAAGAGTGATGAGCTTTATAAATCGCCCACAATAAGGACTCGCGTATTCAGACGAATAATTTCCCCTAATTTATCTTAAGTTTATCTTAAATTTATTTATCTTAAATTATGTTGCTTGTGAGCATAAAAGATTAACAATGTTGGCATGATAAAGATAAGTATCAATCTTAATTGCCACTATATCTCTATTTAAATATTTAGAGTAAACAAAACTAATTTAAATTTTTATAATTTATATAGAAATAAGAACGCGCCCATTCTTGAATATTACTGCAATATAAAGAGTTACTTCCATTTCCTAAAGAGGGAATAGTGCCATCATTCAGGCAATAGGGCTCTTGAACACAAACTAAATGGAATGAAAGATGTAGACCTCGGTCCAAGCCTGCCATCCTTTCCCCATATTGAGCTGCCCAATGTTAATCATTTATAAACGATCATTTTCCGTGTGGATGTGAACATTCTAGTATAGCATGGACAAGCCGTACTTTCCGCACGATGTACGATGTATATGCGATCCACCAGCTCCCGAACAATTCGAACAATAATTTTCAAAGGATTTCCAGTCATTAAACTTATGTTTTCCACCATATTTTGTAAAAGATATGGGGTCTTAGAATTTATGGATAAGTACCTAAAATTATTGCAAAGAAAACAACGTAATACCGCTATATCCTCTTCAAAAGGCATTTTTACATATTCAAGAGGATATATCCTCTATTTTTCATGAATTGAAACACCTCTGGTTGTACGGAAATGAACCAATTTCTCTTCCTTGACTTTCTACAGAGTTTACTATTATAATTTTAGTACCTTTTATTAAGGTTTCTCTAGACATTTTACCATGGTATTCGACGTTGCTAATTATAAGAATCTTCAAGATTTCTTCACTAATGTAGTAATAATCCATATCAGATAATTTAAGGAGTTTCTATTATTTTTTGACACAGTATTAACTAATTCATTCTTTTTAAGTTGTGCTTCAACTTTACTTTTTGAGTATTAAGCCAAAGAAAATCAGTTCCTATAATTGGAATTAATATATTTCCAACAAGGAAGGACTACTTGAAAACACATTTGATACCTAAATTCAAAGCCCATCTCCTGCAATTACGTCTGTGCTGTAGAACAATCAAAGAAGACCTCAATTCCAGAGCGGTCTTAAGCCACACTATGTAATCATATTAACTTTGACCTTGAACCTCGCATCATAGCTCTCAACAAAAGCTTCAATGTCAAAAAGAACAAATTAATTAAAAAATACATCTTATTTGGTCTGGATAGCAGCTTTGGTTCTGTTGTTCTTTCAGGTCTTGAAGCTGCAATTCAAAGTGTGGGAATTGGATTCTACGTATTGGCAGTTCGGGTCTATATATCGGCACTTCAACCTATATATCGGTCTACAAATCAGAGCTTCTGGTCTACTTAGAGGTATTGCGGGTCTAAGTATCGGTAGTTCCGGCTGGCTTAGCGATAATTCAGGTCTACGTAACGGCTCTTAGGTCAGATACAAAGTCGGCTCACAGTACAGTCGGTTTTTTTTAAAGGCTCTAGCACATGTCATCTAGAACGTTTTTGTTCTGTGGCCGAGAAAGGCTGGAACGTCGAGGATTGCATGGTTGACTTGGCGGCCCTGTTGTACATGACTGACGACTAGCATCTAGGGGCACTGGACATAGCCGCTTTCCTGTCTAAGGAAACAGATCGGTCGGCGACAGGGGTGCTTCATTTCGTCTGGAAGGCGGAATGAGGTCCATGTTCTCTCTCCGGGAGTCGGTCGGGTATATTTCTTAAATCTTATCGGTTATTCTCGAAAATTATTGTTTTTCTTCTTTTGAAATTTGGCTTCGTTTTTTCCTTTACATGTGTTTCTTAGGAGAACTCTACTTTTTTATTTAATTTTCTTTTAGTAGTGATTATTTTTTTCAATAGTAGTTCCTGTTTTGAAACTAGACGTTGATTTTGATGCTCGTATTTCTCAATTAACAATAGATTACTTACTATTAATTAAATAAAGAAGCACTAAAATGCCAAAAAACCTAGGAAAGGCATTAATACGTCCATTTCATGCCACCTTAACCCTGCGGTTAATGGAATCGTCTGCTAAAGGCGTGTACATGACGGAAGATATCTTGCAATTTCTAATAGTAGCATTTGTAGATCCGATGTCAAACTTATCAGGACTTCGAAAGAGATATGATTGTAGAAGCTCTGAATATGTGTCATTCCTCGGAAATTTTGATGAAGTTCACATTCGCACGTTCAACAATTTCAAGTGTGTAACTTAACTACACGAAATCACGGAAAATATATAAGCGGGCGAGACCGGTATAACCGAAAAAAAAGCCCCTTGAATGTGGACAGCGGCACGCATCAGTAACATCCGGCCACATTACAGCGCAGTTCAATGACACTGGGCCAGGATCAAGCGTTTGAACAAAACGTTTCAAAATGTTTTCTGTGTTCTATGAGGTTCCGGGTGTCACTGCTGACTACACAACACAAGGCTCTGCAGCTCGCCTGGTCTCGAGAGCACTGCCACTGGTCTCTAGATTACTGGAATATGTCATCCGACTGTTTAGGCAAATGGGCGACTCAAGATATTGCGAAAACCATGCGGCACTGGATCCCGGTTGCAATAAGGGACAATAGAGGACGTCGTGGCTGTGTTACGATATGAGATATGTTCATCTGGTACCTTAGGACCCCTCATACATCTGCAGAGATTTCTGTGAACGGTAGCCGCAACATAGTTTGGGATCATTTGCATAAACTAGGGTTCATGTACTGCACTTACATCGATGGGTGGTGCATTTTTCAGCAGGAAATTCACCACATTCATAAGCCCGCAGTCACTCAATTGTGGCTGGAAGAGCATTCCTCCACAACTTGCCATCATATCCGGCCATTCGTTCGCCGGATTCAAACGCCATTGAACACATGTAGGATACATTTCAATGAGCTATCACTGCCAGGAAACAATCACCAGAGGGCATTATGAAATTATGAGTCACTTTGCAGGCTACATGGTGAGCACTGTATCCACAGTACTGGAGAATTCTCTTGGAGTCCATGCCATGTGGTGTTGCTGCGGTCATCCAAGCGCGACAAGGAACTAGACGGTATTAGACATGTTTCCTAGTTTTTGGGGGACATATCAGTGTAGCGTTTAAACCTGTGGTTATGCTTTGTATCTTAGAGTTATTAGAACCTTTATTGCCATTTTGTCAAACCTTGTAAGTTGTAGATAAATTAAGTTCTAAATAAATAACAATTAAGATGATATGTGATATGTGAAAAATAAACGTAATTATAAAATTAAAGAATAATCAGTATAAGAAGTAAACTAAAAACAATAATATAACAATGAATATTATCTATAGTAGAAAAAATAAAGAAAATATAATGCAGAAAACCTAATTAATGATGATGAGGATGATGATGATAAATCATTATGTCTTTGAAGTTTGCATTAATACATCTGTTTCTACAATTTGACATCATAGGAAGTTATTTTTACCTCAGGGTCTTCAACTCTCTGGGGGCCCTCCCTTTTAGCAATTTTTTTAACAAACCACATCCAATCAAAAAATAATCTTATAGCACTGTTTATTTCTTAAGTTTGACATTCCACCCGACTATTTTTGAGCCCTAAACTAGCGTCTCTTACCCAAAACCAAACCCACATACCCTGTATATACAGGATGGGCGGAAATTAACTCCCTATTGTATAATGCTTGTAACTTTTGTTTATATGAATATATTTTTATGTGACTTAACATAGTTTTTCTTCACAGTGGTAGAACTTGATCTGTAATGGCACATCGTATCACAGTGCAGTAAAGACCTCCCGATATGAAGTTTGGCATTCCGTTGTGTGAGTGCAGAGATGGTGGCGGACTGTGTATGGGCGTTGCGCTACATTGGATCCAAAGACATTAAGAATTCCCATAACAAACTGATGAACACAGGATCTGCGATGGATACTCGCAGAAGTGGTCAACCCTCAACATCAGAGGATGGACAGAGGAAAACGTGCAAATGGTGCAGGATAAGTTCAGCAGAAGTCCCCAAAAGTCAACACGACAAGCCACCCGTGAAAGTGATCTTATCCCCAATACAATCAGAAATGTTACGCAAAAAGAATTAAGTTTTCGTCCGTGGAAGCCACACTGCTGTCAAGAGCCAACGCTGGAAAAATGTGACCATCGGATGGAGTATGGTGAGGTCATGCTTGGTTGGTATGAAGACAGGTCCGAGTTGTGCAAGAACATCATTTGGAGTGACGAAATGATTTCTTGTTGGGGGGGGGGTTGTTAACCGCTACAACTGTCACTACTGGGCACGTCATGATCCGAAGGCCACGATTGAAAAGTCGCAAAGCCGTCCAAAGGTCAGTGTGGTGTGGCATAACAGTCAACCAAGTTGTGGGTCCATTCTTTCTTCGCGACACCATGAATGGAGAACCGTACCTAGCCATGCTAAGAAATGAAGTTTGGCCTATTATCTCCATCTAGGATAACTTCAATAGTCTAATTTTCATGCAAGATGGTGCTCCACCACACTTTGCACTCGACATCCGTGACTGGCTTGACAAACATTTCCAAGCACGTTGGTTGGGTCGCCGTGGTCCGTATGAGTGGCCGACACGGAGTCCCCACATCACCCCATGCGACATCTTCCTGTGGGGTTGGACGAAGGACGAGGTTTACCGCACTAAACCAAAAAATTGGATGAATTGGAGGATAGCATTCGCCATGTTCTCAGTAACGTACCACCGGAGTAACTACTTAACTCAGTCGAACCTATCCCCAAGAGGTTACGAACACTTGGGCAAAATGCCGGTGGATATGTGGAGTTTTAAGTTTCAGTGCGTAGGAAATTTTCTACCATTTTAAGCTTCACTAAACTTGTTTCATTACAATGCACCAATTATTAAGAAAGTTATTGACAATTTAAAATAGGGAGTTTCTTTCCGCCCACCCTGTATATAAATATTCAATATTACATCATTCAATCATTATTATATTAGTCAATTTCCTTAGAGACAATATTGCCAAAAAATTCTTTTGATTATGTTGCCACTCTTATTAATTATCATCCAAAAATATACTTGATTATTCAAAAAAAAATGCTAAAAGAGTGCAAAAATATTCAGGATTGCCAGTGGATAATTTCACTGCGTAAAAAGTGTAACAAATCTTAATTATTGGAAATTTATGACTTGTAGAGGTATGAGTTCCGATCTGCGATCATTTCAGTCTCACAGAAATTCGAAATGACCAAAAATGAAAAAAGTCAACTCTTCCCCTCACTACAGGATGGACTGATACATTCAATTGGAAAGCTTATGACTCGTAGAGATACGGAAAAACACCACTGCCGGATTGTATTTACCTTCTATACAATAGGAAGTAGCCAAGTTTTAATTTCACAAAATTTCTTTTAATTGTATTCAAAACTACAGTTTTAAAGAAGGGAAAAAGTAAGATGGTAGGAATAGATTGAAGTTTTTCCTTTTTTATTTTCTAAGATTAAAAATTTTTGTTAAAATAATTGCTGAACTTAAAACTTAAAGCTTGATACAAACAAAGGGATGATTGATTAGACTACAAAAATTATTATGGAAACATTTTTCTTAAATTCATAATAAAGTAATAAAAAAAAGTAAGGAAAAAGTAATTAGCTCATGGTGATCTAATTCTACCTGTTTGAAGTAAATAAATTTTCTTTTTCACTGAAAGCAAAAATCGTTTATTCCAGATTAATCGATCTTAGCGATCATTTTTTTCGTAATCTAATGAAAATAATTTTTGAAAGACGGATTATTTCAATGATGAATCAAAAAGGAAAATAAATTGTTTCTTAGTTAAAAGAAACATTTTGTAAGAAATTCACAAATACAGTAGAGCCCCGATTATCCGCGAGTGCCATGAAAATTTTTTTTAATTACAAACCTCAAAAAACGAATTTTAATTTAAGCCAACAACAGGGAAAGTACAATAGACCATACAGTGCGAAGGTCGAAAATTACTGACAGGTTTATTGTGCATCGTAATCCTACTGGCCTTCTCGAAAATTGTGGATGAGTGGCAGCTCTTGCTCTGCAGAATGGTTTCTGCTATACTGTACATATTTTAAAAGTTTTGCATATTATGTTTTTTTTTATAATAAAACGTAGTTTTTATGCTGAAATATTTTTTTTTCGTGTTTACACCTCATTTTCAGTCTTTTTTTTTTCGGGTTATCCGGGAAGCCGTTGCCACCCAATTCCGCGGATATTCGGCGCTCTACTATCACACGGATATGTAATCACATATTTGACATCGGATTTAAAAACAGATCAGTTCCTTTATACTAACATGTCATAATGGTGCATGTCATAACATTGCAACAGTTCATTTTCATTTAAAAAGAACGAATGAATTATTAGTTAAGTTTGGTGAATCTCATTAGAATCTGTTGTTTTGACATTACGAATCACAAAGTATATTGATGAATATTTATTCCGTTATAATAAAGCAACTTTTCATTCACAAGAAATTATTTTCTTTACAGGATTTGCCACTAAAATAAACATTTCAATATAATTAATTTTCAGATCAGTTATTTTATATTAACACATGTTCACGTCACATTACAATATTTCGATTTCAATGAAAAGAGGAATGAATTATTATTATTATGTTTGTATGTTTCAAACCTTGGGTTTCCCCAGCAAAAACAATATGGCGGGTCAAGGACCAAAGCAAATATTGCCAAGTGTAAAGA
The DNA here is from genome assembly GCA_023159025.1 of Thereuonema tuberculata. Classification (NCBI taxonomy): domain Eukaryota; kingdom Metazoa; phylum Arthropoda; class Chilopoda; order Scutigeromorpha; family Scutigeridae; genus Thereuonema; species Thereuonema tuberculata. Next base: position 67,894,022 of record JAFIDM010012231.1, read on the forward strand.
CGTGTGCAAGAATTATTCGGGATGTGTGGTTGTGTCCATAAATTTCCTAATTATTCGTGTTGTGTTCAGTACCACAGCCTCCTGCAGTCCTGCATAAGTGTTTTTGTGAAATCCTAGTGTGCTGAGACTGTGGTGCAATCTGTGAGGCACCAGACCAGTGGCGGACAGGACGATGGGTACAACACGTACTCGGTCCTGCCTCCACTGCTTCTGGAGCTCGTGTGCTAGATCGGTGTATTTACTGATCTTGTCTGCGTGAGTTTTCTGCATGTTCTTGCTAATAGGCACTGCAATATCAATGAGATAAGTCTGTTTGTTGACCTTTTCAACAAGTGTGATGTCAGGTCTGTTGTGATGTATGGTTTTGTCTATGTGAATGGGGCGATACCAGTACAGCTTATGTGAGGAAGACTCTAATACGCTTTGTGGTATGTACTTGAGTACGGGACCGTGTTCTTAATAATTGAGTGTTTGTGTGCTAGCTGTTGATGAACAATCGACGCTGCTTGATTGTGTCGGTGGAGGTAATCTGTTTGGGAGAGACAGCCTGATATTATATGGTCGATCGTCTCATGCGTGTTTGCGTCGTGTAGGATGTCTGTCTTGTAGTTGCGTGTGGGGATGCCTTGGTCCTGTATCGCGATCATGAACCCTTCGGTCTCCCCAAGCAGCTCGCCACTCGTCAGCCATCTGTTCGACGCTTCCATGTCGACATGAGGCTGGCTGAGTTCGTGGTAATGTCTGCCATGGAGTTCCTTATGAGCCCATAATTCACGCAGCTGCTGAGGGTGGGTGTCAGGGTGGTGAGTGTTGGAGAAGGGTTTTCGAGGTCCAGGGTGAGAGGTGTGTGTCAGCCTTGACAATGGCTGAGTGAAGTGAGGAGTGTTGTGCTCTTTGGTGGAAGTGTTCCCTAATTGTGTGTACTTGTTTTTCGTGTAGGGTGATAAGATTGATGAGTCCTCTGCCTCCCTCCTTGCGGGGAAGAGTCATCCTTTCCGTAGCAGACTTGGGGTGGTGCATGTTGTGTTTCGTGAATGTAGTGCGTGTTGTGTGTTGTAGTGCTTCGAGTTCAGTGTTTGTCCAAGAAAAATATTATTATTATTATTATTATTATTAAAATATGTCAGAGATATTATTGAAAAAAACTCAGATCAGTTATTTTATATTAACAGATAGTTCACGTCACATTACAATATTTCGATTTTAATAAAAAGAGGAATGAATTATTATTATTATTATTATTATTATTATTATTATTATTATTATTATTATTATTATTATTATTAAAATATGCCAGATTGTGAAATCCTAGTGTGCTGAGGCTGTGGTGGAATGTGTGAGGC
>JAFIDM010012231.1:67930116-67947376 GCA_023159025.1 Thereuonema tuberculata
TGTCCACACTAGATTCCAATCCATTTAGGACTAACAAAAGGTCCACATCCTCTCCAACTATTATTACTTTTTCATAGGATCTGCTCTTGTCTAGCGCTGTTCTCACTATAGTGCAGTCTGCGTCCTCTGTTGCTTGCTTTGTTTGGTTCCCCTCGTTTTCCAATCCTGAACAGAAGAAGTCGATCATGCACCGCTTGTTGTTATCGGTTGACAGCAATTTCTCCTAGGACACCTTGATCAATGTTGAATCTTCGAACATTATGTCGCTGCATGATGAAGCTGCATACCAGTTTTTGTGTTTCTTATTATCCCATCTTCTGGGTAGCCGTCAAACACAACTGCCTTATTCCTTCTAAAGTGTCTTAATGTGTAGCTGATGTAAGCAGCTACAATTTCCCTAAGTGACTTATTCTGATGCCAGATGATCATATGGAGCAAGTAGCCTCCATCCAAAACAATGAATGTAGGGATGTTTTCGGGGAGTAGGGTAAAAGCTAAGTAAAAGCTTGATTTTTTGCTTTTACGCATCCCCTCTTCACAAAACAAAGCCATTGGGTAGGCAGCCAACTCGTATTTGAAGTACTCTTTCAGGTCCTTATCTGTCTGTTTTGTGATACAGAGCCTTTGGAAAATGGTGAGAGGATCTATTTCAACCTGCTTGTTTTGCATTTTGACGGTAACTGACGACAAACGGTTTTCGTTTGAAGCAAACTTTCCCATGATCTTTTTAATCCCATCAATTCCCAATTCTTGGGCCATGTGGCAATTTACTTCAGAGCCTCCAACAATGCCATTGCTTTAGACATGAATTTTCGAAGAATACATCAAAAAATCTTTACCTTTGGAAAGATGTTATCTCAACAATTGATGCATCATCAAGATGATCAACCGGGACCCTCCAAAAAATGTAAACTTTAATTTTTTATAACATTTTTAATTATTTAGATAATATAACAAATGTCAGTAGATAAAGCAGCTTTTTACCTGGCTTTTTCTTTCGCCTAATGTCCACAATTTAAGGTTAGGCCTATATCTTAAAAAATCTATTTTCGCAATTTTTTAGCGATTCCAAGAGAATTACATGGTCTACTGACCCCGTTTTGCGCTTAAATGAAAGGTAATTAAATGTGCTAAAATGTAATTTCTTATAATTTTTATTGGAGGATGAGCGGTTGTGCCGATATTTGGCTGAAAACAAAAGCGAAACTGAATTTTTGGAAACTATGCGAAAACGTGCCAATTTTTGAAGTACCATATCTCAAAACCTATTAGACATACGGAGCTGTGGGTGGGCTTAAATTGTCACAAATTTAATATGCTTTCAAAATGATAATGATAACTAATTACAAAATACGCGTAGTTTGTGAGTTAAACTGCAGAAACTTCAAAAAGTCCGAAAATTTTGCAGTTTTTCACGTATTATGCAGGTAGCACAACTTTTTTTTGCTTGCAAAACATAGTTTCACACTTCCCTAACGGGTCCAAATAACATACCAAAAATGTAGCTTTACATAGCGTTTTGCGTTTTTAATGTACAATTTGACTGGCCTATCTTGGTTGTTGCACGTTGACAACTGCACATTTGTTGTTAGGATACCGGCAATAACACTATTTCTCGATAACGCTATTTTTTTCTTGATATCATCTGTGCGGAATGGATATTGTGTGAAATCAGGTGAGTGACTTCATTTAGGCTAGATGTATTAACCATAATTTCACACCACAATGACAAATAAGATTTCAAGATTTCACACAATTGTCCAGGAAAATTACACCCTAGTTTATAAATCAATTCCTCGTGCCAACTTTATCGAAGGCTTGGGAAACATCTAAGAAAATACTTGAACATACTTTCTTTTTTTCCAAAGTCTCTTCTATTACATCAATTATTCTATAAACCTGTTTTACAGTTGAATGTTTATTACGAAATCCAAACTGATGATTTGGAATTAATTCCTTTTCTTGTACAATCAGATTCAGTCGTTTTAATAGTAATTTTTCAAATACTTATGATATTCTTGATAACATTGATATGGGCCAATATGATTTTTTTTATCATTTGGGTTTTTCCTGATTTATGAATCATTACAATTTCTGCCATTTTCCACTGCTGTGATACATATTTTAATCTAAGGGCAGCATTAATAAGATGTAGGAGCTTTATCACAGCTTTATAAGGCAATTCCTTTAAGATCTGTCCTGTTCTCAAATCATATCCTGGAGCTTTCTTATCATTTAAAATCATCCTTAATTACTTCTCTAAGTTCTTTTATTGTGATTTGTCTAATTTCTACACTCTCGATCTTATGGAGATATATCTTATTCTCCATAATCGCTTGTTCAGGAAATGGTTTAAAAGTATCCTGTAAGTGATCTGCAAATATCTCATCTTTTTCTTTGTCGCTTCTTGCCCAATCATTATCAGCTTTTCGGATGGGTTGTACCTGCATTATTGGTCTTTTTAGTCCTTTTATAGCTTTCCGCAATGAGTAATCTGTATTTTTTTCCGGAGTTAGCCTCTCTAAATAAGAAGTAATTTGTTGATTTTTTATTTCTATAATCTGTTCTATAACCTATTTATTTCTACAATCTGTTGATTACCCAAACGGTTTAATGTCGTTTTATCCTGCGGTGCACGACTTAGCTGCCACCTTTTACGAGCTTTCCTTTTCTCTCTAAGTAATTGCCGTATTTCAAGTGGATAATTTATATTAATATTATTTATTATTTTACTTTTAAATGGTATATTATTCCATGCTGCTTGTTGAATATTCGTTGTTAATAATTCCACTTCATTTTCTAATTGTTTAATTATTTTAAGTGGTACTTTCAATTTATTTTGTCTTTCGAGATCAGATCTAAATCCTTCATAATTAGTTTTATGACTGGTTAATCTAAGGGTATTGCCTTTTGTATCAGCTTTTCGCTTATATTGAGAATAACCGGTGTATGATCCGAAGATAGATCACTACATTCATCCACTTTTATGTAGTTATTGGAAGGGCCTTTAACCGCAAAGAAGTCTATAATATCAGGTACTTTTTGTAAGTCAGTCGGCCAATAAGTCAAGCCGACGAATACAAGTGACAATTTGCTTCTTTACTTGCATCATAGAATACTTAACTCGCATCATGGCCGCGCGGTTGGCGATGTCGCTAAGACACTGGCCTCTCGCCTCTGAGTCCCGGGTTCGGTTCTCATGTGGGTTTCGTTGATGGTGGCGATCCGCGCTGGGCAGGTTTTCCCGGGGTTCTCCCGTTTCCCCTGCATTTTTTACACCATCCTTTCTCAGTCTTTCTCTCCGTCTGTCCTTCTTTACGTGGGATAGTACAAAAGATCTTTGAGGTCGACGTGCTCGGCAGTCATGCCACCCACTTTCAATTAATCTAATCTAATCTAATTTAACTCGCATCATAGAGTATTTTCCCCTTTAAAGTGATCAATCTTGATCCCCAATACGTATGTTTTGCATTGAAATCGCCACCGATAATGAAGTTATTATTAAGCATCTTAAATAGATCCAAATAATCGCTTTTCTGTAATTTATATCGAGGAGGACAATAAATTGCTATAATATTTAACTTCATATTCTTAGTTCGTACACTCACGGTAATAGCTTCTGACTAAATTTTTAGATTTTCAGAATGTTGTATTGAATCTTTGATTATTATAGTTTTTCCACCTCTAGCTATATGAAAAGGATGAAAGGTGTGATAGATTTTGTAACGATATATTTTTTTTTTACAAAAGATTGTTTCGTAAGATGAGTTTCAGATATTAAACATATATCTATTTTCTCACTTCGTTGAAATACGTCCAATTCATTAATTTTTTTAAGAACCCATTGTTATTCCATGCAACAATTCTAAGGGAATAAATCATTTTTCTTTGTCTGAAATGTTTTTTATCATGATACTCTCTAGTTTATTTAATCTATCAAATATCTTTTTATTCATCTCTATTTGTTCATCTAATTTACTAAGGATGAAAGCAAATGTATCCATATTTTTTGTATTTTTATTTTTATTTGTTCCATTATCTTTATATGATATTAACACTTGCGCATAAGTTTTGTGAGAGGTAATTTGATTAATTTCATTTTCCTTTACATTCTTATTGCAATTCGGCTTTTCTTCTATTTTCTGTTGGGTTCTCAATTTTTTGTGATTTCATAATTTGGTTTCGTCTTCTCTGAAGCTCTTTTCCTACTTCACAACACCTATAATTTGCCCGGTATGTTCCATGACAATTAGCACACTTTGGAGCTATTTGTTTGCTTATATTACAATTCTTAGTAAGATGTTTACCAGTACATTTTACACATCGTGGTTCTTTTCGACAGTAGGCTTGAGCATTATTAAAACCTTGACATCTTTTACACTGTGGTATAATTTTTGTATTCTTTATCAATGGTTCAATCTTTATTGTCACAATAAGAATTGTTTTGATCTTATGAATTTTTTCTATACTTTCTTGATTTTGAAATGTTAGCAGAATAAACGGATGTTAGCAGAATAAGCGGAAGTCCTCGCATAATTATTGTTTGTTTACTTTGATCATTTTCTTGCTTTTCTTTTTTGATAATATTTACTGCATCAAGCAACTTACAATCTTTTTTATGCAGATCTTCTAATATTTCTTCTTTAGTACAGGATGCATAGAGTCCTCTAGCCATAACTCTTATTGGTCTTTCGTTTTTATTCCATAAGTATGCCATTGTATGTTTTCATCATCTAATTTACGTGTCAGTGCCCTATATGTATCAGAATCAGAAACATTGACTTTCCATACCTCGTTAGTTAATATTGTGATCTTATAATCCATAGTTACGATCGATTTTAGTTTGAGCTTTTATATCAGGAAATGGAATAGCTTCTGGCCATCTAGTTAAACGATCAATTATTGTTAAACAATATGCTTTACCTTCAGAAAAGGACCAATTGAATCTAAATTCAGATGAGAGAAACGACCGTCTGGAAAGGCAAATGTACCAAAAGGAGTTTTGGTATATTATTGTAATTTGATCTTGACAATTCATAGCAAATAGTTTGATCGTCTTTTTCAGTTGAGGCCATAAATAATGAGATGTGATGAGTTTAGTTATGGCTGCAATGGACGAGGTTAATTATTAGATGTATCACAGTACAATTCTAGGTTAGCAATAAAATATTTTCAGTAACCTGAGATGAATCTTGTTGCAAATACTTTTGCTTGTGCTGCAGCAAATTCTTCAAAATTGAGAGTTGTAGATGTGAATGTAGTTATTTCGATCCTAGATAATGTATCTGCGACGATGTTCGATGTGCCACTCACATGTTTTCTACTGATGTCAGTAGAAAATTGTCAGATATAATCCAAATGACATAGTTGGCAAGGACTACATTTATCCAATCGCTGTTGAATGCGTAACTTAAAGGTTTCTCTTCAATAAAAATGATGAAATTTTGAAAAATGATGACATCTTCCATCATGTGTCGAAACTATATTACTGAAGTGTAGATGGAGAACAAGTACGATCTTGCCTGGACGATTTACATTTGGAAGAATTCAGTTTCTTAGGAAGAAATGTGATTGGTTCCCAACCATCAGTTGAAAGTTGCATAAGTGAACCACCGATGGCTATTGCAAATGCGTCTACATAAACACTTATTTGGCTCCTGGAATGGTCTGACAAAGAAGAACTGCTTCAGCTAAGGCTTTCTTGGCATCAGAAAATGACTTTTCAGCTTCATTGGACCATTCAAGTTGTTTTTCCTTTTGTCTTAGATGTTCGAGACTTCTTGACATTTTGACTTAAAAATTTTGACTTTTAATTTAATAGAGCATGAATATCAGCTGCTTTGGGAATGAATCTTCTGCAATAATTACACGCTTCTGTAAGCTAGCTTCTGTCGACAAAGATCCGGTAGCCAAAGAAGTGGTAGCCAAAGAAAATCAGCTACCATATTTGGAATTAATACATTTCCACTTGAAAACATGTCTGAGATCTAAATTCAAAGCAATCATTTGGTTTCTATAAACCATAGTTGAAGAACTATTGGCAGCATACAAAGCCATTTGACGACGATTCCATTTCTGCAGATTGAATGCATGGATTATTGAGATATCGGAACATGTATCGATTAGGAAACTTATGTTCGTCTGTCGATCACGCACAAATATGTATCGAGAACTTCTGGAAAAGACCTAACTGGTTTTTTGGATGAGCACATAGAGTAACACATTTATCATCAAAGAGCAGAGTATCATCAAATTTACGAGTAGCATGGTATCAAAAAATCTGTTTATTTTGTTTCCGCTCTATTGATCTGCTTTGTCTTCTATGTGAATAGTCATTTCGACTGTTGTTTCTGCGAATGTCTCTTGAGCGGAACGAGACTGTTCATCGATTCTCAAATGTGTTTTCTTTAATTTCCTATAATAGTTTATCTTCTATTGAATCACGAGAATTTTCAGAAAAATAACACTTATTGGCACAGGAGTGACTTCCATCTCACGATCCGGAATTTTGCTTGATCCAATGCGAGAGGATTAATGGCAGCCATGATGGATTGCACATTCGCGGGATATGCTGAAGGAACAGTTCAAGTATCACTTTGTCTGGAATTTTAGGTCGTTTGACCTAACAGTTCTGTAGGTTTGCTCTCCCAGTTATTCCAAGGCGAGTAATTTTCGAATTCTTTTTGAGAGGATTTGCCTGAATGCTTAATCAGTTCTGTCTTCAAATGATGATAAGGGTCAGATGCATTTGGATTAAATATCGGATTAAATATCACATCACGTACGATAGATGCAGCTTCAGGAGGCAAATATGAAACAACGCAGTTAATATCGTTGAAAATTTAGTCACAGGTTTTGGAACTTCCAATAAGAAGGTGGATTCTATCATTTAAAACCAGAGTGCTGGATCCGACAAATTGTATGAAGGAATTCTCATTGCGTTAATCTCCGCCATATTTTTACTCGATGTAAGCAATGGTACGAAATGCAGAACTATAGCTGTATTTAGGCTTACACCTGTTGAAATCTTGTCTGCTAGAATCGCATCTGTGAGTATCAAATCCGGGTCACTAATGTTACGGGCAATGTTGTGATTTAGAATATATAACACAAATAAAATAACAAAAAAAAAAAATTATTCACAGGCTCATTGCCATGCGTGTTTTAAAACTAATTGTCTCATGATCTCGTTGACAAATAACATTTAAATTTGTCACATGATATGATCACCCAAAGGTATAACATGAATCAAATTCTAATCAAAAAACCAGACACAGGATGTACATTTCGAATCTTTTCTAACCAAGCATTGCCTTTAGTAACAATGAGACAATAACTATCAAAACTGATTACGTGTATCAATTTAAAAAAAAAAAATAACGAAATTTGATATGTAAATATGTCATAGTTGGAATGTTTAACTTTCAAAACTATATTCAAACCTTTCTATTAACTTTCAAGGCATTATTGTACTGAAAGCAGATTGTAGAGATATTAATAATTGTAGGCTAAATTGAATCGAATTCATGACCCTTTTCCTGAAATAAATTCAATCAGAATTTTATATATATATAAGAATCTAACTGTAATTCAGATGTATCCAAAGGCAAATTAGTGAAACATTTATAACTCCTGATGTTAAATCTCTATTCTGTAGCACATCTGAAAGACAGATTCGGTTTCGGAATCATTATTATATCGCTATATATACCCAACCATATAAATGCCGCCTTAAATCAAAATTAAACTTTGAAGCATTTGTCTATTTATAAAAAAAAGTAATGAAAAATAACTATAAAAATAATAAATAAAAATTTTATTAGGTATTCCGAATCTTATACAGTAATAAAAGTTCATAACAATACTTCATACAACTACTATACGAAAAAAAATTCTATTAATTTTCGATTTTATATAATTTCATTCTAATATTCTCAAACCAGAACTCTTCCAATGACTCAACTGAAACAAAATACTTTGAATACAAAAATTATCTTGTCGTCAAGCTCCAGAAAGCATTTAGATTAGGGTAAAGTGACCAAACCCTGGCACCTCACCAAATACTGGCACTCTTCGTAATAACTGGTTCAGCTGCAATACTAAAGGCTGAATTATTGTTTTACAGCGCTCACGAAATTCTGAAATGTTTCAGTTTCGTAGTTAGCTAACTTTTTTTTTCTTAAGAGAAAGCGTTTTATAGGCAATAACGCTAAATCTTGACGCTAAATAAGTGGCGCTGCTCAGCTAATTGTTATTATTCTAGGTTTTCTTAAAACATTTGTATAGCCTACAGCAAATTAAATTTGCGTAAGCTTGCCCTACACTTAACAGTCAACTGTTTGGCCTATGCATTTTTTAATATTTTTTTTTTAGTTAATTTCTTTGTACCTTAAATTAAGCAAAACAACTTAATGTGCTAATTTTCCTGAACCGCCTAAATTTAGAATATTATTTTGGAAAATTTACAAATATCGATAGGTTATTCGGTAGTCTACATTTTAAATGTAAACAAATCTCGATGCGAACCAATTTATTAAAGTTATTGTGACGAGTTGGCATCGTGAGTTGTTTTAAGTGCAAAAAAAAATATTTTGAAAGTTTTTTACGTGTGTACCGAAAATTAGCCCGGCTCCCAACATCCCAAATGGAACATTCCAGTGGCGAACCAATCAGCACCAATCTGGACTCCCCTACCGGACACAAGTGGAATCATTGTTTCCTTTGCTTTCCCGTTTTGTATATGTATTGAATTAGTCGATTTTTAATTTTCTTTTTTCTGACTGATGACATCCACGCTCGTGAGATTAAACATGTATATGTTGCAGTTTTATAAATTAATTTTTAATCTTAATTTAATATGTGTAAATGGAAGCACTCAAAAATAAGACAATGAAAAGGCAAAAGAAGAAAGAAAACGAAAGAGGGCTGAAGCTTAAACAGTCCACAGACCCAAAAAAAAAAAAAAAAAAAGAAATAGGAAAGAAAGCATGCAGTTTGTCAAAGAAACCCACAACAAATAAAAGCACAAAGTGACCGTGCAGACTTAAACATGACTTGTAAATCCCTCAGTTCGTTTGACGTTTTAAAATAACATTTATATTTAGCCTGTTATAGCTCATATTATATGTCAAATTGTAAATATTTATTCCTAAAGTATTTATGTTCATTTGGTTTTAAACCAAAAGAAAAAAAAATTCTGGAGATCTTTTTGACAAGTGTTTTAAAATTAATTCTGAAACATTAATTAGGCCTATATAAAATAAATATGAAAAAGTGGGCTATAATCAAATTAGGAATTATCCATTGCTGATATTTAAGATTAAGTGTAGGCTATTAAAGGCTTGTATAACAAAGTTGATCAATTACTGGCAGGGGCCAGAATAAAGACAATGATGTGCCAGTATTTAGACTAAAAGTGCCAGTGGTCAACTTAAATTTTTTTTGATTTTTGGTTATAATTAATTCTAATCTGTATTAATTATTTCAAATTCTTACAAGTTCAACAGATCTAACCCAGATACAGTGGACTAAAGCAAATAACCCTCAAAGTTCACTTCAGAACGTAGGCTAACAGTCAAAATTGAAAAGTTGGAGCCAGTAATTGGTCTCTTTACCCTAATAGAAATTTGAACCGGAGGAATTGTTGTGGTTATCAGAGTTAAAAATTTCATCCCAAAACATTTCTTTGTCTTCATTGATATTTGAATGTCCTTTTTTACATAAATTACCCTAAAAAATTATTTTTATTACACTAAGGTTCATTACTTCTAGTAACGTACAATTAAGTTACTATTCTAGATTTTCTGGATTTTTGTTTTTCTTTTAGCTTCAGTTAAAACAAAATACCTTCAATAAATGACTTATCCTTTGTCGGATTCTCAGAAGAAATACTTAGATTAACAGAAATTTTATTAAAAGTGGACATAGGCCTACAGATGTCGGATATATTCTATTTATTCTGTCGGTTCTATTAATTTAACCAAACTTTTGTAATATTATCCTTTATTGGCTTACTTTTTTTACTTCTATTGAATTAAGTTTCTGAAGTTGTTTTTTTCATTTTCAATGTTTTATTTTCCGCAACTTAAACATTAGTTTATTAATCGATCAGATTTTCTTTTCCAATCTGATTTATTCTTCATAAAACTTTAGTTTAAATTCCGTTGAACTTTTCTAATATACTTTAATACTTTTAAATACTTTGAATGTTATTTATAATTTAGGAAACATTCTTAAGAAAAGAAGAATTTTACGTTACATTCTAAGAGAAAATATTTTTTGGACATCATTACTTTTAATTGCCTATTTTTTTCATTTATTTGTCTGACTTATGAATTGTTATATGTGTAGAACTAACCATAATGAATATGGTCCTACGACAGCTTCAGTCAGGTTCAGTATTATGCGATTTATTCAATAATACTCATCTAATCATCCTATTAATAGGCAAAAAATGTACGGATCTTTGTAAATTTGTACATTTGTAAATTTGGAAATTTGTAATTTAAAATAACCAATCACAGTGCAGCATTGGAACAAAGCATGACGTCAGGCATGACGTCACGCCCATGTTTAAACATGGCGTCACGAATATTTTTCCCACTGCACCGCGACGGATCGCGATTACACAATTATTATCACCGTATTGAAATTTTCTATCCCACATAAATGAAGTTTACACTGAAATGCATGAAGTTCATGCGTCGAAATTTATCAGTTTGGAAAACCTCGGTTTTTACATAATTTCGGCTGTGGTAGCCACTCGCTCACTACTCAACAAGGGACAATGACAAAGCACGTGCCGTCATTGGACATTCGTTATTGTTATTGTTATAACTGGTAAATAAATTTTTTATTTTCTTTTATTTTATCAAAATTTGGCTTAGTCATTCAAATTATATGTGGGCTGTTGCGGAAGTCATGGCTTTAAAAAAATGAGCTTAGAACATCTTTTTCAATCTTGTATTTTTCAAACATTTCAGGGTATTTCAAAAATGTTACATTTGTTTTACTTCTATTAATATTGCCTCAATTTCGACGAGCCTATTCTTTTAGGGCAGCAGGTTGCCGTTATGTTTCATAATGAGAAACCGCAGCGTTGGCTACTACAAAAGTGGTAAATCATTTTTTTCATTTTTTTAATTTTAACAATATTATAATATATTTTTAACAAATACATCGATATTCAAATTAGATATGGGCTGTTGTGGAAGTCATAGCCTCTAAAAAAGTTAGCTTAGAACAGCGTTTCTCAACCGCTGGTCCACGATAAAAAAAAAATTGGTCCGCAGACGTCTTACAGAAATTTAATGTCCTTTTTGTACTTATTTGTCTAAAGACTAATACATACATACATACATAGTTCTCTGCCAAGGGCAGGTCCTTCACTACAAACCTAGCATTCTCCAATCTTTCCTATTTTCTGCCTTCCTCTTCGTCTCCACATAAGATCCATTTACCATAATGTTGTCGATCATCTTAAATCTTCTTCTGCCTCGAACTTTTTTACCGTTCACCATTCCTTCCAGTGCATCCTTCATTAGGGAGTTTCTTCTCAGCCAGTGACCCAACCAGTTTCTTTTTCTCTTCCTGATCAGTTTCAGCATTATTCTTTCTTCACCCACTCTTTCTAGCACAGCTTCATTTCTTATTTTGTCTGTCCATTTCACATGCTCCATTCTTCTCCATATCCACATTTCAAATGCTTCTAGTCGTTTCTCTTCACTGCGTCGTAATGTCCATGTTTCTGCCCCATACAATGCCACACTCCACACGAAGCACTTCACTAGTCTCTTCCTTAGTTCTTTTTCCAGAGGTCCGCAGAAGATGCTCCTTTTCCTATTAAAAGCCTCCTTTGCTATTGCTATCCTCCTCTTGACTTCTTGGCAGCAGTTCATATCACTTCTTATAGTACATCCTAAGTATTTAAAGTTGTTCACTTGTTCCAATGTCTCATTCCGAATACTTAAGTTTATCTTCTTTATCTTTCTTCCGATAACCATAGTCTTTGTCTTGTTTACATTTATCTTCATTCCATATTGTTCACAGCTGTCATTCAGCTGCAGTAGCATATCCCTTAGTATCATCTCCTCTTCTACTAACAATGCCATATCATCAGCAAATCTTATGCACTTTATTCTTCTTCCTCCTACTATCACCCCTCCCATGTTCTGAAAACAATTCTTCACTAACTCCTCTAAGTAGATGTTGAACAGCGTAGGTGATAGAGGGCATCCTTGTCGCACCCCTCTCCCTGTTCCACTTCCCTCTGACAATTTTCTCCTATCCTGACTTTGACTCGTTGTTTCATATAAAGATTAGTTATTAGCCTTCTCTCTTTCCAATCCACACCAATTTTCTTCAAGATTTCCATAAGTTTATTCCAATCCACTCTGTCAAAAGCCTTTTCCAGGTCCACAAATACTGCATAAACGTGTTTATTTTTTTCTAGATATCTTTCGCCGATTGTTCGCAGCAGTCCAATTGCATCTCTCGTACCTTTTCCTTTCCTAAAACCAAACTGCTCTTCTTCCAACTCTCCTTCCACCTTAGAATATAAACGTCTGTTCAGTATTCAGTATTCAGTGCGATATAAGGCTGATAGTCCTGAACTCACTGCACTTCTTTGCATTATTTTTCTTCGGTATTGGTAGCAATACTGTTTCCATGAAATCATCAGGCCATTCACCTTTCTTATATATTTCATTGCATAATGATAGTATTTGCTTCTTGTCTTCACCCAAACATTTAACTAACTCAATGTGTATTCCATCAACTCCTGTTTTCCCATTCTTCATTTCCATAATCGCTAGCTCAACTTCTTCCCTTAGAATACAACATCCTTTTTCGTCTTCTGATACAGCTGTTTCATCTTCTATAGCTAAGTAATCTGGACGATTCCCTGTCTCATATAATTCTTCTACATACTTCTTCCATCTGTTCAAAATTCCTTGTTTGTCGGTTATTTCATTGCCGATTTCGTCTTCTATCAACCACATGGACTTCTTATTCTTATTTGTGAAATCCAAAGATTTTACTTCGCGGTACATTAAATCATATCTTCCTTTTCTCTCTAGATCCTCTACTTCTTCACATTTCTGTTTCATCCAGTCTTCCTTCGCCTTATTAGTTACTCTTCTTAGTTCGTTGTTTAGTTTCTTGTAATTTCTTTTACCTTCTTCTGTGTTGATGTTTTTCCATTTTCTCCTTTCCTCCATCTTCTCCAACATTTTCCCTGTGACCCAAGGTTTCTTATTACTCTTACCTTCTCTGTATCCTATTGTTTCTTCTGCTGTTTCCTGAATGTAGCTTTTTAGATGAGTCCAGTATTCATTACTATTTTCAGGTGCGGATTCTAAATTAGAGGCTTTCTTTTGAAAATGTTCTTCAAATTTTCTTTTTTCCTCTTCGTTCATAAGTTTTTCTATATCAAACTTCTTCGTCACTTGCCTTCCTCTTATCTTTTTCAGACGAATATCTACTTCGCCTATCAGTAGGACATGATCTGAATTAATATCCGCTGCTGGTAGAGTCTTTGCGTTTTTTAAGCAATTTCGGTATCTTTCCTGTATGAATATATAGTCTATCTGATATCTACTGTCATCGCTTGGGCATGTCCACGTGTATCGTCTTCTTTTATGCTGTTGGAATAACGTATTTCCAACAATCATTTCATTCCGTTTACAGAAATTTACCAAAGATTCTCCTCTGTCATTTCTTTTTCCCAGTCCATATTTTCCAACCGCTTTTCCATCTTGTCCTTCTCCAACTACTGCGTTCCAGTCGCCCATTAGGATTACACATGCACCCTTCTTCTCTTTCTCAACTATTTCTTCTATCTTCTCGTAGTATTCTTCCACTTTTTCGTCTTCTAATTCTATGTGGCATGTAAATTTGCACTAGCACTAAGTCCAATTTTTTCCCTTGTAGTCTCACCATTATCATCCGGTCATCTACATAATGCACTGATATCACTTTATCTTTCACACATGGTCTCAGTAGTACACCAACACCATGACTTCCTTTACATTCACCATTTGAATAAAACATTCTAAATTCATCACTCACCAACTCACCACTATTTCTCCACCTCACTTCTGATACTTCCATCACATCCACTCTGTTTTTTCTCATTTCTTCCTTCAAGATTTCCAACTTCCCCGCTTGAAGAAGAGTTCTCACATTCCATGATCCAATCCTCAATCTTCTTTTCTTCTGTCGGTTTATTTGCTTCATAATGTAACCTTCCTCAGTATCCCCCTCCCGGACATCCGAATGGGGGGATAGTTTACGTCCGGAATTTTTTGCCGAGGAAAGATTCATCATGCCATGTTTGCAGTTTTTCTTGGGAAAAGTAAATGCGGTAGCTTCCCGTTGCTTTCCGCACACCACTCTCTCTTTCGCATCTTAAAAGATCCCAGGGGGCCCCGCGTGGAGGTGAGGAAAGTGGATTTGACCAATTAGGCCCTCCGGACTTCACCGAAATTCACCGCAAGAGTTAAATATCAGTTCCATCAGGGGTTTTGACCCGATCAGAGACCGGGAAATCCTAATTAGCCATTGCCCCCCTTAAAGACTAATCTGTCCTCCTTTTCAATATTTGAAGAGTAATCCTTTTTTTTTGGTTGTACAAAAAGGCTTAAACTTTTTTTTTGGCATTTTTTTGATTGTACAGATAGGTTTATACTGGTTTTTTTTTGTTTTGTTTTTTTTTGGTTGTAAAGAAAAATAAAATAAAATAATGTTTTCAAAGGTCCGCGTTTTTCATACTTTATTGGTCCGCGGTACGTTTTGGGGTGAGTAACACTGGCTTAGAACATATTTTTCAATCTTGTGATTTTAAAAAATGTGGAATTTGTTTTACTTCCGTGAATATTTCACGGGTACCAACCAGCATAATCTAAATAGTATTAGCAGGTTTAAAAATAATAAAATACATTCTAAACATTATATTATTCTCTATCATAATGTTAATCATTTTCCAATGGGTACCTCGATATCGGTTTCTATCTCTATAATGAGCGCCAATGTTTCTTTGTTTTTTCTCTCTTGTAACAATCTAGCCATTTCTCAACGGATTTTTATCAATTTGGCATGGAGATTCACATGCATCCCAGAATAATGAATGAACAAAGAAAAATCCGGCTCCGGACAAAGAGGTCTAAACAAGGAAGGAGGAAGAGTACGCACAAATCTGAGACCTAGTTAGTTTAAAAAACGAAATTTGATATGATTGATCGTTGTCAAAATCTAAAATATATGTATTCGACAAATTTTAGATATTTGGATCCTAGGGGATGTAAACGAGAGGGCAACTTCTGCAAGGGTGCATATATCCGAAACTGCTTGAGTTGCAAACATGAAATTTGACATGTGTGTTCTTAATTCTAAGTTTCAATTTTAAGTTTACTTCATGGAATTTGCTGTTTTTGAAAAAATAAATCGTGCTTTTAGATTACGTAAGCAAGGCTTTCGGAGCGAAATGGCGATAGCAGATCTGTAACATAATTTATAACTACTAACTCGAAAAGTTTCAAAGTGATCACACAATCACAATTTCTTCGTCATCCACATCAGAACAACTCTTTTTTGTAACCCACGCAAAGCACAGGAATTTTTTCTGGCAAATAATAAAGTTTATGAGTTTTGGGATTTTTCCTGAATTACTTCTTCTTCAGACAGCTCGCAAAATTTCCAGCCTTTCATAGTATAGAGACTAAGATTTTTACCGAAAGTTAAAGACAGGCGTAAGGACGAGTTTCTAATTCTCAACTGGTCCTAATTAATCAAAAAAGAAATCTCTGCCGCGCATCCACCGCAAGTATATTCCTTAGGGCACTTATCCACATCACAACTTAAGAGGTCATGCTCGACTTCTAAGTCCTAAAATCCCGTGAACAGATATCGACTTTTTTGTTGCACCAAAAAGCTTTGCCCTAAAAAACCAATGCCCTAAAAGCTTTAAAAACTTCTTGGAAGAAGCTCTAAAAACAATGTGAGGATAAGGCTTTGAAGATAGAAAAACGTCAGAAAGTGGAAATTCTGGCGGCCGCAATTTTGAAATGAGAGATCCGATTTGGTTGAAATAGAATACCAGCTGAGTTGTTACGGGTATAAAGCACCCACATGCAACAGACATTGTCGTAACATGTCTAAGTAAAACAAAAAGACATTAACACTTTTCTCAGCAAAGAAAAATGGTTCGTTCATTTTCCGAGATGAAATTGCACAAAACACGTTAACCTTGGTAGAATCACGGATATACTTGATAATAGTTCACTCGATAATAGTCACGCTATAGTGACTGAAATAGTGACTATATAAATATATATAGTGACCCTTGGTCGATATATATTTTTTAAATTGTTTTTAAATATATTATTTAAAATAAGCAGGTGTGTCGGCTTGGTGTTTGATTTATAAAATCACGGATATGTTGAACTATTACACGAGGATTTTCCGTGCCCCAAATATGCACATCATGGCGATTTGACCTTTCCAGAAAGATGGAGACACGCCTAGTCATTGAACATAATCTTATCTGCCTCCTCCTGTAGACGTTATTGATATTGCAAACAGAATACATCGCTAATTTTGTTATCTTCAGGAGTGAGAGCCTGAAGCGGCAGCAATCGGTAGGGTTTATAGGCAAATCTTTTGCGTAGGATGCGGCAACCATGTGACACATTTGTAACTCTCGGCTAGGGTGACATATTGAGTTTTGAGGACTCCTGATAAAGGATTCTCAAACACGGTTCACAGTTATATGCGATTGCCCCGGCCTGCCTGTTCGTTTTGCGGCTCACAAACAGTCCTTTTCCTCGAATTTCCTATACCACTCTCTTATTGTATCGTCCTTCAGTGGTTCTGTATGTTACTTCTGTAAATTACACTCTTACAGCTGCCCCGGTTTTAGTGAGTTGCAAAACACAAAGCGATTTCTGTTCGCAATGTTTCCACACTATTGCCTCCTAGTGGAGAAACAGGTAACTAACCAACAGCATGTGACAAAAGAAAACTTGATTATGTACTTTTTCTCTGCCATGCTCTCATCCCTATGTGCAAGTTTGTCTGTGAGCTACAGACTCCGAAATCCCGGGGGAATTATAAAATATCTGTACAGTACTTTAATTGAACTTGACCATTTTTTTTAACTACTGCTATAGTAATAACTGTGTAAGTTTACTGTAAACTGAAATTTCATAGTTCAGCAAACTATATAACTAGGCCATTCAAATCGTGCAAGTAAAAAAATATTAAA
>JAFIDM010012231.1:67950223-67960933 GCA_023159025.1 Thereuonema tuberculata
TGTATTTTAACAAATAAGTAAACTTATCTCTATAACTTGGTTTTAGACTTTTAGCAATCTCATACTCGAAAGTATAAAGATGAGAGAGCTCTCACCACCCTCAGCCCAAACTAGAAATCATTCAGATATGAATCATTTATACGCAACTTATAATCAGTAGAAGAGTGGAGAAGTGAATTACAGTCTGTAATCGCGTCCCATCTCAGAAGAAACACTTTTTGGTTAGAACAAACAAATACGCTCCAAAATTCGGAGGAGCATCTTTTGGAAAAATTTTGAACCTCTGAATTCACTAGTGACAATCTTTTTTTTTATGTAAAACTGTGCAGTTGTTCACTAGAGGTCTCTGTACCGTCGAAACCCGTCTCTGGCCTGTTACTACGCCAGTCGAGATTGTAGCAGATGCTTGTGTCACATTACTTAAGGTTGTTTGTCATTAAATGATTACGTTTCATCATTCGTTTCTTCTAAACAAAATTAAACAGCTGTCTTAAACATCAATAGCCTACTAGAGAATAGTTAGAACTGTTTCATCAAAAATTGAATTAAAACCATAAAATTATGTTTTCATTTTTATTAAAAAAAGTTAGTCGGTAATCTTTACTACATTTAACTTAATGGGTGTCAAAGCAATAAATTATTTATATTTTTAATTAAAAATTTAACTGACATATGAGGTGCATTCAAGTTATAACACCTCCGATTTTTTTTCTCAGCACTGGAAACAGATAGAAACATGCGGTTTGTTTTAAAATAAGTGGGCACTCTTTGTCATTGCGTCGAATGAGTGTGGAACAGATCGACGATCCTCCAGAACCAATTTCTCCACTCGCTCGATCATGTCACCAGACAGGCTTCTGCGAGGCCAAAATTGTCATGGTTTTCTCGTCACACGATGTTCTGCCTTCTTTGAACTGTCGCACCCACGCACGCACATTAGACACATCCATGACACCTTCACCACATGTCTCACTCATCTGGCGATAAATTTCAATCGGTGTCACACCACACAAATGGAGAAAACGAATGATAACATGCTGATCTTGTAATGAAAACGTCGCCATTTTCAGTATCACAAACTGTCGCTCACTCTCGACGCTGCCGCTAAGGTTCTGTTTGCCGTACAAAGCTGCCATCTCTGTCTCACATTGACAAAGAGTGCCCGCTTATTTTAAAACATGTTTCTATCTGTATCCAGTGCTGAGAAAAAAAATCGGAGGTGTTATAACTTGAATGCACCTCGTAGAGTTCCATCATGCAACATCTGTTAATAAGAAAAAGTTGGTCTATTTTATGAATCATTCTGTACTTGAAGTGGGAAATATAATTAAACTTCAAATCTCATTTTTGGTTTAGTGGATTTCTGCGTTTCCTAAACAAAACAATAAAATAAAAGTTCCAATAAAATGATTTTGTAGAAGTTCCCAATCTGTCCATTCAGATTCTTCGAAATTGATTCTTTGTGAGTGCTTTCTTATTTCTATTTTCAGAATAAAAATGATAGGTTTATAACATAAAATGTTGTTGAGATATCGTAATTTTATTTATATGTTAAGCAAAAATCGGAATTTTCATCATTTCACTCTGAACAATCTTTGAAAGTCTTATCTCCTGTGACTTCAATGGCAACTAAGTCTTGTGGGTTTCTTTATCTCATACCCTAACATCTCAAGATTTTAAGAATTACTATATATTTTTACTTTGTATTTCTCTATATATTTTACTACACATTACTATGTAATTATTATATATTTCTCATTGTCATTATGCATTTAAGTGGGTTACACCATTAACGCTTTCATCACAACGTATCACTTAGAAATACTAGTACCTTATTTACTTTAATAAGTAGGGTAAGGGAACCAGTTGTGGATCAGGAACTACTTGCGGATCAAGTCGTTTATCGTCTTAATTACCACACTTATCAACAGATGGCTCAGATATATAGAACCCCGATCCCTTCATGAGCTTCGTTTTGGTATTACAGTTTGTTTGGAGTTTCAAGTGGAGCCATCCGGCGAATTTGTTAAATAATTTGTCAGAATTTCAAAAGAAAATTAAGGTGAGTTAGTCTGAAAGTTATTTGTAGTTATTCTAGAATGGATACATGTTAGAATTAATGTATGTATGATAGTACAAGGTTTAATATAACCAGGGAAAAATAAAACATAGTGTTTTCTGCCTCTGGCCATGTTTGCGGGAAATTCTGCAGCCTTTTGTTCTGGCGGAAATTCAGCGGTTCGTGGGGTCCAATTGTGGATCAAACGTCACAATACAAATGAAGACTGTGAAAATGCAGTACATATTTTTTTACCGAACTGAGGTAATACAATGTCAATTATAAGAGCTTAATAAAGGAATAAATGGAAAACTGAAAATTATTTCGCTATTTCTCGTGGTGAAAACCAAGTGTATGCTTAGGCCGATCCACAACTGGTGCCTTTACCCAAATGCAAATATTAAAAATTATTAAATATTAACAACGATGGATTATTAACTCACATAATATGTAAATATGCATTAGATATTCCGACGTTAAAATAACTGTTAACTCAAATATATGATACTTTTAAATTAAAAATACTGTAATTATTAGTTGTAGATATAATAAAAAATACCTTTTTTATTCTTCTGTATTAAAAAAAAAGATATATTTTCTACCTCTTTAAGGATTTAAGATCCCTATCAAACGTGTTCTAATAATTCGAAAATTAGTTAGTTCCAAATACATCTCATATGTTTTCGTTTCCTGAAAATGTTAATATTATTATTAATAATAAATAGTAATAATATTAGTAGAAATAACTAAAAAAATGAATAAATAAATTTTCTCATTCATGTTTCCGTTTCTACGTATCTCCGCGAAGCACATTTATTTACAGGCAACTTGGAATTTGTCGTGATTGCCGGAGGGGCAGTAGAAATTATTATTATTATGTGGATTATTATTTGAACATAGGTAAACATAATCTCCGGATTCCTAAAAATCAAGGTAATTATGAAAGGTTAATTAGCTCAATGAAGATTCAGAATTTTTCTGATGATAAATTTGCTATCCCAAGAAGGGCTGCCTTCTGCATTATTCGCAAGTGCCACTCCTGTAAGCCGAGGCTACCCTTCAGTGATTTCCATTCCTTAGTGACAAGTCCATATTGGATTAACAACTGAGACAACAGAGACATTTTGCAGTTGATACATGTCTTGCAGTTCGATTACAAGTGATTGGTATTGCCTCTTTTTTTCCGCAATGGTAGATGTAACCTGGTCATCCAATTGCACAGAAATATCAATAATAGTAGCAGTTTTAGCCTTTTTATTGAATAAAACTATATCTGGCCTGTTGGCTTCTACTGTCCGATCGGTGACCATAGCCGTGTCCCAGAGGAGCTTTGCAGTTTCGTTGCTCAGCACTTGTTCCGGTTTGCATTTATAGTAAGGTGTTTCCTTCTCCATAAGGCAATATTGTTTGGCTAAGGCTTGATGGACACTTTGGCCACGTCGTTATGACGATGTAAATATTCCTTTGGGGCAAGTACTGGGTAACCTCCTGAAATTTGTTGAATGGATTCAATATTCTGTTGGCATAGCCTACATCTATCTTTGATGCTAGTTTTCAAGATATATTTTGCATAGGCTTTTGGCGAATAACCTGATCTTGAATAGATAACATGAACCCTTCAGTTTCTCCGAAAAGTCCACTTGTTCGCAGCCACTCAGTAGAATATTCGAGATCCGTGTCCTCTAAAGTGAGTGCTGCAGGAAATCTTAAGAAATGTTGCTCTTCGAATCATAAGTAAACTTAAAGATAAACACACATTCAGTTGACGTTAATCGGAACGTAGCTCTTTCCCTGCCTGCTACTGTGAATTATGGAATTTCAGTAACTCGCATTCAATGTGATGAGATGTTAGAACTGAAGTCGTGAGGATGCCCACAGTTGCAGACAGGTGAAGTATTCCTGCGCCTGACTTGTTTACGATACTGTTATCCTTCTGGAAACGTATAAACTGCTCTTGAAAAATGGATTCCAAGAAGAAGATACTGGGTTGAGCTGGTCCAATTGACACACCCTGTATTTTTTTTTAGCTTTCTATGTCCTCAGTACTTACATCTTAATAATTGATAAAAAATCCTGTCTTAAACTTCTTTATTAAAATCAAACAGTCAATTAGTTTCTAAATTCTATTTTTTCTAAATAAGAAACTGATGTAGATCTATTCTTGTTAATTAAACAAGGTTCCCCACTTCTTTATACTGAAGTCTTAAGCAGCTGTTTGAAAAGACTTAAATTCATGATAATAAAAAATTAGGAAAATAAAATCCATTAAACAAAGCATTCTGATTCAGTCTCTTTAAATTGATTACAGCAGAACAGTTTCACGTGGCTAGTTCTTATTAAATAGAGTAATTTATGCTCCGAATTTAAATCCCATAAATAATAATTTAATGTAATAGACCTGGGGAACACAGTAATCCGCGAGGAAACAATAAATATTGATTGATTTTTTTTATATTCCCTATTTAATCACAAAACGGTAATTTTTCCCTAAACAAATCAATTTTTTTTTGTTATTAATAGATGCTTTACAATTGAACATTTTTAATTAAATTGCTTATAATTTATTGCTTTAATACAGATTAATTTCCTTATATCACTCATTTGCTGCAACAACGGCGTAACTCGAAAACTAATTTCTTAACTATAATTCCATTTTTCTAAATAATTTACTGCTGTTATAAGGTAAAGACTTAAACAATCGAATTACATAAAGTCTTTATATTGCGAAAGACGAAATATTGCGCCGAGAAGATGTAATTAAGAGTTATTAAAGGATATATCGAATATTTAGTCGTAAGAAGATTTAATTTACTGCTATATTCATCCAGCAAATAATGTAAGTCGAGAAACTCTTGTAAATTTTAATGTTGAAAATAGACCTAAGGCTGTTGATCAAATGGGGTGAATCTATGGTTTTCGGGTGAGCAAAACGAATTAGCTTGGTCTCTACTTTCCGAAAACTAATTTAGGAGGTTCAATAACCAATTATTCTCTACAGTATTCTTATTTTTTATTTACTGCAACATTACTGCCTTTCATGTGAGAGAAGATTTTGGGTGAGCATTTGTCCGGAATACTTTTGTCAGGCGTAACGACCCATTCTTGACTTATTTTTACTGCCTAAACATGCAGTAGCATATATGGATGTGAAATCACAAATTTAGCAATTATTAATAAAAAAAAAGCTTTCCTCGGAACCCTCTCCTCTTTCATTTTCTTTAAAAATCCAAAACTAGCTGGATTTTCTTTAATAAGATCATCTGGTTAACTATTAAACTACCTTTCCTCCCCTCATTTTTTTTTTAGTTATGTCGCCTCTAATTTTTTTATCAGTTTAATTCTTTGCCACTTACTTGTTCTCCTAAATAATTTGTTGGATCTGTCTATTACAAAACCAGCCATAAAAAATCTTGCTGATAGTGAAACGCATTAGTAGTTATATAAAAAAGCTATAATAGTCAGTTAATGCAAGTTTTATTAAAAAAATATAAATTTCTTCTTTTTTTCATAAATACTAGTCGGCTACCCGTCGCTTCGCTCCGGAAGCCTCGCGTATGTAACGGAAAACAATTTGTTATTTATTAAAAAAAAAAAAAAAACACAAATTACATCAAGTAAAGTAAAACTAAAATTTTTTTAAAGTTTTTTTTTATTTTAATTTTTGATGTATATATTCTCTCAATTCACGACTGCTTTTAGAATCAGCGTGTGAATCATATATCTGTGATATATTTTTATTTTTTATAGAGATTGGAATGTAATCCTTGTGGTCTAATGTCTAAGACGTCCAACTTCGGAGCAGAAGGTTGCATGTTGGATTCCAGTAGATAACTTGTAGAAATTATTTCTATTTTTGTAAATTACAATAATTGCTCCAGACCGACAGAGAAATAAAAGATTTTCGTAATATAGATACAATTTTCAGTCGCTTTTGAGCTACAAATAGTGAGCTTTCAGTATTCTACTTAATAGAAATAGTGCTTCTTTCTTTTTGAGTCTCTTTTTTTTATTTCCATTGATACTTTACAGTGGTTTTTGAGTTACAAATAGTGATTGTTTTTGAGTAACAAATAGCGATTTTTCAGTATTCTACCTAATAGAAATAGTGATTATTTTTTTTCTGTTCTTTTTTATCCAATTCCAATTGATATTTTTAAGTGGTTTTTGAGTTACAAATAATGAAAATTATCTATATCTATTAGCTAGGCCATCAGCTTGTTCGATATAGATATTTGAAGAAGAGATTTCAGATGGACGTTAGTTGATATAGATGATAAATGAAGATCATAGCATGTATACGAAATTCTTCGCAACAAATTGATTGTGAGTATTCTTTAGAGTGAAGATAACCAAATTCAGTTGAATTGTGACTCAAAGACCTAAAAATGTATGTGAGTTAAGACAACGTTTTCCAATTATATGGCAACTTTATTTAGAGTTTGTCCTTGAGCTTTATTGATAAATATCGCATAAGAAGGTCTGATCGGAAATTGTTTTCTTGTGAAAGTGAATGGAAGTAGATTACCGCATGGTTCCATAGACATGCTATGGATGAAAACAAAATCTCCTTTGTGAGTTCTGTTATAATTTCGGTTTCTATGAAATCATTATCGAATGAACAGCATTTCAGTTGAGTTCCATTGCAGTATGCAAACTTGGGATTGATGTTTCGCAACAATATTATTGGAGATCCAATCTTCAATGACAAACGATGTTGAGGAAATCCGCTGAGATTCAATGCATTCAGACACTTGGGCATATAGAGATGTTCGTGTGATGGATTATCAGAAGTGTCAATTTTATTCGCACTTGTATTGTATGCTCTGTAGTCTCTCCTTGTATTCTTAGACTTATCATTCGATTGATGTTATCGACACTCTCGTTCATCTCGTTTATCCAATTCCAATTGATACTTTTCAGTGGTTTTTAAGTTACAAATATTGATTTCTCAGTATTCTACCTAATGACGTACTGCTTCTTTCTTTTTTTGCTTTCTTTTTAATTACAATTGTTACTTTTCAGTCAAAGTCAGTTCAGTTTTGACAGATAAGTCAAAAAAGCAAAATGAAGAGAGTTATAGTTCCCATGGCCTAATGGGTAAGATGTCTGACTTCGGATCAGAAGGTTGCAGGTTCGATTCCTGTCGCGGATGTTTCATTGAAAAAATTCTTTCTATTTTTCATTCTCACAGAAAACTGCGCCACACAGACAGACAGACAGAGAAATAAAAGATTTTAGTAATATAGATTGTTACTTTTCAGTCAAAGTCAGTTCAGTTTTGACAGATAAGTCAAAAAAGCAATATGAAGAGACTTGTAGTTCCCATGGCCTAATGGGTAAGATGTCTGACTTCGGATCAGAAGGTTGCAGGTTCTATTCCTGTCGCGGATGTTTCATTGAAAAAATTCTTTCTATTTTTCATTCTCACAGAAAACTGCGCCTGACAGACACACAGACACACAGACAGACAGACAGACAGAGAAATAAAAGATTTTAGTAATATAGATTAAGAATGTACTTTTAAGTAAGTTTATAAGTATATTCATAGTTTCTTGAAATTTGTAACAAACTTATTATAAGTGTAAATCTTATTTTAAGTGAATTATTTTTCCATTATTTACTAAGCAATGTAATCTTTTAATATTTGAAATTTTATTATATGAATTAATCCCATAAATTATGGTTTTATATAATCAGTAGGCGAATTATCTTGGCCACTATTTCCTTCAATGAAGATAAAAAGAAAAAGAAAAAAAAATATGAAAGATGAATGTAGTAATTCTATATATGACTGATATTAAAAATAATTAAAGTTACATTTTAAGTTATAAATTTCATTTAAATTTGGATACGCGGTGTATCTTCGAATTTCATTTCAAAACTCAAATGAATCAAAAAGAACACTGTAAACCTAAAATTCTTTACTTTTATTACATCTGCCAATTACATAAATATAAAATGTAGTCTAATTAAAATTTATATCATACACTACAGTAATATTCTAAGCTTACTGTACAAACCAATGAATGTCTTAAACAATCAAAGAAGTTAATTGAAATTTATGTGAAAAATTAGTGCTATATAGAAATTGTGCTAAAAAGTTACAGCTAATACAAAAAGAAAGTTGTGAAATAATATAAGAAAAGGATAAAATTATTAGAATAAAATAATTTAAAAACATTAACTTTTTTATTATTAAAAGAAAGATTAAATAATTAGTAACAATAGAAATTCCTAAAGATCTTAAATTCTCATTCTTGCTTATAATAAAAAATAATTATTGGACCTAATTTCTAATCTGAATATTAATTAGAATTTCTTTTATTTGAAGTCTGAATCTGGATCAGAACTTCCAAACCTTATACTTGCATCAAAAGTTCCTTAGTTTGAGCTTGGAGCCGAAATTCCTGGGCTTGAAGGTGGATAAGAATTTCCTGAGTTTGAATTTCCTGGGCTTGAACTTGGATTAGAATCTCCTGACTTAGAGCTTGGAACCGAATTAACTCCGCTTGATGCTGGATAGGAATTTCCTGGGCTTGAACCTGCATTAGAATCTACTGAGCTTGAACTTGGAGCGGGATTTCCGGGATCTGACATTTGATTGGAATCTCCTGGCTTTGAACTTGAAACTGAATTTGCTGGGCTTGAAGCTGGATAGGAATTTCCTGAGCTTGAACTTGGACCAGAATTTCCTTGATTTGAACTTCCTGGACTTCCAGAAGTTTCTGGATTTGCACCTGGATTAGAGAATTGGTAGCTTGACACTGATTCGCTTGAGTTGCTCTTTTCATTTCCTAAGGACAGAATTTCAACTAAATTAAACTAATAATTCAGTATTTTAAAAACTTCATTGAATTAAAATTATAAACTAAAAGAATTTAAATAATGACCTTTCTATCAACTTAAATATACATAGATAATTAATGAAAATCTGTCGGTAATAATAAATAGGTAAATATTAATTCATATAATTAATAGCGAAGTTTCTGATTATCATTTTGTACACGATATTTCTGAAAAGCATAGAAGTATTTTGAAAAGAGTATATATGCTTGATTTTAAACAGCAGTTTAACAACTTTCAAGATAAGCTTCCTGTTTATTAAAGAAATTAAACAAAAAGTTAGTTTAAAAGAATGTTGAAGTTCACTAGAAGGCTAATCAGAATCATCGAACAATAAAAATTAATATGATATTTCCTAAGTTTTTCATATAATAAAATTAATCTGCTAGTATTCATTTAAAATGACTGTGAAATGAATGCCTATTTCTGAAGTTGAGTGGCAGATCTTATTCTAATCCGAAATTCACCACAATTTAGAAGATTATCAAGAATGTCACTGTATTATAAAAGCTAAGATTAAACATAAAGATAAAACACTAATATGAAGAATTATCAGAAGGCGTTGTTTCAAATCGAATTGTTTATTGTTTATTGTAATTCGGGGAAAATCAGAGTTCACTTTAAAACTTTTTACTCTTTTCGCTGTACAAAAAGTAGTAGTTCCTTTCTTCAACTTACGCAAATGTCAATTTAGTACTTATTCATGAAATGTATGTTATTATCGTTGTATGTTATCATCATATTTTATTTATATTATATTTATATATTCTTCACTTTATTAATTGAATTTGAGAATCGGCATAGCATCTTTTTTTTTTGAAAATTGCTACTATCGATATCCGTTAATCGATAGATCGTTAATGTTCGTAATTATTTTCAAATGACTGTATTGTTTTTATTATAATTAATTAAATAATTTATCCTTTCATTCATATAATATAATTTATTATTTCCAATTATTATTCAATTAGTTAATTTGAATTAGTTAAAATGCTATCGAGATTTCTTCTTGAATTTTTGCTTATCATTAAAGCTTTCATGCTATTTGAATCGTTTTGGCATTGGAAACGAGTGGAATCTTCTATAATTATAAACCTATCATTATAATGCTGTGTTGACCTTTATAAGTTTTTTCCAATTAATATTTACTACGATCTTCAAATTCATTATCAGCTAGACTGATGAACAGAGGATAGAAGTCGAAATAGGATAGGAGAATGAGATAAAAAAAAATATAGAGAATATTATATAGAATATAAAAATTATAAAGGAGACGACCGTTGGGGAATAAGTTCTAAAATGCTTGAAAGTATAATATAGCAAATAGAATATAAAATAATCATAAATAAGAAGGTATATTTATTGCTATTCTATCTTCATCTTCTCACCACTGATTTTGAAGAATTAACATCGAGTACTATTCTTTTGACAAATCTAAGAAAGAAACTAGTAGTAATTAGGATAGTGTAATTTTCGCTAAAAGGCCCTACAGAAGTAAAAAAAGTGGATAGGCAGTAGAAAGAAAAGGAATTTAAGAATTTTTTTTTTAGAAATGTTGCTTGATGCCGTAAGAATATACATTCCGTGTTATTTGTTAATCTAAAAATCAACTTCATATTTTAATTTTGTTGCTTTTCTGCTATTTCAGAAAATTACCTAACTTTCAAAATCTTTCTTTATTTCATTACATAATGTTTTTCAGATCTTACTTTACTGATGTCTGTGAAAACTAGAAAATGAAAAAAGCACTTCAGGACACACAAAGAAATAAAATATATTTATACAATAAAAAAATAAAAACCTGTACA
>JAFIDM010012231.1:67961333-67976636 GCA_023159025.1 Thereuonema tuberculata
TGTACAGGTTTTTATTTTTTTATTGTATAAATATATTTTATTTCATTATCTTGTGTCCTAAAGTGGTTTTTTTGAATTTCTAACTCAAACATCGTCACACGTTAAAATTCTTTTTAATGTGATAACAACTGAAACTATTAGAGAAAAGACATTCACTGTACTTCATTTCAAATATCGTATGTTTATTATTAATAACCTGCGATAATTTCAATAGAATTCTGAAATGGCTCGCCTGTTTCACAATTCACTGGTTGGTATGGAAGATTGTTTGGACATGGCCCAGACATATAGTATTCCGTAGAGTTTTCCACTATATCGGACAGAAAGGTACCTCTCTCGAATTCAATCTTATTCGATTCTGATAATACATCCTTCCATGATAAAAGGTCGCCTTCGTAAAACTTACAGTTATACATGTCCATAACTAGAAAATAATTTCATGAAAATTATTAGTTTTCACAGCAAATATTTATTTTTTAACATTGATATTTTCAAGATAAGTGAATGGCACCAATAATTAAAAAAGTACAGTCGTACTAATTTTGAGAAGCAATGCAAAAAAATTAAATATGTAAAATTCAGATTTTAAAAAGACTAAACACTTTAACTTATATTTTTTATCATATTAAAGGAAATTTTCCAAATAGAACAAAAATAATGATATACAAAGCATACATACTAATAGATTCACTGATAGCTTAAGGTATTGAAAATTAGATTTATTTGAATAAAAATAAAATAAAAAATATCAATAGAATTTAATATTTTTTTTGAAAATTTTCTTGATATATACGTTTAATATCTTTTTTTTAATAAAAACATCACCAACACTTCAAATTAAATTATACGAAAGACATTTACTTCATCTCTTCTACAAAATAACGCAATATTTCGGAGAACTTTATCAGCTTCTCCTTCCTCAAATTGCCTTTTTCTGATTCATTAACCGGGGAGGAACAGGTAACAGCTGTTTCGCTATTCAACTAGCTCTTCAGACTTGCCCCGTCTGTTTGTTGTTTAGTCTGTGCTGGGCTCTTGATACATTTTAAAGAATTTAATCAGCACGTATTCTTTTTTATTATGCTTAAGCGAAGCCGTGTTTCTTTGTGTTTTTGTATTTTATTTCTTTTCTCCTACG
The DNA here is from genome assembly GCA_023159025.1 of Thereuonema tuberculata. NCBI lineage: Eukaryota > Metazoa > Arthropoda > Chilopoda > Scutigeromorpha > Scutigeridae > Thereuonema > Thereuonema tuberculata. The sequence continues at coordinate 67,962,472 of JAFIDM010012231.1, forward strand.
AGATGTAGGGAAGCTTTCTGTTTTTGCCTCTCGGCTTAACAGGAATTTGCTTATTGCCTTTTTGCCTTTGGGGGGGTCACTGCCAGCTTGGCCGGTGGCTCTCCCATAGGTTTGCGCCTTTTCTGGTTCTTTATCGGGAGAGGCGGGGCAGGTCTGAAGAGCTAGTTGAATACGAAACAGCTGTTACCTGTTCCTCCCCGGTAAATGAATTAGAAAAAGGCAATTTGTTTGTTGTTTATTCTGTGCTGGGCTCTTGATACATTTTAAAGAATTTAATCAGCACGTATTCTTTTTTATTATACTATGTATTGATTTATTGTTAAAAAAAAATATATATCATATTGAAAGTACTTTATTTTCATAAGGTCATGTGTGTCTAAACTCATAATGTTGTAAATCTTGCTCTGCACCTACAGACAGATGTTGTTTCCGAATATCTTGTAGGACTGGGCAGAATTGTTTAAGTTATTTATATTAATAATAAATAAATAAAAAATAAATAAAAAAAACAACTTTTGTGTTGATATCTTTTTACCAATATTAGCATTTAAGGAAGAAGCTAGAGAGTTCTTCTACGCTTTTATTACTGATATTTGTCGCGAAATGAAGAAGGTTAAAATAGAACTAAGTAATAGACGATGTGCTAATGCTCAGTTTCATGTTGTGATGACTTACTGTCAAATCGGGGAATGACGGAATTTGTGAAGCTGTGTATGCAACATTGTACAGATGGACATATCTTCTCCAAAGCTAGAACGACAATCTAGGAACTTATTTGTTGTATGGCTATTACTACCTTTAAAGCAAGATCTTTTGCTTTCAATGTTGTCAGCCTATGGGAAGCTGAGGAGGGGTAACTACATTTGTGAACCGTTGATGAAACAACGGTCATTCCAATCATGACCCGTAGCCTACCAATAAAGACTGACAAAAAAGTGACGCCTATCTGTCTTTAGGAATAAATCTTACTTCTGTTTAGGTTGTAGTGATGAACACATCTAGGTCAAAAGACATTGATAACGAAGCCTATCAAAACCGATTCAAATATTATTAAACATTTCTATTAAAAATTGGAATACGTATCTCTTTTAGACGTAGCATAATGACCTGGGAATAATGTTATTATTGTGACAAAAGAATTCTTATGGCAGTTGATGAAGGCAAACTGATGGATCAGCAATATATTAATCAATAATAAATCTATAATTATCTCATTCATGGTGACAATAGAAGGTTGAGTTTTTCACGATACTTCACGATATCTTCGGAGACATACAGCCATAATATCACACAAGAAGCTTTCAGAATATGTGTATGTGAAAGGAAGATTGGAAATGAAAATCAAAATTCGATTTACAGGGTGGAGATAGAGGTAACTGATATATATATATATACTTAGCAAACACTACTTCTAACGTCGAAGATCTCGAGATTTATTGTACTCAATGCTGTTGTAATTAATATGCAACAATTGTTTTAATTACAGTCTTGCTATCAAATGGCAATAATGTGAACTGGCACCAATTTATTCTTGTCTTGGTTTCCTCAAGGAGTTTCAAATACTTTTTAATGAGCCCAAACTCTCTCTTGTAGATTTGCTCCAAATGCATTTTCGTTGTAATTTAAGAAAAAACTAATGAACTACTTCAAAAATAAAAATTAAGAAAATTTTAATAAAGATTAAATTTTGACAATATTTAATTTTCAGAAATTGATCTTTACTGAATCAAGAAACTATTTATCATATCAAGACTTTCTGAAAGCAACTACAATAGAAATTTTGTTTTCTCAGTTTAAAATAATTCAAATTTCCGAGGAATAAAATCGAAGAGAGGATTATAGAATCCATAGAAAGAAAGAAACAAATTTCCATAGAACTACTTATAAAAACGTATTTATTCATTATCTGTCTTTAAAATAGGTTTTTAATATTTTTTAATTCTCCTTATAAAAAATGACGTTTTCTGTTTTTTAGAAATTTATGCATTTAAATATTCATTAAGTATTTATATTATATTGTGTAATTACATATTAATATAATTATTACCGAAAGATTTTTATATGAATTATAGATATATTTGAATTAAATAAATTATTATAAATTCTGTTTCGGATATGTACTGAATGAAGGAGAACAAAAATTCTCTTTGTTGGAATAAAACTTTGGTACAAAAATCCTCGTTTAGTAATGTCCCATTAAGTTGTCCAATTTCTTTAAAAGTATTATTAATTTTCCAATTAATTGCATATTACTTAAAAAAATTCAGTTAACTATATGAATCTGATAATGAAAATTAATTTTTTCTAATGTCCAGAATGCAAGAAGAAACTTATTATCTAGATTAATAAACCATTAAATTTAATTTTTACGAATTTAAACAAATTTACTTTAAAGAATTTTAATTCATCTTATTTAGTTTTGATTAGGTTTTAAGTAAAAAGAAACACTCTCCGGCCTTTCTATACATAAAACAAATTTAGTTTACATCCAATTCCTCACTAATGTCTCGAAATACGAAAAATGCTTAAGAGTATTCATCTGTTACTTCCAATTTTTGATTTGGTTGGAAATTTCGAGTTGTAATACAATTTTTAAAATGTTTGCTTAGAACCTAAACAAACTACGCAGAATAAACATCATTTTAAAAAGAATATTTCAGAAGTCCAGAAATTAACTGCTATTTTTCCAACATTTTTTTTTTATGTTAAGTACAGTATGGTAATGGAAAATCTGAATATTTCTATAAGAATTCTTATTCTTATGCTTAATACTTATACTTAATACTTATTGCATTCTTACCTTCGTTAGCTGTAATTGGTCGATTATAAACGTTGCTCTGATAGTAAATCCCATACTGGAAAAAATTTTTAACATAGCCAATTGCTCCAATATGGAGTATCAAAGCATCTTGTTCCGTTATTTTCGGATACTTTTCTCGTGTTGTGTAATTTTGGGCAGGATAACCATTGAAATAAAAAGTAATGGAGGACGTATCTGAACTAAGACAAATATGGTACCATGGATATGTATAGTTCTTCACACTGCAGTCATAGGCTGTGGTGAAATAGTTATTGCCATCAACGTTAACAAAACCGGTTAGTTCGCCTGTTAGACGATCTATTTGACCATCTAAAGCATACGTCTTCTCAGTAGGTTTAAAAGCATCAAAATAATTCAGATAGAAAATGGTATTTTTTATCCAGGAGCAAATGTAAGTCCATTACCATCTCTTATTATATTTGGTACGGATATTATGTCATACTCGGTATCATAACTGAGAGTAAAGAGCATTTTGTCAGTTGCCGTATTAAAAGATTCAATTAATGATAAAATTACAATGAATCCTAATACCCAAATTTTACAATAAAACATCTCAAAGGCCTTGATAGCGGTCATAAAGAAATTCAATAGAGAACCACTAGTCGGAAAATCTATTTATTCAATGACGTTGTTCATTGTATTCATTTGTGCCTTCCTGGTTTCCTATAAATCAGGCAGCAGCTGTGAACTTCTACGTCAAATGCCTGAAATGTTTTGAGGATTTAAATCTTATTGACTGCTTGCAAAATTTATAAATAAAAATAAAAACTTTTTATGAAAGATGAGAATTAGCTATTTTCCTAATTAGTTATTTTAATGCCTCTATTGCAGAAAGCTTTCGTCAAAACAAGATTTCAAAAATTAAAAATTTACATTATTATTCTTCAGATTATTAAAAATCGAATTTCTTTCTCCTTCAAAATAGTCGTAATGGGGATGTTTAAGGTCCTTGGTTCGAGGCTAAAAAAGTCACGTGATGAAGGGACTCACGTTTTAAATCCTTCCTAAAAACTGCTGAATTTCGGATCTTTATTCAAGAAGATTCAAACCAGAATTCTAGTTTGAATCTTCTTAAATAAAGATCCGAAATTCAGCAGTATTAGGAAGGATTAAAACGTGAGTCCCTTCATCACGTGACTTTTTTAGCCTGGAACCAAAGAACATTAAACATCCCCATTCTCTTTTCCTATTACCACTAGCATGAATGATGATTATTCCATATAAATAGGGGTGGGTAAGATAGCATGGGGGCGTAAACAGACTCGCGCGAGCATTTTATAGACCACCCCGGTGTAGTCTATTCTAAAGTAAAGGTGACTCAGAAGCCGTTGCGAAGCACTGTGATTGGTTTACTAATCAGTATCCCTACCTTGTTTTATGACTATCGTTAGTATTATTTAAATTTTTTAATTAAATCGACTACGTAGTTTTACACAGCTACAGAAAACTGCTTCGAAGCAGTTTTATTGCTGTAATAATAGCTCTAATAACGGGAAACTACATAACAAAGAGTTATATTTTATTAAAATCTATAGAATAAAAAAAAAATATTAAAAAGGACCATCTACATCAAATACAAGTACCGGGTGGCCATAATTAAACACGTGTTTGGAGAGCGTGATTATCAAAAAACTGTTAGGCCAAAATAGGCCAAATTTGGTATATATATATATATATATATATATATATATATATATATATATGTACAGTATATACTGTTGAGATCATGGGATTACGATTTTAAAATTTTTTAACCCGGTATTCTTACCTCCCTCCATTTAATTTCAATTTCAACTGAGAAATTTCTTTTTCTTTAGCCCTAAGTTTGGAGGCTATAACTCTTTTATCAAAAAAAAGTTGATAAAAATTATGTCGAAAGAATGAAATGAGTGAAATCTAAATTGTGTCTTAAATGAAAAGTGTGATGAAAGAATTTAATTAAGAACGTTGAAATAATTATCTCCAACTTCAGTTGATACAAATGGCACAAGAAAGATGAGAGAATAGATCGTAATATTTATTCTAAGTGAGAAATCGCCGAAAAAATTGGCGAAGCTCAACGATTAAGAAATATGAAGAGCCACGCATCATGAACTCGTGCCATGCATCTCGAGCTGATTGTTGGCTACATTAGATGGACAGTGTTGTTTAGCCTGCGAGGTTCTGTCTGCTGCCTGCTGCTATGGAAGAACGACGAAAAAACAAACAAACCAGATGGATGTTTTGCGATCAATGAAACCTTCAGTGAGAATGATTTTTTTTTTTTTTTTTTGGTCGGGAATGGGCCCCAACGGTCCACGCGCTAGCCCCTCCTGAAAACGTCAGAACAAGGGTAGGAAATCAGAGACGAGAAAGAATGCACTTTCTCGTCGAGGATACACCTGAGAGAGTGAGTCCCAGGGGGGAAACGGACGAAACACAGAAGAAAGAAACATCCACTACCGGGATTCGAACCCGGGAACTGGCGCACTGGCCACAACGGCAGACCGCCGTCTAGATTGCACGGCCACGCCAGCACGGAGGATGATTTTATAATTACAATCACGCTCTGCAAATGGACAAAGATAGACTTTGACTGTAAACTTGTAATTATAATAAAATTTCTCACAAAAACAACTTGAACATAAGTTACTTTTGATAAAAGCCAAGTGTTGGTTTGGTTGTTTCAACGTCACTATCAGTGCGTGTCACTCACAGGACATCGAAACTATTCCAAATAATTAATAGTTAATAAATAGACTGTTACTGACATGCTTTAACCAAAACAATAATCTTTCATTCCAATAAACAACACGCGATCATTATAAAGAAATTTTTAAAAAATCTTAAATGTAAAGATATTTATATGTAGTGTAAATGAAGCGGGCTGATGATGGAAGGTAATGGAAGTTTCCAACTATTTTTTTCTAAAGATAGAAAGCAAATAACTGGAATTAAAGTAATAAATCATATTTTTTAATTTAAAATGAAACTAGCGACTCTTTCGTTTTGAAACATCTGTTAATTTGAAGGGATCCGTTTTGACAAAAATAGAATTCCACGAGCAAATGTTTTAAAATATAACATCGCTCGATTTCTTTTTAATTAAAAATAAGGTTTAATTTCGGATATTATTTTTTTGATATTTTCTAGAAAGATATATTACGACTTTAATTGGACTATACCATAAGTCCAATTCATTCTAATTAAAAAAGTTTAATATTTACATTAAAATAAAAATCATTATTGGTTCTCAATCTAATAAAATTGTAATTATAGAGAAGTACACATATTTCTTTTTTTGTTCAATTTTGAATACAGTTCATAAAAAAAAAAATAACAAATAAAGCAGGAGCTTCGAGAAGGAAATCCCTGGCAGATTATTGACAAAACTAAAATGAGGATAAAAAATTCATAAATTTCAGTTTCATCTTTACTTTTTCTTTGCATTACGTTACTGTTATTATTTTTACATTTTTCTAGGTAAATCTACTTCGTCTGAATAAATAAAATATTTAATATCTACTGTTCACAAAGTTCAAGGGAAATTTTCTATTTGTTCCACTTTTATGTATAATAACTTTTACTACAAATACTCGTAATTATAGAGAAGTTTATGCCTTTGTTACTATTCTTTTTATTTTATTATTTTTATCTTTCGAGTTTCACATATCCGAAACCACTATAGTAAGTAATAGGCTGATGTTTTTAATGCTTCTCACCGCTTTAAAATTTTTTGTTGTTTAAAATTTTTTATAAACCTATTATAATGTTTATGATACAAACATAAAACACGTTAGTCCCATTGTATGGTTTTGGTGAAATATCCTATTTTTTTTTGTGGGGTGAAGGAAGGTTTTTCTTACCGATTTGGGCTTTGAGGAGGAATTTTGACCACTAGGAATAATAATGTATGCGAGCTATTCAGACATTCATCATCAGTTCCATAAGATATTTATTGAGAAGCAAAGCCCAGGTGTCACATAAACTCTGAAAAATGAAGGGTAAAGCCCGAGTGGGATTAGCTTCCGTTCCCGCAGCGAATTCATGTTAATACTGAAGATAAAAGATGAAGTTCTTCAACACTAATGTCAGAGTCATAAAATCCACAAGAATAAGGCACATAACTATCCATTCAAACGATCCTACACATTATTGTTATCTTAAGCACCATCTTGTGGAAAATACTCGACCAAGAGAGCATCAGTGATAGCCAACTCGTATTTAATATTTAGATTATTTTTGGGGGGATTTTTGATGATTTTTGATCAAATTTTTGAGGATAAATTAAAAAGTTTTAATTGTATGTATTGAACCAACTTTGTAATTTATCCTCAAAATTTTGGTGCGAAGACAATATGGGTTCTTTTCCAATTCAACAATGCAGAATTTCTTCCACGATCCCATTTTGATTGTCTAAGAATTATAGGTTACTCAGTTCTTGCCTCTCTCCATTTAATTTCTATTGTCCGCTTCCCATGTGGCTCTCTGCAATTGAGAAATGTCTTTCTCCTTAGACCTGATCTCCCTAATTTTATGAGACCACAAACTAGGTCCTTTTGTTGAACGGAAATGAACGTTCTTAAAAGGGATATACAAATCATTTGGAGTCTTGCACATGCATTGAAAGGCGATTATGGCCTCATCACAATCCATTGATATAATAGTAAATTTAAAAATGTTTTCAATATTTTTTAGAAAATTATAAAGGGTATCCCAATTAGCTAATCTTAAACTGTACGGTAGACGAGGAGATGGCCGAGCTCAGAAGAAATTAATCTGTGATCACACCCCAGGTCCTTCTCCAAAACGTTCCAACCCAAGATGGGAAGCACTTTGGAAAACGTGAGATCCATCCAACTATAGCCCTTAGAAAAGATGAAAGTCGGAATTGATCTACATTCATTCCACAAATTCATATTATTACTAGTTAATCATTCAAAGTGTTCAAGACCCCTATAGTCAGTAATGCTGTCACCCCAAATAAAATTTATTTTGAAATCAATATCGTAGATCATTTCAATTTTTATTTTTCAACTATACAGAAATATAAATTAATCTTAACTGTATCAATTTTCTTACATTTTTTCCAACGTTAAATTTATTTAAAAATGTAAATTAAAGACTCGAGTCATTTATGGTGAGATTAAATAAATTATAATAAATCCTGTTTTCAAATAATAGTGTTGATGAAAATATTTTTTCTCTTAAGTGAAAACGATTTGAACATACGTTACTGTTGATAAAAGTCAAGTGTTGGTTTGGTTGTTTCAACCTCACTAACACTGTGTGTCACTCACAGGACATCGAAACTATTCCAAATAATTAATAGTTAATAAATAGACTGTTACTGACACGGTTTAACCAAAACAATAATCTTTCATTCCAATAAACAACATGCGATCATTATAAACAAAATTTAAAAAATCTCAAATGTAAAGATATTTATAAGTAGCATAAATGAAGCGGACTTATGATGGAAGGTAATGGAAGTTTCCAACTATCCTTTCTAAAGATAGAAAGGTAATAACTGGAATTAAAGTAATAAATCATATTTTTAAAATTTAAAATGAAACGAGCAACTGTTTCGTTTTGAAACATCTGTTAATAAGAAGAGATCCCTTTTGACAAAAATTGTATTCCATGAGCAGATGTTTAAAACACAACATCGCTCGATTTCTTTTTAACTAAAAATAAGGATTTATTAATGTAATTTCGGATATAATTCTGTTGATATTTTCTAGAAAAAATATATTATAACTTTAATTAGACTATACCATAAGTATAATTCATTCTAATTTAAGAAGTATAATATTTACATTAAAATAAAAATCATTATTGGTTCTCAATCTAATAAAATTGTAATTATACAGAAGTAAGGTATATGGCCCAAATATCGCCCATCTAAGAAAACCTGCCCATATTCTTGTCATTTATCGTCTCAGTTGCTTGCAAACAATTACAATATATCATATGAACCTTCACTTACATGTTCCTGAACCAATTATAGATATAACTATTATTTTGTATTTTTCCTCAATTTTTGTTCAGGTAAACCTGATATTTTGAATTTTGAGAAAGTGTTCCAAATATCGCCCACACCATTAAATATTTTGTTTGTTTGCACTTCTTTGCATTTTTTTGTTTATTTCTTAATCTTTTCGCAATTCTTTATGGGTGTTGCGAGCTTCTTTTGCTTTGGATCGGCTAAGTTCAGCCCTTAGGACTTAGTTTCCTTATGCTGAGAGAATTCATTAGAGCAATTGTGAATGGTGACCCACTCACGGACTGGGCCATTAAATGTTTTGGAAGCTTTCAGAAGGCCCATTTTTTTATTTTTTACAGCTGTGACAACTTCTCTGTCCCATGTTTTTTACGTTGAGACATCTGTAATAAACTATCGCACAGTGGGCGATATATGGAACAACCAGGTGGGCGATATTAGGCACTCTCTAGCTTGTCAATTTGGGGGACGCTACAGACAAACCGGCTACCTCTAATAAGTGACAGACATTATCAACAGATAGGTTATTTCTTTCACTACTTCACGATATTAGATGGATGCGATGGCATGAATAATTCACAAGCTGCAGCACTAAAAGAAACAGTAGGTTCATAACTTACCAGAACAAAAAACCTTCAAGAATTCATAAAAAATAAGCGGTTGAACTAACACACTCCAAACGAACACAGCGTGCTAATGGAAGGAATGGCAAATTGTTTCCATCGGTTCCCGTGTGATAGCATCACTATCCCGTCCTACATCGCCCTAGGTGGTATTAGGAACCTGGGCGATATTTGGGCCATATAACTTACATATTTTTTTTTCTACAATTTTGAATACAATTCATAAAAAAAATTAACAAATAAAGCAGAAGCTTCGAGAAGGATATCCCTGGCAGATTATTGACAAAAATAAAATGAGGATAAAAATTTAAAAATTTCAATGTTTCATCTTTACTTTTTCTTTGCATTACGTTACTGTTATTATTTTTAAATTTTTCTAGATAGATTTACTTCATCTGAATAAATAAAATATTTAATATCTATTGTTCACAAAGTTCAAGGGAAATTTTCTGTTTGTTCCACTTTTATTTATAATAACTTTTACTACAAATACTCGTAATTGTAGAGAAGTTTATGTCTTTGTTACTATTCTTTTTATTTTATTATTTTTATCTTTTGAGTTTCACGTATCAGAAACCACAGCGGTAATGCTTCTCAGCGCTTTAAAATTTTTTGTTGTTTAAAATTTTTTATAAAGCTATTAAAATGTTTTTGATACAAAGATAAAATGTTAGTCGCATTGTATGGTTTTGGTTAAATATCCTATTTTTTTTTTTGTGGGGTGAAGGAAGGTTTTTCTTATCGATTTAGGCTTTGAGGAGGATTTTTGACCGCTAGTGGAATAATAATTTATCCGAGCTATTCAGACAATCATCATAACTTCCATAAGATATTTATTGCGAAGCAAAGCCCAGGTGTCACATAATGTCAAAAATGAAGTGTAAGGCAAGAGTGGAATAGCGTCCGGACCCGCAGCGAATTCATGTTAATACTGAAGATAAAAAATGAAGTTCTTCAACACTAATGTCAGAGTCCTAAAATCCAAAAGAATAAGGCACATAACTATCCATTCAAACGATCCTACACATTATTGTTATCTTAAGCACCATCTTGTGGAAAATACTCGTCCAATAGAAAATCGGTGGTAGGCAACCCGGGGATATCAAGGTGTCATTACGATCATTTTGGGGGGATTTTTGAATTTTTTTGATCAAATTTTGGGGGATAAATTAAAAAGTTTCAATTCAATGTATTCAACCTACTATTTAATTTAGCTACTAAAATTTTAGAGTAAACACTATATGGGTTCTTTTCTAATTCCACCAGGCAGCATTTTTTCCACGATCCCATTTTGATTGTCGAAGGGATCTAGGATACTCCGTTCTTACCTCCCTCCATTTAAGTTAGATTGTCCGCTTCCCATGTCGATCACTGCAATTAAGAAATTTCTTTCTCTTTAGATCTAAGTTTGAGCTAAAACTCTCTCATCAAAAAAGAGTTGATAAAAATTATGTCCAAAGAATGAAATGAGTGAAATCTATATTTTCTCTTAAGTGAAAACGATTTGAACATACGTTACTTTTGATAAAAGCCAAGTGTTGGTTTGTCTGTTTCAATGTCAGTATCAGTGTGTGTGTCACTCACAGGACATCGAAACTATTCCAAATAATTAATAGGTAATAAATAGACTGTTACTGACACGGTTTAACCAAAACATTAATCTTTCATTCCAATAAACAACACGCGATCAATATAAATAAATTTTTTAAAAATCTTAAATGTAAAGATATTTATATGTGGCGTAAATGAAGCGGGCTGATGATGGAAGGTAATGGAAGTTTCCAACTATTTTTTTCTAAAGATAGAAAGCAAATAACTGGTATTAAAGTAATAAATCATATTTTTTAATTTAAAATGAAACGAGCGCCTGTTTCGTTTTGAAACATCTGTTAATAAGAAGGGATCCGTTTTGACAAAAGCAGTATTCCACGAGCAGATATTTAAAACACAACATCACGCTCGATTTCTTTTTAATTTTTTTTTTTTTTTTTACAAATGCCCGGGCTTCTAGACTGATCGTCCTTCTTTAGGCCAACAACAATGGGCGAGATATGATGCCTTCAACCGACGAATTGTTGCCCTGGGTACGCCATAGGAGGCAGCATCAAGTGATACCAGCAGTAACGGACAGAAACAGAGAAAAAAGAAACATCCATGCCACGACCGGGATTCGAACCCGGGTACCGGCATACTGGCCGCCCGGCTGACCGCCGCGCTGTCGAGACCGCTCGGCCACGCCGGCACGGCCATTTCTTTTTATTTAAAAATAAGGATTAATGTCGGATATTATTTTTTTTGATATTTTCTAGAAACATATATTATAACTTTATTGGACTATACCGTAAGTCCAATTCATTCTAATTTAAAAAGTATAATATTTACATTAAAATAAAAATCATTATTGGTTCTAAATCTCATAAAATTGTAATTATACAGAAGTACAGTTTTTTTTTTTTGTTCCATTTTGAATACAGTTCATAAAAAAAATTAACAAATAAAGTAGAAGCTTCGAGAAGGATATCCCTGGCAGATTATTGACAAAAAAAAAATGAGGATAAAAATTTTATAAATTTCAAAGTTTCATCTTTACTTTTTCTTTGCATTTTGTTACTATTATTATTTTTTCATTTTTCTAGGTAAATCTACTCCGTCTGAATAAATAAAATATTTGATATCTACTGTTCACAAAGTTCAAGGGAAATTTTCTATTTGTTCCACTTTTATTTATAACAACTTTCATTACAAATACTCGTAATTGTAAATAAGTTTACGTCTTTGTTGCTATTCTTTTTATCTTATTATTTTTATCTTTCGAGTTTCCGAAACCACTATAGTAAGTAATAGGCTGATGTTTTTAATGCTTCTCACAGCTTTAAACTTTTTTGTTGTTTAAAATTTTTTATAAACCTATTATAATGTTTTTGACACAAACATAAAACACGTTAGTCGCATTGTATGGTTTTGGTGAAATATCCTATATTTTTTTTTTTTTTATGGGGTGAAGGAAGGTTTCTCTTATAGATTTGGGCTTTGAGGAGGATTTTTGACTTGTGGTCAAAAATCCACAAGTGGAATAATAATTTATGCGAGCTATTCAGACAATCATCGTAACTTTCATAAGATATTTATTGAGAAGGAAAGCCCAGGTGTCGCATAATGTCTGAAAAATGAAGGGTAAGGCACGAGTAGAAATAGCTTCCGTTCCCGCAGCGAATTCATGTTAATACTGAAGATAAAAGATGAAGTTCTTCAACACTAATGTCAGAGTCATATAATTCGCAAGAATAAGGAACATAACTATTGAATCAAACGACCCTACACCTTATTATTATCTTCAGTACCATCTTGTGGAAAATACTAGACCAATAGAGAATCGGTGGTAGCCAACCCGGAAGATAGCTAGTTGCCATTACGATCATTTTTTGAGAACTTTTGATCATTTTTGATCAAATTTTGGGGGATAAATTAAAAAGTTTTAATTCAATGTATTCAACCTACTATTTAATTTAGCTACTAAAATTTTAGAGTAAAGACTAAATGGGTTCTTTTCCAATTCCAGCACGCAGCATTTCTTCCACGAGCCCATTTTGATAGTCGAAGGGATCTAGGATACTCCGTTCTTACCTCCCTCCAGTAAATTTCGATTGTCCGCTTCCCAAGTGGATCACTGCAATTGAGAAATTTCTTTCTCTTTAGCCCTAAGTTTGGGGGCTATAACTCTTTTATCAAAAAAGAGTTGATAAAAATTATGTTCAAAGAATGAAATCAGTGAAATCTATATTTCGTCTTAAGTGAAAACGATTTGAAAATACGTTTCTTTTGATAAAAGCGAAGTGTTGGTTTGGCTGTTTCAACGTCACTATCAGTGTGTGTCACTCACAGGACATCGAAACTATTCCAAATAATTAATAGTTAATAAATAGACTTTAAATACCGGGTCGCCATAATTAAACACGTGTTTGGAGGGCGTGATAATCAAAAAAACTGTTAGGCCCAAATAGGCCAAATTTGATATATATATATATATATATATATATAAACAGTATATACTATTGAGATCAAGGGTCGATTGTTTCGAATGTCGCCACCAGGGGCGGAAACTTGCACTTTACACTGACAGCCGCCCAGTGATAGACAACAAACGTTATGAGGTATGCTGATACATGCATCAGCATGAGTGACATCGGTCAGTACGACCTGCTTGACGGTGCTGCGAACGTTACTTTCCACAGCTTCGAAGCAGTTTTATTGCTGTAATAAAAACTAATAATGGGAAAACTCATAACAATTAATTATTTTACAAAAATACTGCTTTTAGATTGAGATCATGCTTCTAAAGGATGACATCAATCTAAACTGCATGATATTTTTTTTATGATTATTATTATTAATATTATGGAATTTTTTTAATTAAATCGACTGCGTAGTTTTCCACAGCTGCAGGAAAGTAGTGTTGGCTTCGAAGCAGTTTTATTGATGTAATAAAAACTAATAATGGGAAAATTCATAGCAAAGAGAACTTCAAGAATTTAATTAAAATCTATAAAAAAAAAAAAAATGTTAAAAATGACAATCTACATCAAATAGAAATACCGGTTGGCCATCATTAAACATGTGTTTGGAGGGCGTGATTATCAAAAAACTGATAATTTTTTCACTGTCAGCTGCGACCCTCGATACGAGTTTCACGTATCAGAAACCACTACAGTAACTAATAGGCTGATGTTTTTAATGCTTC
>JAFIDM010012231.1:67977036-67999256 GCA_023159025.1 Thereuonema tuberculata
AAACCACTCCTTCATCTTAGAAAACATCATATCTATATTTCAGCCCAATGACGGGTCTTCTTCAGGATACAACTTATTATCGTGAGGATGAGATGTTTTATTCAATTTTGAATACAATTCATAAAAAAAATTAACATATAATGCAGGAGCTTCGAGAAGGATATTCCTGGCAGATTATTGTTAAAAGAAAATAAGGATAAATATTTATAAATTTCGAAGTTTTGTCTTTACTTTTTCTTTGCATTACGTTACTGTTATTATTTTTTCATTTTTCTAGGTAAATCTACTTCGTCTGAATAAGTAAAATATTTAATATCTACTGTTCACAAAGTTCAATGAGAATTTATTTATATGTTCTACTTTTATTAATCTTAATTTTTAGTACAAATATTCGTAATTGTAGAGAAGGTTATGTATTTGTTAGCATTCATTTTATACTTTTGAGTTTCACGTATCAGAAACCACTACAGCAATTAATAGGCGCATATTTTTAATGCTTAGCTAATCTTAAACAGAACGCTAGAAGAAGTGACGGAGGACTCGCACCTAGTTCAAAACAAATTAATCTATGATCACTCCCAGGTTCTCCTACAAAACGTTCGAACCCAAGATGTGAAGCACCTTTTAAAGTGTGAGATCAATCCAACTACAGCCATTAGAAAAGATGAAAGTCTGAATTGACCCACATTCATTCCACAAATTCATATTATTACTAGTTAACCATTCAAACAGTTCAAAGCCCCTATTTTCAGTAATGCTCTCACCCCAAATAAGGGCGACGAGCATTAAAATCGCTCGCAATAAGGACTCGGTATTCAAACGAATAATTTCCCCTAATTTATCTTAAATTTACTCAAATTATGTTGCTTGTGAGTATAAAGATTACCAATAGTGGCATGATAAAGATAAGTATCAATCTTAATTGCCACTATATCTCTATTTAAATCTTTAGAGTAAACAAAACGAATTTAATGACAATACAATAAAAAGCAAACTGGCACATGAATAAAGGAATCACTGATCTGTTTTAGATTTTTCGATATTATTATTTATATTATTATTATTTATTATTATTTATATAAATACAAGAACGCGCCCATTTTTGAATATCAGTGCTGCTACGGTAGTTACGCAGAACGCATACTTGAATAACAGAGCGCCCAAAATAAGTATAGCTAGTTTCATGAAAATTTAAAAAAAAAATTAATCTCTGAAACATATGACAATAATTGCAATATGTACAAATGTAATCAGGATTGTTATGAATACGATCACTACTTTCTTACAAAACAATTTCAGAAATAATACACGATAGTTCTCTACTGTAATAGATCTAACACATCAGCTTTATAACAATGCACTGGCATCAAATCAATATTAACCTTTTAGATATAACATTCTTAACAACCTCATTAATAATTAAACTTAACTATTACACTTCTAGGCTTTTTATAGCAGTTCCTATACAATATATTTAGCTAACTATATTCTTAGCAATAAGCCTAATTACTTGTATGAGTTTCGAATTTATTTACTTTAATAAATTCTCTTACTAATTGCATGCATGGCAATTGAATTTACTCACTATAAATACTAACTAATACTAATATTAGTTAAAGTTAATAACAAAACGATTTGGTTTATCACCTTTGTGAAAACGTAACTCTTCCAGTTACTTAATTATTCAACTTATTTAACCAGGTAAGTATATTGTTACTAATTTCTTTACTTATAGTAATTCACTAACAATTAAACTAGCCCTCAGTATTATAGATTCATTATCACAATGAGCTCTCATGTATAAAAAATATTTTACTATGCGTGAATTAATTACTTCAGAATCCCGCCACAAGTTAAATAGAATAAATTAACTTACAGTTGCTGACTTCATGCGGTATCACCTTGTAGAATCCACACCTTCGTTTTGATAGAAGCACATTAGTAGTTAGATATTTCACTACTCGAAATAGCACTTTAGGTTCACACTTTAAACCTTTAGATAAGCACACAACACTTTTCAACTTCCGCTGTAATCTTTCTATAAATCATGTGTTGTAAACTTCTCACCTTATGTAACAAACACCATTAATATTGATGAAGGAATATACTTGTATTCGAACAACAAAGTCCTTTTGGTCTTCTTTATTACGTTGACTTCGGTACCAACGATAGTTTCATCTTTTAGAAATTACTTCAAGTTGACTTAGGCTCTCCTGAAATATGTCATTCCCCTCTATATAGCTCTTCCTTCGTCTTCTTAGATATTATTTTCGGACTTCAAATCCTTCTTCGAATAGTATCCTGATTCTGTCCAGTATAGAGCTTCCAAGACTATCATTGGAGCAGTCTCCTCGACGAACAACCTAAAACCAAAATTTGAATGTGGCCTTCCCCCATTGCAAAGTAGAAGAAAACTATCCATTGTTAAATTCACAAACAAAATCAGGAGCAGTCACGAACAACATATCTCAAACATTGCCTTTCAGAACTGGACGGCGAAAACCAGGCTTAAAAGATCCTCTACACTTATCCTCGACCAAACTATCAGACAGTACATCGGAATGTCCCACTCGTCCCTTGATATTACCCGGGAACCGTATCTGCCAATAAAACCACCCTCTTCAGTACGGATCAATTTATCCCTACTTGAACCTTGCACAAAGAAAGAGCCCAAAGAAACAATCAAGCGCAAGGGTTTGGAGACTATTGCTCACCTTACTAAACCACACCTGGTGACTGCCTTCACTGATGGCTCGTCGGACTCCTACTGCGACAGGGGAGGATCCGGGATTTTCATCTCTTACCCAGATGGCTCCACATCAAGACACCAAATACCAGCAGGAAAAATTGCCTCCAACTTCAGAAGCGAACTTTTCGCAATTAAAGAAGCCCTAAACATCTACCTTACATGGACAGCTGTTAACCCTTCCGATGGCATAGTTATTTTCTCAGATTGCAAATCTGCTCTCGAAGCATTGAAAACAGGAAAAACAAACCTAGTACAAACAATAAGCACCCTCCTGCATGCAATAAATGAAAAGAACAAACTGTGCACCTTTCAATGGATCCCGGCACATGTCGACATCCAAGGTAATGAAGAAGCTGATCTACTAGCAAAAGAGGCCAGAGGAATTGCCCCGTCCCCATTAACAACATCATTCATCGACGCTAATGCCGTGGCTAATGCCGTGAAAACTGTCAAATTTCCAAAAAGAATTTGTCTCTCCCTGAGCTTAACTATGACAGAATGGTTACGTCAACCATTGCCCGCTTAAGGACGGGACACCTCAAGGGGATGAAGATCCTTGCAGACGGAACCAGACTGTACCCAGAGTGCAAGCACTGCCCACACACTCAGCAAGATCCTGCGCATATTCTGAGCTGCCCTTCCATCCTAGCAGCTCTTTTCAAGATAGACACAAACTGCACCAGGGAGACTCTACTCAGGGCTGAAGATTTGGCTAAAGCAGTGCTGCATTCCTTCGGACCGATTTGATCCAAAACTGTATTGCATTTGTCACACGACAACAACAACAATAGTATCCTTCTTCTATAATCGTAGACTTCGGAAAATACAGCAATATTAGTGTAGACTTTTATTTCCGTCAATTCAATGTTGCTAGTTGCGAACGATGTTTCCCGTTCCGTCTCCGTCACAATCTTCGGAAATTTAATTATCTTGAATTAAAGTTCACTGAACACTCGCGATAAGATTTATCACTAGAAATAGTTCCTTAATTATAATTTCTTCAGTATAATAAACTTCTATCTTCTTAATAACGGTAATAATTTACACTTACTAGTTCCTATTTGCAGTGATATCAGAATGTCACCTTTTCCAATTTACCGGCTTCTTTCCACCTCTTTCTTCGGAACTAAATGAAATCGCCTGACTAGTAATCTTAATATTTGATTTTCTTTCTTCAGCATTTAGTGCGATTCAAACTTATACTTAGGATTTTGCCGGGTTCTTCCATTCCATAACAGTATCCAGAAATTCTCTTTAAAGAGGTTAGCTTTCCTCTTTCTTCAACCGCTGTCCGCACAAGCTTCGGGCAGACCATTACTTTGGGGAGATAGCTTCATTACTCACTTCCCCCATTGGATACTGTCTGAATAATCGCTCAGGCTTCGAGCGTCCGGCCTCACTAGAGTCAACTGACTCGACTGAACTCCTTACTTCGACTGACCCAAAAACCAATCAACTAGCCCATTCGATCACATGTCATTTCATGCTACGCAATCAAGTTAGATTTAAATATTTAAATTAACACAAATGAGCCTTGCACAAAGTCAATAAAAAAAATTAAATAAATTTCTTCACAAGCAACAATTATTTGCTTTTAATTAATTTAACTACAACTAAATTTAAATTATTTCTTTGGGGGTTTTAAATAATTTAATATTACTAACAAGTGCAATAAAAGGGGAGTCCTTTAATTATGTAAGGTGTTTTTAAAAAAAAATTGGACCCTCCCTTCCCCTTCTTGAGATTTAGTAAGTTGTGATGGGACCCCCACACCCCCTCAAGGGAGATTTCTACTTTAATTTTTAAGTGATTAAATTTATTTGATATGTTCATGTATTTTGAATGTATTTTAAACCACTATTAACCTGAAGCATTACTGATGTCTTCTATGAAATACATTTTTTCTGTGAAAGAAGAGGACAAAAATAATATTACGTTTATCGTGCTTTATAACGAATTTAATTAAAATTAGTAAAAGTAAAAAATTGGCACGACACCACCTTCCCTAATTCTTCACTCACTCCGTGGGCATTCATGTGCTTCCTCTATTGTAATGATTGGACACACAAATATTTATCCTTAATTTTTTTTTAACAATAATCTGCCAGGGATATTCTTCTCGAAGCTCCAGCATTATATGTTAATTTTTTTTATGAATTGTATTCAAAATTTAACAAAAAAATATGTATGTTACCCCTGTAAAATAAGAATTTTATTAGATTGAGAACAAATAATGATTTTTATTTAAGTGTAAATATTAAACTCTTATAATTAGAATGAATTGGACTTATGGTACAGTCTCTTTAAAGTTATACAATAATATACCTTTCCAGAAAATATGAGAAAAATAAATATCCGAAATCAAACTAATAAATCATTATTTTTAATTTAAAATAAATCCAGCGATTTCTTCAAAGACATTAATGTCAAAATTACTTTAATTAACGCTATAAAACTTCTACAATACCATCATAGGGTAAAGTGACCAAATGCCGGCCGGTGACCAAATGTCGGCCACCAAATGTTTTTTATATTTAAGAAACACATAGTGGTCTAGCTGTGGTTTTTTTCGTTTTACACGATTTTGACATCTTTGGACTATCATCCTATCTTAGTTTCAATTGTAATCTCCAGGTGTCGCCATTTACTTTAAGCTCTCATCGAAGACGTGCGAATGATTGTTACGGGAAACGATTGTTTTGGCGAGATTCTTCAGATTGCAAAGTTGAGAATTCATTTTCTCCAAGCCAAAGCAATACTTAGTTTTCATGTTTTTTGTATGATTTTGATATTAGCAAACACTCAGCTGATATTTTAACTTTATTTCCTAAGTAATTAGTATTTATTATCTTAAAGTGCTTCAGTATTTATATTTTATTTTCCTATTTCAAGTTGCCCTAATGTCGGCCAGCTATTGATCAAATGTCGGCCATGCAGTAGCCCAAATGTCGACCATTGTTTATTTGTAGCGTGTAGCTTAGCATACTTAACAGTTTAGTTAAAAAATGTAAACACCTATCTTACTTATTAAAAACTAGTGGCAACCCGTGAAATATTCACGAAAGTAAAACAGATTCCACATTTTTGAAATACCGTGACATTTTTCATAAACCCAAGATTGAAAACGATGTTCTAAGCTGATTTTTTGAAAGCCATGACTTCCATAACAGCCCAAGTATAATTTGACTGATGACTAAGCAATAAAACAACATACGTATGTATTTTGATCATGGTACTTCTTGCAACGTAATTATCCATATTTAGAGGTTAGTTTCGAAATATGCTTGAAGAGTCAATAAGGTGTGTGAGTCATTATAGCGTCATTATCAGTTAACCTCTTGCCCTAAAATAATGTCGATCCACACAAAGAAATGTTAGTCTTGTATTTGGTTTCTGCGTAACTCCTGTTTCCGTAGCGCTGTTGGGATGACAAGGAAATGTTGGTGGCGGCCCCTTGTATTTTGTTTCTTTATAGCTACTGTTTCTGTAACGCTGTTGGGATGCCACGGAAATGTTGGTGGCGCCACCTTGTATTTTGTTTCTTGCTTAAATACCGTGTCTCACTATTGAGATGACATACAAACACTATGTACAGTTTTTGCCTATTAATAGGATCAATAGGCCTATGCTTCTTTTCGAATATAAGAATATATGTAGGCTGAAAAGAAATTAATTTTATAAAAAAAAATGTGATATATTTAAATAGAGGATAGTATCCGAGGTTTACATTTCTATGAACGCCTAGCCTAGATCTCACGACATAACTAGGAAATTCCTAATTTTTTTTTCCGAATTCACAGAGGCATAGCCATAAATTATATCATAGTTTTAAAAAAAGAGAAATATTAGTATTAACGCCCTTTTAACTGTCAAGGAAATTATGGGATGGAGAAGGACAATTTGGCTAGAAAATGCATAGGAAAATTAATTTCTTTTCTTCTATTATTGCAATATTTCCACTATAGGCTAGGCTATTGCATATTGAAACGATCAGAGCAAAAAATTGTATTATTAAGCATATTAAGTTTTATAAATTCCAGGAAACACTTTCGTACCATTGATGAAATAAGGTTACAATAAATTACTTACAATAAACTTTTTATATTAACATCAGATGTCGTATATGAAATGAAACTGAACACTGCAACAGAAAAGAAAGAAAAGGAAGAGCTACAAATAAAAAAAAGAGAAAATAGGCTTAAAGCAGCTGCTTTGAAGAAAGAGAAAGCTGAACAACTAAAAAAAGAGAAAGCGAAAAACAGCAACAGAAAGAAGAGTTGAAGAAGAAGAAAGAAAACTCCCAAAATCTAGCAAGGAGAAGAAAATAAATATTTTCACGCACGTTAAGTTGATGCTTGCATCACACGATTCAGTCTTCGCTTCTGTCTTCATAAATTATCTTTATGGCCCATCCAAAATAATAATGAATAATAGTTCTGTACTTACAGGTTAGTAGACGCTTGAAGTCTTCGTCTTTATGTTTCACTCTCACTGAATTAAATCCACTTTACTGCGTAGATTTCACAAGCACAATATCGAAGCACATTAGTATCCATTTTTCCACAATTCGAACGCGGCGGGTTCCTTCCTCGTCATATGATGGCTTCCTTCTTGACTTTGAATCACATTGATGTCTAAATCCTCGGAACACAATTGGTAATCTACTTATTCCAAAATTTTTGGTTATTACTTCCACAGATAATTACTTATAGTTTATTTACGATTCTGTTCGAATATTTAACGGTATTTATTACCTTCGAATAATAAATAATGCGGTCCATAAATTCCCTTACTTATGCCCAAGTGCACCAAACTTCAATTAACTTTGACGGCTGCATTCTGGACGAAGCTAAAATTAGTGGGGGGTGCTGCTGCAGAAAAATTTTAGCCTTTGCTTTAAAATTGTGTTAAAGAAAACAAACATGTATAAAAAGAAAATTTATTTATAAACTTGATAAATTTCTTTTTATACATGTTTGTTTCCTTTCATACAATTTTAAAACAAAGCCTAAATTTTTTCTGCAGCAGCACCCCCCCCCCCCCACTAATTTTAGTTACGTCCACAATGCAGCCGTCAAAGTTAATTGAAGTTTGGTGCAGTTGGGCATAAGAGAATGATAATTCTTAATTTTCAGTTCACAGCTCGGAGTGTTCCACTCCTTCATGAGGGTTCAGGGTAGCTTCTCTAGTTGAAATAACAGTTCTGGTAATAACAGAATAAATAGAATAATTTCACTTCACTTGAATACTTCTCGTATTGGACCAAGATAGTTTCTCTATAGCTTCCAATTATTTCCGGCTTCTTAATCTTCTAGAACTTTCTATTTTGCGAAACGGCTTTTATAATTTCTTCAACGCATTATTAACCCGCGTCTTAAACGCTCCACTCTTTCAAGTTTCCTTCGATAGAACTTTTCTTATTCAGGAATTTCTCCTTTTAATTAAGGTTGATACACAATTTTCGCCTATCGGAAATTAACTTCGTCTTATTCTCTTAAGACTTACGTCCTGCCGGCTTCACCTCCGAACGGACTCGTTCATTTGACTTCTTAGTTTCTTCTGGCCTTCATTCTTCACACCATAGTTTAATCCAACTTGGACTAACCATTTACTTCCTTGGAAAAACATTTGTTCCCAATTAAAATGTTCTAGGCTCAGTATTAACTTTCATTCCGGCACAGTAATAACTTCCTTCCGCTCCCTGTAACCAACTCCTTCCACCTAACCCGAAGGACTCATTCTGGCATCATTACACTTCCACTTCATTACGTCATCAATTTACATATTTAAATTTCTCCGGATCATTCACATTTCAAAAACAAAAGAAATTTGTTTCAAGCAATTTTCTTTAAATACAACTATAACTCAAAGTAATTAAATTATTTAACTTCAATAATTTAATATATCACAGCAATTTTTCAAGTGGTCAAAACTCCTCCTCAAAGCCTAAGTCAATAACAAAAACCCTCCTTCACCCGTCAAAAAAAAAATAGGATATTTAACCAAAACCATACAATGGGACTAACGTTTTATCTTTGTATCAAAAACATTATAATAGGTTTATACTCTACAAAATTTTAAACAACAAAAAAGTTTAAGCGGTGAGAAGCATTAAAAACATCAGCCTATTAGTTACTGTAGTGGTTTTTGATACGCGAAACTCAAAAGATAAAAAGGATAAGATAAAAAGAATACTAATAAAGACATCAACTTCTCTACATTTACGAGTATTTGTAGTAAAAGTTATTATAAATAAAAGTGGAACAAATAGAAAATTTCCCTTGAACTTTGCGAACAATAGATATTAAATATTTTATTTATTGAGACGACGTAGATTTACCTAGAAAAATGTAAAAATATTAACAGTAACGTAATGCAAAGAAAAATAAAGATGAAACTTTGAAAAATTTGTAAATTTTTATCCTATTTTTTTTTGTCAATTATCGAAGCTCCTGCTTTATTTGTTAATTTTTTTTATGAACTGTATTCAAAATTGAACAAAAAAATATGTGTACTTCTGTATAATTACTATTTTATTAGATTGAGAATCAATAATGATTTTTATTTTAATGTAAATATTATACTTTTTAAATTAGAATGAATTGGACTTATGGTATAGTCTAATCAAAGTTATAATATATGTTTTTAGAAAAAAAAATAATATCCAAAATTAATCCTTATTTTTAATTAAAAAGAAATCGAGCGACATTGTGTTTTAAACATCTGCTCAATGAATAGTATTTTTGTCAAAACGGATCCCTTCTTATTAACAGATGTTACAAAACGAAACAGTTGCTCGTTTCATTTTAAATTAAAAAATATGATTTATTACTTTAATTCCAGTTATTACCTTTCTATCTTTAGAAAGGATAGTTGGAAACTTTCATTACCTTCCATCATAAGCCCGCTTCATTTATGCTATTGATAAATACTAGTTGGAACCCGTGAAATATTCACGGAAGCAAAACAAATTCCACCTTTTTGAAATACCGTAAAACGTTTCAAAAACACAAGGTAGAAAAAGATGTTCTAAACTCGTTTTTTATAAGGAGATTTGTTTATACTTAGGTATTCTATTTTTACTTGTTTTTGAAATACAAATTTTGTATTCATTTAAAATAATTAAAGATTATTTTGTTTTGTATACAAGTTGAAGTAAGTTTTGAACAACGCACCAACATTAAATGAACAAATTTTTCTTTTCAAAAAGACATTAGTTAGTGTATTCGTAATTATGTTTTCTTTCTTATTTTTAGCCTTGCATTGGATTCGAACCGAGGACCTCCGTAATGGCAGTGAGGACTACTTCACTTAATACAGTATGCTCTCTCCATCTTTCCCCACTTTGATTGATGACAAACATCTTTTTTTGCCTATATTATACAGCTCCATTAGCAACAATCACAACCATCGCAATAATCACACCACGCCCAACAATTGAGTCTGTCGCATGTACAACAATCACATATATATACTCTACAACAATCACAACAATCGCAACCAATTCTCAACAATCACATTTATAATAATAAGGAAATTGAAGCAGACATTGATTACAAACATCAAGAAACATCCCTAGAAACATTCTGACGGGCAGTTTTTGCTTATTAATAGGATGATCTTAACATTTAAGATTTTTTAAAATTTGTTTATAATGATCGCGTGTTGTTTATTGGAATGAAAGATTATTGTTTTGGTTTAACCATGTCAGTATCTGTCTAATTTGTTGAAACATGATTTTAGTAATAGTAATTATAATAAATAAAAAACATATCCAAAATATCGCTATATTTCGCAGATAACTTATCTGCTTCTTCAGGCTTATACAGAGGGAATGTTCTTCATTAACAAAAAGTTGAAATAATTATAATAGTAACAATATATAGTAAGTACATCATGAATAATACAGAATCATACAAGCTAGATTAGATTATACACATTTTAATTAAAAGCATTATTGGCATTGTTATTTTAAAATGTGTATGATCTAATCTAGCATGTATGATTCTGTATTATTCATGTTGTACTTACTATTTATTGTTACTATTCTAATCATTTAAACTTTTTGTTAATGAAGAACATTCTCTCTGTATAAGCCTGAAGAAGCAGATAAGTTGTGTGCGAAATATAGTGATATTTTGGAAGGAAAAAGATGATGTGTTTTTTATTTATTATAACAGTCTATTTATTAACTATTAATTATTTGGAATAGTTTCGATGTCTTGTGAGTGACGCACATTGATAGTGACGTTGAAACAGCCAAACCAACACTTGGCTTTTATCAAAAGTGACGTATGTTCAAATAATTTTGTGAGAAATTTTATTATAATTACAAGTTTACCGTCAAAGTCTATCTTTGTCCATTTGCAGACCGTGATTGTAATTATAAAATCATACTCACTGAAGATTTCATTGATCGCGAAACGGTCATTTGGTTTGTTTTTTTTCGTCCTTCTTCCATAGCAGCAGGTAGCAGACAGAACCTCGCAGGCTAAACAATCAGCTCGATATGCATGGCACGAGTTCATGATGCGTGGATCTTCATATTTCTTAATCAACTAAAGTTGGAGATAATTATTTCAACGTTCTTAATTAAATTCTTTCATCACACTTTTCACTTAAGACAAAATATAGATTTCACTCATTTCTTTCTTTGGACATAATTTTTATCAACTCTTTTTTAATAAAAGAGTTATAGCCCCCAAACTTAGGGCTAAAGAGAAGAAATTTCTCAATTGCAGTGATCCACATGGGAAACGGACAATCGAAATGAAATGGTGGGAGGTGAGAATACCGGGTTAAAAATTTTTAAAATGATAATCCCATGAGCTCTATAGTATAATATATATAAATTTGGCCTATTTTGGCCTAACAGTTTTTTGATAATCACGCTCTCCAAACACGTGTTTAATTATGGCCACCCGGTATTTCTATGTGATGTAGATGATCATTTTTAATATTTTTTTTCTGTAGATTTTAATAAAATATAACGCTTTGTTATGTAGTTTCCCGTTATTAGAGCTTTCATTACAGCAATAAAACTGCTTCGAAGCAGTTTTCTGCAGCTGTGGAAAACTACGTAGTCGATTTAATTAAAAAATTTCAAAAATACTATCGATAGTCATAAAACAAGGTAGGGATACTGATTAGTAAACCAATCACAGTGCTTCGCAACGGCTTCTGAGTCACCTTTACTTTCGAATAGACTACACCGGGGTGGTCGATAAAATGCTTGCGACGACCCCATGCTATCTTACCCACCCCTATTTATATGGAATAATCATCATTCTTAACTTTTACCTTGTTAACACACTGAATTCTAAATAATGATTTAAATAAACAACAACTTAAGTTGAGAAACTGTGAAAAGATTTAAAATGTGGAGAAAAAAATAAAGAATAAGAATTGCCTATGATGGGATCGAACCAACATGCTTTGCGTTATTAGCACGACGCTAATAGTGTAATCTATTGAAATTTAGATTTATGAAATTTCGAGGATAGCCATTCATTCTCAATTTATTACGAAATTCATTTATTTTATATTTCCATAACTTTTTATCTTCAGTATATGATGTTATCCTTTATAAATTATTAAAAGTAATTTCTTTTTTTTGATGATATTTTGTGATTGGAATCATAATTGAGTAAATGGCTACTTTGGAACTCTTTCTGTTAGAATTCATAAGAAATTGAGTTGTTTTTGTTAACCAATAAAATATCTAGATAATGTAATTTATTTTCTTTGTCTTTTTCATATGTAAATTTAATGTTATTAATTACCGAATTAACAAAATTAAAAAATTGAGAAAATTATCTATCTGTTCCTTCCCATATCAATAATACATCATCCACATATCTCCAATATGAGTTGCCTTGTTTCATTTTAATATGTAGTTCTTTTCTAGCCAATTCAAAAATAAATTACACATCGAACCAGAAACTGGGCTACCCATTGGAAAATCCTTTTTTTTGTATATACATTTTATCATCAAATTTACAATACTTGTTTTCACAAATAAGTTTCAAAATATTCATGAAAGTATCCTTATCCAAATTATGTTCCTTCAGGATTCATTCATTTTCCTCACATTTTCTTTCTATTATTTCTAAAGTTTCTAATACTGGAACATTTGTATACATTGAGACTATATCCATAGAAAATAATTTTATCTTATAACCCTTTTTTAATCTTTCCTCTTTATATTTCTTTAAACAATCCAATAAATTTGTAGTGTTTTTTTAATATTACTTCTGGAACATCTAATGGAATCTTTTGAATAATTATATTCATGAATTTTCCTAAATTTTGGAGCGGGGAACCAAATGAATTGATCACCGGTCTTAATGGGAAGTTTTCCTTATGGGTTTTTACCCTAGGTTCAAAGGTAGGTGTTCTTAACATATCCTTACTTATTTCTTTGTATTGAAAATAATTTAATACTTTCATCTGTTTCAAATCTTGGATTAATAATTTTGACTTCTTGTAAAGCTTGTATGTTGGATCTTCTTTGATTTCCTCAAATTCATCAGTATTTAATATTTCAATTGCTTTGGATTTGTAATCTTCAACATCCATCAATACAACCTTATTTCCGTTATCCGATTTTGACCAAATTCTTGTCTCATCCTTTAAGATATTCTTAATATTTTTTAATTCCCTTTCTGACATATTTCTAAATTTATATTCTTTCTTTTTATACATGTTTCTGTAAATCTGAAACAGAACTTCCTTATTATATTGGATAATTCCAGATTTCTTTTCTAATTCCGAAATTACTTTCAAATTAAAACCTACATTCAAATTAAACTCTAAACCTTTATTAAGTGAAATGCTCTCACTCCAACTTAAAGGTTTCTTACTCAAATTAACAATATAATTCGAATTCTTACAAAAAAATTTCAAAATTTAATTTATCTTTTTTCTTTACGACCTTGTTAACTTTTCTGATTTTTTTCTCTCTCAGCCTCTTATAATCTTTGGTGTACTTAACATTGTCTCTACTCATGAAGTCTTTATAAATATTGTTTATAATATTTATAAATGAGCTCAAACGCTCAGTGACAATGTCATTTCGCACTTTCGCAGCTGCCCTAATTTTTCTCGACCATTTTTCGTACTTATCACACTATCATCAATTTTATTACTTATGATGCATGCTTTTTCATCTGGTTTAAAGTCTGTTACACTGTCTTTTGAGACTCCAAACATCCATACGTTCATTTCATTTCAACAACCTGTGAAAAAAAGAAAAATAATAATTAATACCTCAAAGTTACATACTTTGAGTATTTGTAACCATTATTTGGACCGAATATCGCTTCCATTAGATTCATAAAGGACAAATTAGTATAAAAAAGTGCAAGTTTCATGCAAATCTTTCAAGTATTAACATAGATATGGGCAGTTCTGTGATCGAGAGGCCGTCATCTTTGATGACGTCATAGCTGGAAAATGTATCAGGTGGCGGATGTCCACCCACGCCCAAAATACTTACTTGGTTACGTACTAAACATAAATAAATTCTCCATACTCAAACTTTCCTACAGGACTGCTGTCAGGTCCTGGACTATTGGTTGATTTCGCATGGATTGACCCTTAGGCTAGATATATTAACCATAATTTCACACCACAAAACTCCACCTCATTCTGCACTGTTAACTTTCCAAAAAAATAAACTTTATTTTTCACCTTGTAAATAAAGATGTTTTGAGTCATCACTACTTTAATTTGTCACTTTTAATTTCTGCACTAACGTCTTGAATCTCGCACCAGAGATTACCTTGGTCACGACGTCCGCCGGATTATCCTCGCTACTTATATACTGCAATCTGACTTCTTTTCTTTTAACATAATCTTTGATTGAATAGAACTTCAATTTGATATGCTTACTTCTTGTAATGTCAAATTGATTTTGAATCGACCTAATGGTGGGTTGATTATCGCAGTGAATTGTTGAAGCTTTTTCACTTAAAACTACAATCTGGAATTCGGTCAACAACCTTTTCAGTCCGATAACCTCCCGTACACAGTCATTGCAAGCAATCAACTCACTTTCTTGAGTTGATTGAGAAACCACATTTTGCTTCTTGCTTTTCCACGCAGTAGCACCATCACCAATAAATATCACAGCTCCGGATGTGGATTTACCGTGTCTTCGGTCTCCTAAACGGGCATCCGTGAAGGCGTTTAATTCAAAGTCCCCTTTGGAAATGGCCATCTTCATTTTTCTGCTACCATGACGATTTCTTAATATTCTTTTGACTTTTATCATATCGGCTTAGGTGGGTAAGTTCAATTTTTCTGAACATCTATTTACCGCGTAGGTCTGGAAGAGTTGCTAATATAATTTAGGCTGCCAATCAAACTTCTGTAATTGAGGTGCTTGGACTTGTCAGGCACTTCGGACAAGTCATCTTGGATGTATTGGGACTTCAACGATTCTTCTATCATAGGAGAAATTACAGGTTTGCACTCCGCCATTTGGTGTTTTTCTAGCAGGTTGCAAATCTCTTGTGAAATCGTGATTTTTCTGCTCATTAAGTCATAATCAATATCTATATCAAGGTAACTGTTGATTCGGCCAAAATTCTTGATTTTGAACATCTTGTTTAATAATTGTTAATAATAATTGCCTCGTTAATAATTGCTCCATCTTTACCAAAGATCAATATGTCGTCAACATATATTAATAGAATACATTTGCCTTTCTCTGAGTTGTGGGTGAATATACATGGTTCGGATTTGGTTTCTACAAATCCATTTTGCACTAAGTGGTTTCTGAAAGTCTCATACCGGTTTCTTCCAGCTTGTTTCAATTCATAGATGGATTTTTGCAACTTTAAACCATTGCATTCTTTATTCGATAGTTCCAATCCTTCTGGGATGTCAATGTAGATATCACTATCGATCGTTCCATTCAAGTATGCAGAATTGACATCACATTGGTATATGTCGTAACCTTAATGCACTGCAATTGACATCAACCTTATTGTAGTCAAACTTGGCGTAGGAGATTACGTGCATCCATAATTGATGTCTCGTCGCTGTAGATAGCCGTTTGCAACCATTCTGCTCTTATATTTGGTCAATCTACACTTTGCATCTCTTTTGATTCGAAATATCCATTGGGTGGATATGGAGCTAACATAGTCCGGTATCTGCGTTTCGATCCAAGTTCCATGATCGGCAAGGATTCTGAGTTTTTCGTTGATTGGCTCTTGCCATTTGTCACTGTTTCTTCCTTCCATGGCTTCTGTGTAGCTAGTAAGTGTTTCATCTAACCTTCTTGTATGTGCTCTGACTTCTGAATTTCTTTTAACGCGTCTGCTTCTTAGATTCAGGTATTTTTCTTCTTCTGACTGTTCATTCATGGATTCTGAGTCAGTTGACTCTTCACTCGATTTGTCTGACTTGTCACTAGACATTTGTAAAACAGTTCTAGAAGCATTATTTAAGTCTTCATCTTCTTCTACAGAACTGGAATCCGATGAGTTTGGCTTTTCAGGAAAAGATAAACAAATATAATCTTTCCGGCTAAACATGATTTCAGAAGCTCGCTTCCACGCCTGTTTTCGTTGATATACACGTTTCTTGTTTCAACGATCCGCTTATCTTCAACATCAAAGATCACATAATCTCTTGTGTTGCTGGAATAGCCCAAGAAAATTCTCGATACGAACTTGTTTCGTAGCTTTATCTTGGGCATCTTTAGATAAGCAATGCTTCCGAACTTTCGGAAATACTTCACACTAGGTGGTTTTTGTTCCTTATACCATTTAGCAATAGGTATTTCGTTCTTCAGACTATGATGTGGAATACATAATTGGCGCAGCTTAGAGCAAAAGTCCAATATTTCAGTGGAAGGCCCGAGTCAATTAGAATGGTCTGGCAACTTCTAATAGAGTTCTGTTAAATCTCTCCGCAATTCAGTTCTGTTGAGGGCAGTACGCGGTTGAGTGCTGGAATTTCATGCTTCTATCCTTAAGAAAATCAGAAATACACTTAATAAATGTTTAATCTTGCATCCACTGGATCGCTCGGCGTACGCAATAAACCTCTTCACGTGATCAAATACGCCCTCTTTACTTTCTATGATGTCGATAAAGCTTCGTCTTGAGAAGTCATCGATGAAAGTAATGATATATCGTTTTGTATCGCTTCGGTCCAAAATCGGCCCACAAAGATCAGTGTAGAAGTATTCTAAAGACCCGCGAACACCATGCAATTTTTCAGCAATTTATTCGTCCGATTTTGACGTCACGAGATGATATAATCAATAAACGGGCTCAAAACTGCTCGTGACGTCAAAATCGGACGACTAAATTGCTGAAAAATTGCATGGTGTTCGCGGGGCTTAAAGGTGCGGTGGATCCGACGTCTTTAATTCTACGATGTGGGATATTCGTTATCTTTCCCTGTTTGCATGTCTCGCATACGTCCTCGCTTGGGCTCTTGGGAATTACGATGTTATTCAGATCTTTTAACAATCTCAATGATTGAAGAATTTTCATCTTCTGCGGTGAGGCATGAGCAAATCGGGCGTGCCATAGAAGATATTTATCATGCTTTTGCTCATTAAAATAGCTTTTCACCGTTGTGTGAGCTGGCTCACAATTTACCTTATATTTTTTTATTTATTTATTTTTTTAAAATTGTTTGATGATCTATAGCCTACAAGATATCTTTTTACATTAGCATCATTCACTATGTAGCTATCATTCCGTATGTGTGTACATCCATAACCGTCTAGCGCTTCGCCGAGATAAGATTAACTGACATCTTCGATACAAAGTAGATGTTGGTCAGTCTTAAGATCTGTGATTGATCCTGTTCGCTGGTCTTTAAAAATTAAATGATCCAACACAATCTTAATAAAAGTAATAGCTGAGCATTAGACTTTAATAATATTCAAATAATAGTCAGGCATCAAATATAATAAAATTGAAACACAATTTATTACGTGATCACTAGATCAGTTAAAACATTGCTAGCCCACTCAAAGATCAAGAACAAAAACATTTAATAATGAAATAACACTAAAACAATAAAAATAGAATATCTATCGAAAGTTTGAATGGATATATCTAACTCGTTATAATATTAACTTAATAGCGTTCTTGACTTTACAAATTAAATATCTTCTTATAACTTAAATCTCTTAGAATTAACTCTCTAAGCATACATCGAATAATATTTGATCAAGATTAACATTAAACACGGTTATCGATAACCAGACAATAATTCGGATAATTGAAATCCCCACTATAATATTTTCTAGTTCACTAATCAAAGTAACAAGATTGAAATTCTATCACGTAGATATTGAATTCTCTAAGTTAACATAAAACATTCTATTATGCTTTACTAAAGTAGAACACTGTTCTTTGAATCTGCTATTATCTGTCGGCGGTTATCCCTCGTTGTATTCTTCTTGATTTCGATGTAGAATCTTAAGGTAAAATTAATCTGTCCTACCTTATCTTGTTGAGATTCTTTCTGGCAATCTTTAACGCAGATGGAATACTAAATGGAGCCGGAATGTACATTAGCCCTGTCTTACTGATGCTTCCGCACCGGAAATGTATCTCGTACTAAAACGAATGAATCCTTCCATAAATATCCATGAGCTTGATTAGTAATCTTCCACACAGGAAAATTATTGTCGTGCTGAAATGCCTTACTAATATCAATCACTGATATAACTCTCGATAACGTCTTAAGCCTTCTCGGACATCTAAGCCTTACTTGTGAAACGTCTAACGAACGTCCTCAACTTCGGGTATATGGAAAAGATGGAACAGCAATCCATCTTTTTCCAAAGATTATCACAATGAGACATTTCCACTGAAAAGAACAGCCATCGGAAAGAAAAATGCGTTCAAACTAAACGCTGAGAAATCAACAATACTAGAGCACCACCTAGTATGAAACACTGGTATTAAAAGCGCCGTATCTATTTCAACTACACTAAAATAAATCGTTTAAATTATTTTACAAGACATTGGGGAGATAACTAAAACAAATCAAAGACTTATACAATGAAATTACCCACAGATCCTGATCGATTTCTACTTTAAGATCAACTGATCCAATTCCATAAGCAGGCACAGGGACATTTGCAGCTCCATAAACTTAAACAGGTTTTTTTAGTTCTTGTATGAACTGAACGAAGTTTTGCAATTGCAGATGTTGTGGCTTGTCGCATTATCAATATATCAGCAATGTTGGCTGTCTTGCTCTTCCATTAGGTCTTTATACATAACCACAACGCCCGAAAAATTCTTGGACTTGTCGGTTCCGTTTGAAGTGCGTTTTTCCATTTTGTCTTCCTTAGTTTTCCTCTTCCTGCAATTTTTGGCAATGTGCCCTATTTTCCCGCAATTAAAACTGCTATTTGGACGATGCTCTCTTTCCAGATGGACTAGCAGCTGTCTCAGCTGAAGGAGTGACAGTTGTTTTAAAGGTTTCAGTCACAACAGGCTTTTCAATTTATGTTTGAGTGATTCGTTTTGTACTCCTGATGTACGTCTTCAATCACATGCTCCGAGTTGTAATTACTGGATTTATGACTTATCATTATACTTTGAGCGCACGCATCCTAGCTCTTTGGTAATCCTGAAAGGATCAGCCAACTTATTTCTTCATCAGGAATCAGACCGCCTTTTGAAGTAATCTCATTTACCAATAACCTTATCTTCATTATGTTATCAGGAAGATTCTCATCACTGACAAGTTTAGTAACATTGTAGAGGCCTCTCTTCAGGTCAGTAACCTTCAGATGATCAACAATATTGAATTAGGATTCAATTTCTCGAAGAAGCTTATGAGGATCATTTTCTTCTTTAAGCATCATCCTGAACTTGTCTTCTACTGATTCAATTATGAATCCAATTGCCTTCTGCGATTTGTCCAACAGCTTGTACTTCAAAAGACTATCTTCTTTGCCCTTTATCTCATCGAGGGGAGTATTCGCCACATCCCACAATCTATTCTTCTGTAATGATGTGCGAATATTCATCTTCCATTGAAAATAGTTTGTTCCGGAGAACAACAATACATTACTCGCCAAAATGAATAGTCTTAACTCTCCTTGCGTGTTTAAATACTTAGTTCGCAATTTCTTTATTCTTCTGAAATAAGCCACTAATCGTCTGAACACGCTCACTGCTAATCGTCAGAACACGTGCAGTGGAATGTGGGCCTCAGCCCATAACCATTTGTAGGAATTTAATACTTATAACGCTTCCACACGGAGCGGTTTTCAGAGTACGCATATGTATTGACGGATTAACTTCAGATAAATTTGGCTAAACTTAAATAGTTAAGAAATAAGTAAAGCGAACATTTAACACACAAAATACAAGGAAATAAAAAAGATTTAGTTCTGTAACTTGAATTAAATTCTAAACATCCATAGAATGTTATCCTAATGATAATATGAGTAAACAAAAACTATAGTCAGCCTTTTGATTTTAGTGTTCGATTAAAGTTCTGGTTCTTAATCAGTTCAAAATAACTTATGTACTTTAAAGCTGAAATTTATGCTTTACATAAATTAAATCTGTTTAACTAAACTGCTACAGCTTGCATAAACAATTAACTTAACTACTATTTAGATTCTACAGTCCTTTAATCCAGGGTCTTTGCTTCTTTGGAATGGCGTTCACCGATTAAAACGATAAAGAGTTCGTACTTACGATCTTTAATTTCTGGAATAGTGGAACTCGACGTAACACTAAAGAATACGCTTTAGGTAGCACCGGTCACTTGACACTGAATTTGCTAAGATCTAAATACCAGTAGTAATAAACATGGCCCTGCGTTCTACGTTGATGTTGTGACCCTAACCAAGTCTTCCGTTACCCTGGAAACGGTCGTTGCCTCTAATTTGTGAAAACTAAGATGATGAATTGATTTCATCACAGGAATCTATTTGTTGATTCGCACTTCACTGATAGGCACTGAATAAGCATTTGTACTTTATGCTTACACACACTGGTAACATAACACTAATATAAGAAGATTTCGCCTTCTCACTTCGTTGGCAAAACTACTGAACACACACTGTTCTTGTGTAGAACTTGATACACATTGTGTTGCTAAGTAACCACGTAGTTCCTTCTTTTTCAACAAGCATTTCATCCGCTCCGTTAACAATAGTATATCAACGCAGCATAGATGATTCTTTAGGCCAGTCAAATCGTACAAAAAAAAACCGTTAAAAACGCAAAACGCGATGTAAAGCTGCATTTTTGGTATGTTATTTGGACCCGTTAGGGAAGTGTGAAACTATGTTTTGCAAGCAAAAAAAAGTTGTCCTAGCTGCGTAATACGTGAAAAACTGCAAAAGTTTCGGACTTTTTGAAGTTTCTGCAGTTTAACTCACAAACTATGCGTATTTGAAATTAGTTATCAGTATTATTTTGAAAGTTTATTAAATTTGTGACAATTTAACCCCACCCACAGCTCCGTATGTCTAATAAGTTTTGAGATATGGCACTTCAAAAATTGGCATGTTTTCGCATATTTTCCAAAAATTCAATTTTGCTTTTGTTTTCAGCCAAATATCGGCACAACCGCTCATCCTACAATAAAAATTATAGGAAATTACAATTTAGAACATTTAATTACCTTTCATTTAAGCGCAAAACAGGGTCAGTAGACCATATAGTTCTCTTGGAATCGCTAAAAAATCAAAAATTGCGGAAATAGATTTTTAAGATATGGACCTAACCTAAACACTGCTAACATGAAATTGTGAGAATTAGGCGAAAGAAAAAGCCAGGTAAAAAGTTGTTATGTCTATTGACTTTTATTATGTTACAGAAAATAATTAAAATGTTATGAAAAATTAAAGTTTACATTTTTTGGAGGGCCCCGGTTGATTATCGGATGAGACCACTGTTGTTGAGACATCATCTCCTTCAAAGGGAAAGATTTGTCGATGTATTCTTCGTTGTCGGAGTCGTCTATTTCAATTGTGGGGACATTTTGGCATGACTTGTCTCGACAGAATTGACAGAGAACAGAGCACTTCAGCCTTGCATATGCAACCTCGCCGCACTCTTTACGGCACTTGCATGATATGAATTTTAGAAGGGTTGGAGGAGCTGGGTCTTTTGTGGAAGTCAAGGGTAACAGCCCCTGCTGGTTACTAGTCCAGCCCCAGTTGGTTGGTTCGTTTTCTACCCCTAACCATTCCTGAACCTGATGATACGTTCGAGATGCATGTTGAGCTGCAGCCTCTTCAGTGGGGAGCAGACGAGCAAGGTGGACCTTGGCGTTGGCAGCTGATCGCACGAAGATTTCGTAACGGAGAGTGTGAAGAGTGCTGGTGAATCCTCCTCCATATAGAGCCACAAGAAGTTTATTTCCAGCAGCCGCTATTTCGTCATGAGTGGCTTCCGGCTGTAGGAAAATGGTGGCCAATCAACCAGCCGTGGGTGCTTTTGGACGGCGCCCAACATCT
>JAFIDM010012231.1:68005213-68043416 GCA_023159025.1 Thereuonema tuberculata
GCCCCCCCCCCCCCTTATATACGCCCCTGAATGGTAGTAATGCCGTTCTTATGTTGATAACTGTCCTCCTGAGACAGGTCCTTCTAAGTTATTGGACCACCTCAGTGAAGTCCAACTATATCCCAAAATCCTGATCTCCTGTAAGAGGAAGTGGGATTCTGTCATAGAAAGGATAGTAGGGCCTCGAAAAAGTAAAAAAAAAAATAAGAAAAATCTCATAGACTAATTATTTAATATAATTTTACGTATATTATTGAAATAAAAGGAATAAAAGACCAACACACAGTATTAAACTGAAAGATTTATACCATTAAAAATACAAGCTTTCTAAACGTTTGGAACGATGGTCGTTTGGAAAGCTTGAATTTTTATTTGTATAAATTTTTAATTTTTTTTAATTTTAAAACTGTGTGTCGGGCTTTTATTCCAACTAATTATTCAGTTTTAATTAAACTTGTAATAATTCAAATTAAAATCATATAATAGTAAGTAGGTCTTCTAATTTAGATGAATTATTCTAAACTTCATATCTCCTATTTAACAGCATTTAATTTAATTTTATGCTTCCAAATACAGTGACTCTATTGGGATACTTTAACTTTTAACATTCAAAGTTCGTACGATGCCTAAGGGTTTTTCGTGGCCTTCCTCAGAAGCATTACGGAATTGCATCAGACCTCAAGGGAAAGATAAAGAAGTAATAAAACAAAGGAAAGGAATTTTTTTTTCAAACATCCATGCCGGCGATGGGATTCGAAGACATTATACTGACACATCTCTCGTGGGATGCCGTCGTTTTGACCAGAAGGCTATACCGGAACGTTGATTTACCTTTTAATCGATCAAAATATTTAATATTTTATACATCAAAATAAAATACTTATAAATGATATTAAATATTTAATACTTTTAACTCAAATCACGCTTTTTGACTGTAACTGAAATGATTTTTCTTTCCACTGGAAACATTTCAACGCCTTATTTTATTTAATTTGAAGATATCCATAATTTGTGAGACAATCACAATTCGTTTGGAAAAAAAAAAAAAAACTGAAGTGAAATAAGGCAAAGTAAAGGAAAAAGCTTTAATACATTGTTGCCATTTTCCATTTAAATATTAAAAAAGAAGACAAATAAAATATATTATTTTTGCATGAAACAAGAAAAAATTATTAAAGCAGCCATGGCTGTTTTTGAAAGTGAAATGATAATTATCGCTTTTTTAAGTTAATTATTGCTATTTTAAGATAATTAATGCTTTTTTAAGATAATTAATGCTTTTAGACAGTGTCAAAAGCAAAGCGGCCCCATAATATGCACAATTTTATAAACAAAATGTTATAAACAAAATTTTATCGGAAGCGACCACTTTTGGCCTCCTAACTTCCAGTCAGGGAGTGGTCTTAGAGGTCTTATTTTTTTTGGACGTGGGCACCTACTTTTTGATGCTGAACACAATGGTGAAGGTTTCATTCTAATAACTCTAACCGGTTGGCCACTACAGACATCCAGCAAGCATAAAAGCAATAGCGGTCCCCTATGTTTAACAAGCAAGCTGTAATCTAGGGACGGCTAAAAAAATTTATGAAATTGCTCTTTTAAAAATGACATTTAAAATATTTCTAAAATTTATCAACAATACTTTATGATATGAAAGTTCTGTAATTCTATTTTTTTTCCGAAAACAAAAATAATTTTTGATTATCATCACCATCAGCCTTAATTTGGAAGGATGTAATAATAAGCAGAAGGAGAAACTTTATAATTAGAGAACATTTTATGGAATTTTTTAATTTAGTATCGGGAACGCAAACATCCAATACAAAAAAGTGAGGAAAATGTTAGTATTATACTCTTGTTCCCGTTTGATACACTGATGATCCACAAACATATGAATTTGTTCTTATTAACAGATATTTTATGATTCAACTGGTTCAGTTCAATTTTTAATTAAAAAATATATAATTTACAGCTTTAATACAATGTAATTTCATTAGCCTGCTGTTAACGACGCCTGGTTTGGAAATATTTCATTTTCTAAAACTGAACTGTCGTGAGGTAACAAGGATAAGATGATTGGTTTGAATATGCGTAGTCATCGGATTTATAATTTTAAATCATAAAATCTAGAGAAACATTGTTAAACTCTCAGGACCTATAATGTCGTTTTTTCTTCAAAGAAAGCTAAACTTTCTCGGAATTGGAGATTCCGGTTTTTTGTTTTTGGTTGTAGATTTTTGGGATGGGGGAGGGGGCCGCAAATATCAAGTGCCTAGGGGCCCTGGGTGGGATTGAGTTTGGGGGGAGGGGCGCCTGACGAAATCTTGC
Organism: Thereuonema tuberculata; assembly: GCA_023159025.1. Classification (NCBI taxonomy): domain Eukaryota; kingdom Metazoa; phylum Arthropoda; class Chilopoda; order Scutigeromorpha; family Scutigeridae; genus Thereuonema; species Thereuonema tuberculata. The sequence goes on from JAFIDM010012231.1 coordinate 68,007,542, forward strand.
CACGCGACGGCTCTGTTTATACTTCTTTCACAGCAAAAGAAGCAATGCAACAAATTAAAGTCGTCCTTTTTAGTGAACTAAAAATGTGAGTTGATCACGAATCCTGAAATTTATTATTATTCATGGATTTCTGAAAATATCATTCTATTATTTTAAATTATCTATATAAATAAAATTGTAAATGTTCGTTTGTTCAAAATCTTAAATCTCCGAAAAATCTTCGTTGATTGCTTTCAAATTTGATAACGTAGCATTCAAATATGCGCGTGTTTTTATATACCTATTATAGAGATGTAACACCTGTGACAGGTAAAAATATACTTTTTTTGACAACCATAGGTGTTTGGCGCCAACCCGCAATACACCTGAGTTAAGCGAAGAAGCTACAACTAGCTGGAAAGTCGTATATTCTCCGATCTCGATATTAATTTGCAAATAAATAGAGGTTTGTTTTTAATGCTATATATGCAAGAGTTCCGGAGGGAAGCGACGGTACCCGACTAGTTTTATGTAGAAATGCATCAAATGGAATTATTGAATTGAAGAAATAAAAAGGAAACATCAAAGATTCAAAATTAAACACTTAATTTCAGCTGATAATTAATTCTGAAAATAAATTTTAAGAAATAAAGCAATTTAATTGTTAGTATTCTATCATTCCTATAGCATTATTAAAAAGAAAGAAGTTTTTGTAATGTCAAATAACTTTTTTTAAATTTTCTAATTTTCTGTAAAATGTCGACATTATAATCATTAACAACACTAACACGATATCAGTAATTAATAATTTTAAATAGTTTTTTCACAATATTCAAAGAAATCAATAACGAATATCAGAAATTAATGAATTAATGAAAAATTTAAATTGTCATTTAACTGAATTAAACTCACTGAATCATCCGCTGAAATCGTTTCAAATCTAACTTATTTTTTAGTGAATTATACCAAAAAAATTATTAAATATCTATTTGGATTTTTTTTTGAAACACTGGAAGAAACTTAAGTTCAATCGTAAACCATCACTTTAAAATTAAGACTAAAAATTAAAAAATTAGGGTGTAAGTATCAATGACATCAAAAAGTAAAAACATTTAGAAAACAACTAATCTTAATTAAAATAATAAATTACATATTTTTTAATTAAAAATTGAATTGATCTACAGTTGAATAGAAAAACATCTGTTAAAAAAAAAATATTTATTCGGGGAAATATTACCTCTTGTGATGAAATGGAGAATGTACAAAACGTCAATCTATTTTTATTGTTGTTGTGGTTTTCGATGTTCCCGTGACCTATTTAAAAATATCATATAAAATAAAGCAGGGTTTCGTAATTTATTATTATTATTATTATTATTATATCGAAAAAGTTTCAAACCATGGGATTCCCCAGCTAAGACAATATGGCGGGTCAAGGACCAAAGCACACATTGCCAAGTGTATTAAAAAAAAAAAAAAAATTTGGAAGAATAGTTAGAGATGTGTGCTTGTGTCCATAAATTTCCGAACTATGCGTGTTGTGTTGAGTACTACAGCCTTCTGGAGTTGTGCATAAGTGTTTTTATGAAGTCCTAGTGTGCTGAGGCTGTGATGCAATGTGTGAGGCACCAGACCAGTAGCGGACAGGATGATGGGTACAACACGTACTCGGTCCTGCCTCCACTGCTTCTGGAGCTCGTGTGCTAGGTCTGTGTATTTACTTATCTTGTCAGCGTGAGTTTTCTGCATGTTCTTGCTGATGGGAACTGCAATATCAATGAGATAGGTCTGTTTGTTGACCTTATCAACAAGTGTAATGTCAGGTCTGTTGTGATGTATTGTTTTGTCTGTGTGAATGGGACGGTCCCAGTACAGCTTATGTGAGGGTGACTCTAGTACGCTTTGTGGTGTGTACTTGTAGTATGGGACCGTGTTCTTAATAAGTGAGTATTTGTGTGCTAGCTGTTGATGAACGATCGATGCTACCTGATTGTGTCGGTGGAGGTAGTCTGTTTGGGACAGAAGGGGACAGCCAGATATTATGTGGTCGATCGTTCATGTGTAGTGTGGCATTTCCTGCATCTGTCGTCGTGTGTGTTTGGGTCGTGTAGAATGTGTTTCTTGTAGTTGAGTGTGGGAATGACTTGGTCCTGTATCGCGATCATGAACCTTTCGGTCTCCCCAAACAGCTCACCACTCATCAGCCATCTGTTCGACGCTTCCATGTCGACATGAGGTTGGCTGAGTTCGTGGCGATGTCTGCCATGGAGTTCCTTACGAGCCCATGATTCACGCAGCTGCTGTGTGTGGGTGTCGGGAGTAGTGAGTGTTAGAGAAGGGTTTGCGAGGTCCAGGGGTGTGAAGTGTGTGTCAGCCTTGACAATGGCTGAGTGGATTGAGGAGTGTTGTGCTCTTTGGTGGAAGTGTTCCCTAAGTGTGTGTACTTGTTTTTCGTGTAGGGTGATGAGATTGATGAGTCCTCGGCCTCCCTCCTTGCGGGGAAGAGTCATTCTTTTCGTAGCGGACTTGGGGTGGTGCATGTTGTGTTTCGTGAATGTAGTGCGTGTTGTGCGTTGTAGTGCTTCGAGTTCAGTGTTTGTCCATGAAATTATGCCGAACTTATTATTATTATTATTATTATTATTATTATTATTATTATTATTATTTTAATTTGACCTTGGGTTTCCCCAGCAAAGACAACTTGGCGGCTCAAGGATCAAAGCATATATTGCAAAGCTCAATAAAAGCGTGCTAGAAAGGTTAGGGATGTATAGTTGTGTCCATAAATTTTCTTACTATGTGAGTTGTGTTGAATACCTTATCCTTCTGAAGTTGTGCATAAGTGTTTTTGTAAAGTCCTAGTTGGCTTAGGCTGTAGTGCAATCTGTGAGGCACCAGACCAGTGGCGGACAGAACGCTGGATACAATACGTATTCGGTCCTACCTCCCCAGCTTCTGGAGCTCATGTCCTAGGTCGGTGTATTTACTGATCTTATCTACTGTCTGTTTTTGTTTACGAGAACCTTCAGCGCTTCTGCGCATGCGTCAGATCTCCGTCGATTTCTTCAAAATAGGGGTGAGGAGAAATAACTAGCCATGTGAAGATTAAATACAGAAATTTTCAATCGAATTCAAACGAAATAGACAGCAAAGAACAACTGATAGAACGATTCTCATCAGTAAGCATCCGAAAGTACACGTGCGTGCTACAACAAACAAATAGGTCTTAAGAAACTGCCCATCTCAGTGTATCACCCCTCTGCGGAGTAGAATCGTCCACGAGTGGCGGGTCTTGCTTTCGAAAACGAACAGTACGTGAGTTGTTGTTATGTTGTTATGTTCTTGCTGATATGCACTGCAATATCAATTAGATAGGTCTGTTTTTTGATTTTTTTGACCTTGACAAGTGTGATGTCAGGTTTGTTGTGATGTATGATTTTCCTGTGTGAATGGGGCGTATGAAGCATTTCGGGCAAGTGCCAAATTTCTTCAAATTTCATGATCATGTTCATTAACCCAATTTTTTTTTTACATGAGTCCTCTTCGCATTCTTTTCAGCGACGATATTTTGTCAATGCGGCACAACTATTGCTGACGTTCTGATAACACAACTTTCTAAAAGCGCACGGACTTTCTTTCATGATAAGCCATGATAATCCTTGCTTGCTTGCTATGACTGCTGGCATCTTATATCTACTTTACAGTAACCTATTTCCTCTTCGCGGCTAAAAGTTGAACTATTTCTCTTTTAGCAGAAATCAGAGCCTCACAGTTTAATTACCATATCAAGTCATTGTCATATCTCCATTAAAACCCGCTCCAGGATGCTGAGAGTAGGTTCAGTTTAATTACAACTACTTGATATATTCATTGTTAATTAATTATATAGACAAAAGCCATTGACTGACTCACTCACACACTGATCAATGCACAGCCGAACCGCAAAACCTAGGAACTTCATGGGTAGCTATGGGTTTCCTTTATGATGTTGGAGGGTACTAAGAAAGGATTCTTGGAAATACCACCCCTACAGGGTGTAAACGGGGGAGGGGGAGTATTATGTTGAATTGTACTCATATCTCGTAAGCTATTTGAGTTTGAAACATGAAATTTCACATGATTCAAAATCAAAAAGATGCGTATTAGTTGAATTTTCTATATTGGCGTCCTAAAGGATATAAACGGGGGAGGGGCCAATTTTCTTCAAAGATTAGTAATATCTCGGAAACAGTTTGAGTTGGAAACATGAAAATCGAAAACTTATTCAACGCATTTTCGTTATGGGGTTCATTATGTAAAATCTTTGAAGCTTTGTATCAAGGGCTAGAAAACAAGCTTATCTATTATCGGAAAACAGAAGGACTTTATCATGTTTATAAAACAGTCAGACTAACCCCATTGCACATGGCACTACAGGATCCTCAAAATAAAACAAAAATCGTGACAAAAATGGTTTCCGTGCCGCTGAGGTCAGTGAAGAGGTCAAGTCGGAGTGTCAATAAGCTAGGGTCCAAATGTCCAAATCCAAAAATCAAGGTGAGATACAAAGTTAAAGCAAAGAAGAAGGAATGGGTGGATTGCAGGTATAAACTGTTCTAGAAAATGGCTCCCAGGAAGAAGTTATTGGGTGAAGCGACTCCAACTATTATACCCTTTAAATTTTTTTAAAGTTTTTATGTCTCTGTTACTTGTACCCTAATTATTGATTAAAAAAATCCTGCCTTAAAACTTCCTTATTAAAATAAAATATTTGGCCAAGTGCACCAAACTTCAATTAACTTTGACGGATGCATTGTGGGCGTAACTAAAATTAGTGGGGGGTGCTGCTGCAGAAAAATTTTAGCCCTTGCTTTAAAATTGTGTGAAAGGAAACAAACATATTTATTATTATTTATTATTTTCTTATTTTCTTTCAATTAATAATTATTTTATTTCAACAAAGAAGTTACAGGGCAGAATTTTTTTATCAACAAATCGGATATAAGTATCAAGTACATCAAAAAGTAAAAAACATATATAAGAAAAATAATCTTTATTAATTCAATGAATTACATATTTTTTAAATTAAAAATTGAATTCATCTAAACTTCATTTTGAAGCATCTGGTAATAACAATTTGGTCTGTTTGGGAAAAAATTATCGTTTTCTGATCAAATGGGGAATATAATAAAACATCAATCAGTATTTTTTTTTTTTTTGATTAACGGATTTCTCTGTTCCCGAGTCCTAATGAAAAACCTCTGATAAAATAAATAGAGATTCAGAATCTACTTATTATTTAAGTCTTTCAAAATGAAGCATCATATTTAGTAATAAAAAAAGATAATCAACTTTTTGCAATAAAAAAGAAAAATGATACTGAAAATTTCTATTTAATTAAATGTTTTTCATAGATTCTATGAGAGAGAAATCAGGTTAGAAATAATCCCTATCACACTCTATTTCTCACAGTACTCAAAGAAGTTAATATAGCAAAAACTGATTCCAAAAATAAGAATTGAAAAAACAAACATATTATACAAAACTGATTACAATGAAATGGACATAAAATTTAAGAAAATGATGACATGAGAAATATATAAACTTATTTCCATCGTTATTTCAAAGAAAAAGGGCATACCATGAGTTCATACAATTCCCAGAGCATTTTTGTCTTTTGATTTGGAAAAGAAACTCCAGTGAACATCTGGAATTTCCATACGACATCGCGGTTTTCAAGCTTTTTCAAACACAAAACCAATGAATTCCGTCAATTGTGGAATTATCAAACTCTTACGTTTCTAAAAAGTGAAAATAGTCTTGATACCAGCGCAAAACTCATTTATTCAAGTCTTTGAAATTTTTGGTTCAATTACTATTTAAAGAGAGTAAGTACTACATCTACCAAGGGATAAAGCAATAAATTACAAGAGGTATACTTTTTAACTGAAAATTGAATTGATGTAAACAAAAATTATAAGAAAAATATTGGTTAGTTTGGGGGAAAAATATCTTTTACAATAAAATTGAAAATGTAATAAACATCAGTCCATTTTTAGGCTTCTGATACAAGTATCAGACGTCTTATATTCCCGGTTTGTCCGTCCGTCTGTGAACAAGTATCACTAAAATATCATTAAATTCTCATTAACTCAATAGTCACAACAATCGCAACAATTGCGTCTTTTGCATTCGCAGCAATCACATTTATAATAATAAGGAAATTAAAGCAATAATTCAACATAAATTACGTACCAGAAGCCGCTGCGAAGCATTGTGGATTAGACCTTGATAATAATAGATAATAAGACCTAGAAAATAAGTCTCATCAATTTAGAGAAATTAATTGATGTGTTTGAGTAAAAATTACATTTTCTGACTAAATAGAGAATGTTAGAAAGCGTCAAATCGTTTTAGCTGTTATTGTTTTGGTTTTCTGTGTTTCCGTGGCCTGTTTAAAAATACCACGTTAAAAGAAACAGACGTTCTAATCTGGTTATTGCTCTTCATTTTATTATATAGAAATTGATCCACAAAATTGAGGTTTTGTTTAGAAAAGAGAATATCATCTGTAAAGAAATTCGTTTTTCTATTATGAACAAAGAACCTATGAGAAAGAAACCAATTTTTTTTTTCAATAATTAGGATATAAGTACCAAGGACATCATAAGGAAACAAATGAATTAAAGGAAGTTAAGCTGTGTTAAAGCAATAAATTACATATTTTTTTAATTAAAAATTGAATTGATCTAAATTTCAATAGTGAAACATCTGTTAATAAGAAAAGAAAATAATGTTTAGGGAACAATTACTATTTTCTGATAAATGGGGAATGTAACAAAATATCAATCAATATTTTTTATTTTTCTGACGGATTTCTGTCTTCCTGAGACCAAAACATGCTATAAACATGATACAACAAAACAAGATCCTGCAACAAAATATGCCGCGAAAAGTCACTCACCTGGATCATAACCGAACAAATCCAACATATTATCGAGAAATCAATATTTGAAAAAGTGATCAGATCATTTGACTGTTGCTATTTCTGTAGAAGTGACCGGATTCAACTGATACATATTTTATTTAAGAAAATTATTCTGTGTGAAAGTATTATTATTTATTATTTTATTTCAATTTTTTTTAATCAACAAATAGGATATGAGTATCAAGGACATCAAAACGTAAAAAATATTTTGAAGGAAATTAATCTCTATTAAAGCAATAAATTATATATTTTTTAATTAAAAATTGAATCGATCTAATGTTCAATAGTGAAACATCTGTTAATAAGAAAAAAATTGATCTGTTTGAGGAAAAAATTATCGTTTTCTGATAAAATGGAGAAAATAACAAAACATCCTATTTTTTTTTTTTTTTTTTTTTTTTTTTGGATTAACGGATTTCTCTGTTCCCGAAACCTGAAAAAAAAGCTCTAATAAAATAAAATAAGAGATTCAAAATATACTTATTACTGAAGTCTTTCTAAATGAGGCATCATATTTAGTAATCAAAAATCAGTTAAAAAAAAAATCCCTTTACAGTAAATCCCCGATTATCGCGGTGCGTATTATCCGCGAGTGCCGCGAAAAATTTTTTTAATTACGAACCTCAAAAAAACCAATTTTAATCCAAGCCAACAACAGGGAAAGTACAATAGGCCCTACAGTGCGAAGGTCGAAAATTACTGACAGGTTTATTGTGCATCGTAATCCAATTGGCCTTCAGGGAATTTGTGGATGAGTGGCAGGCTGTACATATTTTAATTTTTGCATATTATGTTTTTTATATAATAAAACGTAGTTTTTAAAGCTGAAATAGTTTTTTTCGTGTTTACACATCCTTTTTAGTCTTTTTTTCGGGTTATCTGCGATTTTCACTATCCGCAGTACTCTTGCCCCCCAATTCCGCGGATAATCGGGGCTCTATAGTATTAGTTTTTCCAAAGTTGAGATATAGCTAAACCGCTTTGTTGCACCCGAACACTGCAAATTCACTCCATTTCATCAACATCCTTAGACCCGTTTTCAAGATAAAATTTACAAGAGTTTGTCGGCCTATAGTAATCGACTGACGAATACAGCAGTAAATTATTTACAGAAATGGAATTGTAGTTAAGAAATTAGTTTCCTAGTTATGCCGTTATTGCAACAAATGAGCGATATAAAGAAATTAATCTGTATTAAAGCAATAAATTATGTGTTTTTTTAATTAAGTATTGAATTGATAAAAAGTTAAATAATAAAACATCTGAAAAAAAAAAAAAAAAAAAAAATCAATGTGGTAAAAATTACTGTTTTGTGATGAAATGAGGAATATAACAAAACCGGCTCCAACTAATCCACATTGTATTTAAGAAAATCAATCTGTGAAAAAGCATTATTATTTATTATTTTATTTCAAATAACAATTATTAACATTATTTTTATTTTATTTCAAAAAAGAAGTTATAAGACAGATTTTTTTTTTCTAATTTATCAACAAATCGGATATAAGTATCAAGTACATCAAAATGAAAAAATGTATATAAGAAAAATAATCTGTATTAATGCAATGAATTAGATATTTTTTAAATTAAAAACTGAATTCATCTAAACTTCAATGTTGAAGCATCTGGTAATAACTAAAACAAATTTGATCTGTTTGGGGAAAAATTTATCGTTTTTTGATAAAATGGGGAATATAATAAAACATCAGTCAGTATTTTTTTTGTATTAACGATTTCTCTGTTCCCGAGTCTTAATGAAAAATCTCTGATAAAATAAAGATTCAAAATCAATTTACTATGGAAGTGTTTCAAAATAAGGCGTCAAAATAAGGCGTAATCAAAAATTAATGAACTTTTTGCAATATAGAAAAAAAATGATACTGAAAATTTCTATATAATTAAATGTCTTGATAGATTCTATGAGAGTTTAATTTAGTTGGAAATAATTCATATCGCTCTCTGATTATCATAGTACTCCAAGAAGTTAATATAGCAAATAACTGATCAAACAATAATAATTAAAAATAACAAACAAGTAATACAGAACTGATTACAATGAAATGGAAATAAAATTTAAAAAAAAAATGGATGATCTGAGAAATATATAAACTTATTTAAATCTTTATTTCACAGAAAAAAGTCATGCCATGAGTTCGTACAATTAAAATGTTCCCTGAAGATTTTTGTCTTTAGATTTTGAAAAGAAACTCCAGTGAACATCGGCAATTTCCTTACGGCATCATTCAAGCTTTTTCAAACGCAAAACCAATGAATTCCGTTAATTGTGGAACTTATCAAACTCTAACGTTTCTTAAAAGTGAAAAATAGTTTTGATTCCAGCGCAAAACTCATTTATTCAAGTCTTTGAAATTCTTGGTTCAAGTACTATTTAAAGAGAGTAAATACTATATGTATAAGAGTTGAAGCAATAAATTACAAGATTTACACAAATTACATAATTTACATAAATAATAACATAAATTACAATCACTTTTTAACTGACAATTGAATTGATGTAAAGAAAAATTATAAGAAAAATATTGGTCAGTTTGGTATCTTTTACAATAAAATTGAAAATGTAACAAAAATCAGTCCATTTTTTATGCTTCTGATACAAGTATCAGACGCCTTATATTCCCGGTTTGGTCCGTCCGTCTGTGAAGAAGTATCATTAAAATCTCATTAAATTCTCATTAGCTCAACAATCACAATAATCGCAAAAATTGCGCCTTTTGCATTCGCAGCAATCACATTTATAATAATAAGGAAATTAAAGCAATAATTCAACAGAAATTATGTATCAGAAGCCCGTTGCGAAGTATTGTGGATTAGATCTAGATAAAAATAGATAATATGACCTAGAGAATAAGTCTCATCAATTTAGAGAAATTAGTTGATGTGTTTGAGTAAAAATTACCTTTTCTGACTAAATAGAGAATGTTAGAAAGCGTCAAATCGTTTTTGCTCCTATTGTTTTGGTTTTTTGTGTTTCCTTGACCTGTTCAAAAATATCACATTAACAGAAACAGACGTTTTAATCTGGTTATTACTTTTTATTTTATTACAGAAAAACCCCGATTATCCGCGAGTGCCGCGAAAATTTTTTTTAATTACGAACCTCAAAAACACCAATTTTAAAACAAGCTATAACAGGGAAAGTACAACACGCCATACAGTGCGAAGGTCGAAAATTACTGACAGGTTTATTGTGCATCGAAATCCCATTGGCCTTCTCGGAATTTGTGGATGAGTGGAAGGCTCTTGCTCTGCAGAAGGTTTCTGCTGTACTGATACATATTTTAAAAGTTTATATTATAGAATATTATAGAATATCACTAATACTTCAAATTAAATTATACCAAACTCATTTATTTCATCTCTTCTACGTTTTATTGTTAATTTTTCATTATTATTTTTATTTTATTTTGTAAAACGCTTGAGGAAGGATAAACTGATGAAGCTCTCGGAAATATTGCGTTATTTTGCAGATGAGATGAAATAAATGAGTTTGGTATAATTTAATTTGAAGTATTAGTGATGTTTTATATGATTAAGACTAGAAAGGTCTTTGGTGCAATGAAGAGGATTTCTTTTAAGATTTAAGAGATCTTCGGTGGAATGAAGATGAGTATTTTGCTTCAAAGATGAGTTCGTTTTTATTTCTTCTAAGTTTATTATTTCTTCAAAGATAAAAATTAAAAGAAAACTTCAAAGATATTCAATTTGAACAATTTCTTTAATTTTTTGGACAATTGGAATGTTTGTTTTTTATTTATTTATTTTGTAATAATGCTTTTGCATTAAGTGCCGCAGAGAGCACGTTTTATTGTTAATTTTTGATTATTATTTTTATTTAATTTTGTAAAACGCTTGAGGAAGGAGGAGCTGATGAAGCTCTCGAAATATTGCGTTATTTTGTAGAAGAGATGAAATAAATGAGTTTGGTCTAATTTTGCATATTATGTTTTTTGTATAATAAAACGTAGTTTTTAGGCTGAAAATTTTTTTCATGTTTTCACCTCATTGTTAATCTTTTTTCGGGTTTTCCGCTATTTTTACTATCCGCGCTACCCTTGCCATCTAATATCGCGGATAATCGGGCTCTACTGTATATAGAAATTGATCTATAAAATTGAGGTTTTGTTTAGAAAAGCGAATATCATCTACAAAGAAATTCGTTTTTCTATTGTATTTTATGAACAAAGAACCTCATTTTTTATTTCAATAATTAGGATATCAGTACAAAGGACATCAAAAGGAAACAAATGAATTAAAGGAAGTTAAGCTGTATTAAAGCAATAAATTATATTTTTTTTTAATTAAAAATTGAATTGATCTAAAATTCAATAGTGAAACATCTGTTAATAAGAAAAAAAAAAATGTTTGGGGAACAATTACTATTTTCTGATAGATGGGGAAATGTAACAAAATATCAATCAATATTTTTTATTTTTCTGACGGATAGAATTCTGTCTTCCTGAGACCAAAACATGCTATAAACATGATACAACAAAACCTGACGCTCCAACAAAATATGCTGCGAAAAGTCACTCACCTGGATCATAACCGAACAAATCCAACACATTATCGAGAAATCAATATTTCAAAATTTGATCAGATCATTTAACTGTTGCTATTTCTGTATAATTGACCGGATTCCACTGATACATATTGTATTTAAGAAAATTATTCTGTGTTAAAGCATTATTATTTATTTTTTTATTTCAATAAAGAAGTTATAAGACAGCTTTTTTTTTAATCAATAAATAGGATGAGTATCAATGACATCAAAACGTAAAAAATATTTTTCAGGAAATTAATCTGTATTAAAGCAATAAATTATATATTTTTTAATTAAAACATGAATTGATCCAAAGTTCAGTCGTGATACATCTGTAAATAATAAAAAAAAAATCTGTTTGGGAAAAACTACTGTTTTATGATGAAATGAGGAATGTAACAAAACCGGATCCAACTAATAGACTAGACATTGTATTTAAGAAAATCAATCTGTGTAAAAGCATTATTATTTAATAATTTATTTCAATTAACAATTATTAACATTATTTTTAATCTGGTTATAAAAGAATAATTGATCTGTTTCTTGAAATATTATCGATTTCTGATAAAATGAAGAAAAAAACAAACAAACAAACATCAATCACTTTTTTTTGGGGGATCACGTACTTGTGTTCCAAGGCCTAATGAAGTAACTCTAACCAAATAAAATAGAGATTCAGAATCTACTTATTCAGTAATAGTCTTTCAAAATAAGGCATGTTATTTAGAAATCAAAAGGTAATCAACGTTTTGCAAAAAAAAAGGAAAAAAATTATGATGAAAATGTGTAATAATCTATGTAATTAATGCAGATGATATGTTCTATGAGAGTTAAATTAGGTTATAAATCATTAATACCGCTCTCAATGTCTCACCCTACTCACTGCACTTCAAGAAGTTAAATACGGGAAGTACGTTAATTGATTCCAAAAATAATATTTAAAAATCAAAAAAAAAAAAATTACGAAACTAATTACAGTGAAACAGAAAGAAAATTAAAAAAAAAGATTAAATAAAAAATATATAATTTCATTAAAATTATTATTTCAAGGCATGGCGTGAGTTTGAACAATTTCATAAATATTATTTTGTCTTTGTGAAAAGAAACTCCAGTGAACATCTTGAATTTCCTTACGGCATCAATAACGCTTTTTCAAACACACACAAATCCTGAACAATGGACCACTTGAGGTTTACGCCCCTATCGACGTCACATATGACGTGTAAGCACATGCGGCGAGAGCTTGTGGGATAAACAAACATATAACTTTGTGTGAATTACTTAAAAAATCGTCGATTTTTTATATTTCAAGACGGATGGTTCATTACTGTGCAGATCCTTATTGTAATAATTCTGTAAAAACGCTTGGAATATCCTTCTTTAATATAATATTAACTCTACATCTACACCGGTTAAAACAAAGCACATGGCTTTATTTATCCCACATGCGAAGCAGTAGCCTGGTGGGATATGATGTAACTACGAAGCCCCGCCTATCCTCAAGTGGTCCAATCCTTCTTTGATAATATATTGCTGTAGTCTTCTTCAATAGGCGATAATCAACTCTACATCCAATCTGAAAATTTTGGAAGGTTTATAATCGTTGCATCCAAATCAAATCTTTTAGTTCAGCCTCTATATCTACTAGGGTCAGTGGCGTATATAGAATATATTTTCGGGGGGGCCCAAGATTAATGTAAGGTTACGTTAAGTAATTTTAAGTAGACACCCCATGGAAACCTATCTGTTCAACCAAAAAAAAATGTTGGGAGGACATACCTTCATTATTTCGGCCCGGGCCCCCTCGCCCCCCCCCCCTTATATACGCCCCTGACTAGGGTTAAAACGAAGCACATGCCTTTGTTTATAACACAAGCCAAAAAGTAGACTGGTGGGATATTTTTGAACTACGAAGCCTATCCTCCAGTGGTCCATTGTGGAACATATCAACGCTTTCTTTTCTTAAAAGTGAAAATAGTCTTGATTCGAGCGCATTGCTCATTTATTAATGCAATTGAAATTCAGGGTCAAGTACTATTTAAAGAGAGTAAGTACTGTATGTATAAAAGAGTTAAAGCAATAAATTACAAGATATATAATTTTTAAATCAAAATTGAATTGATGTAATGAAAAATTATAATAAAAATCTTTATCTGAATACATAAATAATATCTTTTTATTTATGATAAAATAAATATCTCATATCTCATACATATCAAAAACCTCATTTGTTGCAACAACGTCGTAACTCAAAACTAATTTCTTAACCACAATTCCATTTCTCTAAATACTTTATTGCTATATTCATCAATTACTATAAGGATTTTGATGAAATGGAGTCAATCTGCCGTTTCGGCTGCAACAAAGCGGTTTAGCTAGATCTCGACTTTGGGAAAAGTAATTAGGAAGTTTTTTTTTATCTAATTTTTGATTACTAAATATGATGCCTCGTTTTGAAAGACTTCAGTAATAAGTAGATTCTGAATCTCTATTTTATTTTATTAGAGGTTTTTCTTTAGGCTTGGGAAACAGAGAAATCCGTTAATCCAAAAAAAAAAATGATTTTTGTTTGTTTTTTTTTTTCTCAATTTTATCAGAAAACATTCCAGTGTCCAGATGAAGCATTCCAGTGTCTGAATTATTTACGATACTTGTATTCTTGTGAAAATGTATAAACCTCTCTTTACAATGTATAACATGGCTGCTAGGTAGTATTTATTAGGTTGACCGAGGCGATTGATATATCCTGTGTATTTTTTTACGTTTCTATGTCCTCGATACTTATATTGAAAAAAAAATTATTGAAAAAAATCCTGTCTTAAATCTTCTTCGTTAAAAAAAAATCCTAAAGCAGCGGTTTGAAAAAATTAAAAATTCATGATAATAAAAGAAATAGGAAAAAAATCTATTAATAAACAAAGCGCATTCTGATTCAGTCTCTTTTAAATTGATGAGATACCAGAGCTGAACAGTTTCACTTGGTTAGTTCTTATTAAGTGGTAATAATTTATTGCTGGGGAATTTAAATCCGTTAAATACTTTCTTTATATAATGTCACGGAAACACAGAACTCCAAGAGAAATAAAAGTATTGATTAATATTTTTTTGAATTCCCCATTTATCAGAAAACGGTAATTTTTCCCCCAAACAGAATATTTTTTTTTCTTTTTAATATTTGTTTCACTATTGAACTTTATATCAATTCAATTTTTAATTAAAAAAATATGCAATTTATTGCTTCAACACAGATTAATTTCCTTGCATACCCGTTTGCATAATTTATTTTTTTTTTAACCTTTTGATGTAATTTGAAAAGATTAAAAGAATCCGTCAAACCGAACTCTGTTAATCTAAAAAAAAAATACTTATTGATGTTTTGTTACATTCCCCATTTTATCAGAACACGGCAATTTTTCCCCAAACAGATCAGTTTTTTGTTATTACCAGATGCTTCAACATTGAACTTTAGATCAATTCAATATTTAATTAAAAAAAATATGTAATTTATTGCTGTAATACAGATTAATTTCCTGTAACGCTCATTTGTTGCAATAACGGCATAACTCGAAAACTAATTTCTTAACTAGAATTCCATTTCTCTAAATAATTTACTGCCATATTCATCAGTGAATTACTATAAGCCGACAAACTCTTGTAAATTTTATCTTGAAAACGTGCCTAAGGATTTTGATGAAATGGAGTAAATCCGACGTTTTCGGGTTTAGCTAGATCTGAACTTTGGAAAAACTAATTTAGGGAATTTTTTTTTATCTAATTTTTGATTACTAAATATGATGCCTCATTTAGAAAGACTTCAGTATTAAGTAGATTGTGAATCTCTTATTTTATTTTATTAGAGCTTTTTCTTTAGGATTCGGGAACAGAGAAATCCGTTAATCCAAAAAAAATATGACTCTTTGTTATTTGCTCCATTTTATCAGAAACGGTAATTTTTTCTCAAACAGATCATTTTTTTTTCTGATTAACAGATGGTTCACGATTGAACTTTAGATAAATTCAATTTTTAATTAAAAAATATATAATTTATTGCTTTAATACAGATTAATTTTCTTTCATATATTTTTTACGTTTTGATGTCCATGATACCATATCCTATTTATTGATTAAAAAAAAAATGTCTTTTAACTTCTTTATTGAAATAAAATAATAAATAATAATGTTTTATCAGAGAATAATTTTCGTAAATATCTGGATACCAGAGCAGAACAGTTTCACTTGGTTAGTTCTTATTAAATAGTAATACTAAATTTAATACTCGAGAATATAAATCCGTTAAATACTTTCATTACATAATGCCTCGGAAACACAGAAATCCAAGAGAAAAAAAAAATATTGATTAATAATTTGTTGTATTCCTCATTTATCAATAAACAGTATTTTTTTTCCCCAAACAGTGCCATTTTTTTCTTATTAGTAGTTGTTTCACTGTTGAACTTTAAATCAATTCGATTTCTCCAAATCGATTTTCAATTAAAAAAAATATTTAATTTTTTGCTTCAATAAAAAAAAAATTCCTTATAAACATACGAGCTGTGCCACGCGGTGTCACCCGCGTTAAATTGGGCCTATCTCGGTAAAGTTCGGTTCTCGTCGTGTAGCCATGCCGCCGTGACGTTTATGTTTACTGCTCCACACCTATTGGTTGTAGCGTGATGTTATATAGCCTATAACCTTCTTCAATAAACTGGCTATCTAACGCAAAAATATTTTTTCAATCGGACTGCTAGTTCCTGAGATTAGCGCATTCAAATATAAACTCTTCAGATTTATAATGGTAGTATGATATATATTGATATATATATATATATACACAGTGTTACCTCCGAATAACGGACAGTGACGGGACCGGAAGTTTCGTCCGTTATTGGGAGGTGTCCGCTATTGAGGAGGACTATCTTTTTTTCATTTTTTAGCTTATAGCATGTCATTTAATGAAAATTACGTAAATCTTAATTAAATTTCTACAATTACCATTGCGATATGAGAGAATATGAACAATTGCAAATTATTTACTATATTCCTTTTTAAATGAGTGCTAATCCGTTTGTCTTATCTAAAATAATGATAAAATTAATTAAGTATATAGAAAATTAATTTCTAGCCATCCATTTGATGCCTTAAGCGTGTCCAATTCTAAAGTTTGACCGACTTCTCTGGCTTTTTCTTGAAACAAAACACCGCTTATAGGAATGTTCTTTGCATGAGCAGAGCGGAAGCATTTTATGACCACTTCGTCGATTTTGCTTGTTTCAGTTTTATGAAACTTCAAATTCTTCGAAATTTCGTTTGAATTCACCATCCACATTTTTTCTATCTCATCTTTGTCCTTTAAAAATTCACTTATCTGAGTTTTTTCCAACTTTAAAACGTTCAGCAAGACAGCGAACACTCAGCTTTTCTTTTTCAGCAACTTCAAGAACATCAATTTTTTTTCTTTCAGTGCCAATCTCTTCCTTTTTGACGCCATTTTAATTTACACTAAATTTAATCAACACGTTTATAGGATAGCTTTATGAGAAAAAGGGCCTCAGGATCATCGGACACAGATACAATGTATCAATGTAGGGGGGGGGGGGGCACCGATGTAAATACAACCATGATGTGTTTGTCGAAATGCTAATTGACAAAAAAAAAATGTTTACAGTTAAAATAACTGTCCGCTATTCAGAGTGTTCGCTATTCGGAGTGGATAACATGGAATGTCCTATTGTAAGGGACTGGGACCCGCAATAATGTCCGCTAATTAGAGGTGTCCGCTATTCAGGGTGTCCGTTAAAGGAGGTAACACTGTATATACTAAATTGGAACTAAAATATTGTTTTGCATAATAGCCCGTTTATTAAGGAAGGTTGTAGGCGATATAATATAACTTACGACCAATAGGAGCGGAGCAGTAAACAGAAACGTTAACCACTCTGACAAACTGTCGGGTGCGGCGGCGGCGACAGCGCGCTGGGTTGGGATGGATTTCCAGATGGTATTCATAGTTAATGAGATGCATTTAGTTATGTATGCATAACGTGTACGAAAAAGATACAGTAGAAACTCAATTAACCGTCACCTTCGGGACCGGGACTGTGACGGTTAACCGAATAGACGGATAACAGAAATTTCGCAATAAACATGTATAGTAACGAAATTTCAATGCTAGTTTGGGACGAAAGCCAAACAAATTAATACAAAGAAAAATCTATCGGTAACAAATAGATATCGTCAAACACCAAACAAACAAAAATAATAATAATAATAATAACTTCATAAAAACACTTATGCACAACTCCAGAAGGCTGTAGTACTCAACACAACACGCATAGTTCGAAAATTTATGGACACAAGCACACATCCCTAACTATTCTTCCAAATTTTTTTTTTTTTTTTTTTTTAATACACTTGGCAATATGTGCTTTGGTCCTTGACCTGCCATATTGTCTTAGCTGGGGAATCCCATGGTTTGAAACTTTTTCGATATAATAATAATAATAATAATAGAAACATAAAACAGTAAGCCTACTAGATAATAAGGTTTATATGTTGAAGCTGCAAACAGTCATCTTCTTCTGTTTCTTCGAGGCTCGAGCTTTTTTTCGCGGCAATATCCCGTATTTCACGGAGAAGTAGGTTTTGCGATCGATGACGGATAAAAGAGTGTGTTGGTTAATCGAGTTTCCACTGTATGTATAATCACAATTTGACGCGGGTGAAACTGCGGGTCAAAATTTAAAGGATCCGTTAATCAAAAATCCCTTAATGAAAAAAAAAAAAATAATGTTTGATGTTTTGTTACAATCCTCATTTTATGAGAAAGCGGTCTTTTTTCAAACAGATCAGTTTTTTTTTTTTGTTATTACCAGATGTTTCAACATTCAATTATAGATCCACTCAATTTTTAATTACAAAATATATAATTTACTGCTTAAATACAGATTATTTTCCTTATATATATCATTTTTATGTTTTAATGTACTTAATACATATTCGAGTTGTTTGGCGCAGCTTAGCCGCAGCTGCTTTTGCGCCATTAAACACCAACCAACCAACCATTCGAGTTGTTGATTAAAAAAAAATCACTCTTTTAAATTCTCTATTGAATTAAAAGAAAAGTAATATTAATAATTGTTAATTGAAATAAAATAATAAATAACAATGTTTTAACACCGATTGATTTTCTTAACTATAAGATGTATAATATATTTGAATCCGGCTAATTATGGCGAAGTAGCAACAATCAAATGACGCGTACTTATATGTAGCTTCAAAAGACGCAAAATCACCATCAAAACAGAATAAATTAAAAAGTACACAATCTAGTAACAAAATTCATTCTGATTATGTCTGATGTAAATTTCTGACATTCCAGAGCAGCATCTCACTTGTTTTGGCCTTTCGATGGATAAAATTCAATTTACCTAAACAAAACCTGAATTTTGTATTGATATTTTTTTAATAATGATAATATGAAGAAGAAAAAAAAGAATAAATACAAGCAGATTACAAAACTTTCTTTCATTATATTTGAGTTTTTTAATTTTAATGGATCTCTAAAAGACAGAAATCCGTCAGGAAAATAAAAAAAGATTGATTGATATTTTGTTACATTCTCCATTTATTACAAAATAGTAATTGTTTCCCAAATATTATTTTTTTTCTTATTAACAGATGTTTCCCTATTGAACTTTAGATTAATTCAATTTTTAATTAAAAAAATATGTAATTTATTGCTTTAACACAGCTTAACTTCCTTAAATTCTTTTGTTTCCTTATGATGTCCTTGGAACTTATACCCTAATTATTGAAAAAAAAATTGGTTTCTTTCTCATAGGTTCTTTGTTCATAAAATACAATAGAAAAACGAATTTCTTTACAGATGATGTTAGCTTTTCTAAACAAAACCTCAATTTTGTGTATCAATTTCTATGTAATAAAATGAAAAGTAATAACCAGATTAGAACGTCTGTTCCTTTTAATGTGATATTTTTAAATAGGTCACGGAAACATAGAAAAGCAAAACAAAAACAGCAAAAATGATTTGACGCTTTCTAACATTCTCTATTTAGTCAGAAAAGGTAATTTTTACTCTAACATATCAATTAATTTCTCTAAATTGATGAGACTTATTATCTAGGTCTTATTATCTGTTATTATCTAGATCTAATCCACAATGCTTCGCAACGGCTTCTGATACTTAGTTTATGTTGAATTATTGCTTTAATGCCCTTATTATTAAAATGTGACTGTTGCGAATGCAAAAGACGCAATTGTTGCTATTGTTGTGATTGTTGAAATAATGAAAATTTTATGAGAGTTTAATGATACTTGTTCACAGACGGACGAACAAACCGGGAATTTAAGGCGTCTGATACTTGTATCAGAAGCCTAAAAAATGGACTGATTTTTTTGTATTTTCAATTTTATTGTAAAACATGCAAAGCTGACCAATATTTTTCTTATAATTTTTCTTTCATCAATTCAATTTTCAGTTAAAAAGTTTACCTCTTGTAATTTATTGCTTCAACTCTTATACGAATAGTATTTACTCTCTTTAAATAGTACTTGAACCAAGAATTTCAAAGGCTTGAATAAATGAGTTTTGCGCTGGAATCAAAACTATTTTCACTTTTAAGAAACGTAAGAGTTTGATAAGTTCCACAATTAACGGAATTGATTGGTTTTGCGTTTGAAAAAGCTTGAATGATGCCGTAAGGAAATTGCCGATGTTCACTGGAGTTTCTTTTCAAAATCTAAAGACAAAAATGCTCAGGGAACATTTTAATTGTACGAACTCATGGCATGACTTTTTTCTGTGAAATAACGATTTAAATAAGGTTATATATTTCTCAAGTCATCCATTTTTTAAAATTTTATTTCCATTTCATTGCAATCAGTTCTGTATTTACTTGTTGTTATTTTTAATTCGTATTTTTGGAATCAGTTATTTGCTATACTACCTTCTTGGAGTACTGTGATAGATAGAGTGTGATAGGAATTATTTCTAACCTAATTTTACTCTCTTAGAATCTATCAAAATCTATAATAAATATATAGAAATTTTCAGTATCATTTTTTTTTTATTGCAAAAAGTTAACTAAGTTTTTATTACTAAATATGATGCTTCATTTTGAAAGACTTCAATAATAAGTAGATTCTGAATCTCTATTTTATTTTATCTTAGTTTTTCATTAGGACTCGGAAACAGAGAAATCCGTTAATCAAAAAAAAAAAAAAATACTGATTGATGTTTTATGACATTCCCGATTTTATCAGAAAACGACAATCTTTTCCCCAAACAGATCAAATTTGTTTTTGTTATTACCAGATGCTTCAACATTGAAGTTTCGATGAATTCAGTTTTTAATTTAAAAAATATGTAATTCATTGCATTAATACCGATTATTTTTCTTACATTTATTTTTTTACATTTTGATGTACTTGATACTTATATCCGATTTGTTGATAAAAAAAAAATCTGTCCTGTATCTTCTTTATTGAAATAAAATTTGATAATCAGAATCTACTTGAAATAAAATAATAAATAATAATGCTTTTACACACATTGATTTTCTTAAATACAAGTTATATCAGTTGGATCCGGTTTTGTTATATTGCTCATTTCATCAGAAAACGATAACTTTCCCTAATATATTTTTTTTAACAGATGATTTATGATAGAACTTTAGATCACTTCAATTTTTAATTAAAAAATATATAATTTATTGCTTTAACACAGATTAATTTCCTTATATCCCTCATTTGTTGCAATAACAGCATAACTCGGAAACTTATTTTTTAACTACAATTCCATTTCTCTAAATAATTTACTGCTATATTTATCAGTCAATTACTATAAGCCGACAAACTCTTGTAAATTTTATCTTGAAAACGGGATTTTTATGAATTGGAGTGAAATCTTTTCGGATTCTTTTCGGTGCAACGACCTTAGGTCTCAACTTTGTGAAAACTAATTTAGAAAGTTTTTTTTTTTAATCTAATTTTTGATTACGGTACTACTTATGATGCCTCGTTTTGAAAGACTTCAGTAATAAGTAGATTCTGATTCTCTATTTTATTTTATTAGAGTTTTTTCTTTAGGCTTCGGGAACAGAGAAATCCGTTAATCCCAAAAAAAATAAATATGATATTTGTTTTTTCTTCTCCATTTTATCTGAAAATATTCTAGTTTCCAGATGAAGCATTCCAGTATCTGACTTGTTTATGATACTTGTATTCATGTGAAAATATATTAACCTCTCTTGAAAAATGGCTGCTGGGTAGAATTTATTGGGTTGACCGAGGCGATTGATATATTCTGTGTATTTTTTATGTTTCTGTGTCCTCGATACTTATATTGAAAAAAAAAATCGTGTTTTAAAGCTTCTTTGTTAAAATAAAATCCTAAAGCAGCGGTTTGAAAAAATTTAAAATTCATGATAATAAAAGATATTGAAAAAAAACAACCTTTTAAACAAAGCGCATTCTGATTCAGTTTCTTTTAAATTAATGACACACCACATCAGAATATTTTTACTTGGTTAGTTCTTAGTAAGTTTTGATAATTTAATACTCGGGAATTTGATTCCGTAAAATACACTCACTTCCAAAAGTTAAGCACGGAGAGGAAAAATGTTAATTTCCGTAAGAGATCTGAATTAAAGAAGCTGAAATTTGCTGCAAAGGTAGAAAGAAGTATGCAAATTATATAGATAACAGCCAATCACGGTTTCGCGTCGAGAAATATGCAAAACAGGCAGTCGTATAATAAGCCGGCGTTGTGAAGGATGACAAGAGTTGCATATAAGTGCTGATGAAAGGTTTAGAACATTCTACGATTTGTTTTCAAGCTGGACGTGTTTCTATGGCTTTCAGAAGACGAATGGAAGATTCTGAGCGCTGGCGGGCTGTCGAACGTATTGAAGCAGGACAGTCTATAACAGGTGTTGCTCGTTTCTTCGGCGTTCATCATTCGTTATTTCACGATTTTGGAAACAATTCCAAACCAGCCGAACAGTTGTCCGAAGACCTGTAGCCGGTCGTCCAAGGGTTACGACCCCGGCGGATGATCGATATATTGCTGTTGTAGCCAAAAGCGGAATCGAAGATTGACCTCCACATGTGTGACATCTATGGTTGCAATGGCCATTGGTAGGACGATATCTGCCATTATTGTTCGTCGAAGGCTACACATGAATGATCTGTACTCCCGGGTACCACGAGTTTGTGTTCCTTTATCGGTCCAATCCAGAGAAGCACGAATTCCGTGGTGCCGCCAGCATGTGAATTGGACTATGTCTGATTGGGGTAATATTATGTTCAATGATTAGTCCAGATTTGCCCTACAACCCGATGATAAGCGTGTAAGGGTCTGGAGGGAACAAGACACACGCAATCGGCCCCAGAACATCACCGAACATCATGCATTCGGCGGTGGAAGCATCATGGTCTGGGCAGAGATTTCATTAGGATATCGCATCGACCTGCACATCTACAGGCGAGGTTTTGTGACGGCTGTACGGTATCGAGAAGAAGTCCTAGACCCCA
Source organism: Thereuonema tuberculata (assembly GCA_023159025.1). Taxonomy (NCBI): domain Eukaryota; kingdom Metazoa; phylum Arthropoda; class Chilopoda; order Scutigeromorpha; family Scutigeridae; genus Thereuonema; species Thereuonema tuberculata. The sequence continues at coordinate 68,030,602 of JAFIDM010012231.1, forward strand.
TTGTGAAACTGTTCGCTGCAGCAGTTGCTCCTTCTTTCGTTTTAATGGACGATAATGCGCGTCCCCACAGAGCTGTCATCGTTGACGACTTTCTGGAGAGAGAGGGGATTGCGCGTATGGTGTGGCCAGCTTACTCGCCGGACCTTAATCCAATTGAAAATCTTTGGGATGCCCTCGGCCGTGCTGTATGTCGACGTTTTCCACCTCCAGCCACTCTCAGAGCTTTAGAAACTGCCCTTCAGGAGGAATTGCGATTACTGGACTCTGCGGTGGTTGATCATCTCGTAACAAGCATGATCACACGCTTTAAACTTTGTATGCAGGTGAGGGGTGGTCACATACCCTACTAATGTCGGTTTATATTGTTTGTTTTTAATTTAAACATCAATTTGTTAATGTCGCAAATATGACGTCATCTTATAATTTATGAAAATTCAATATTTTGTTTATCTCTGTATGTAATTCTTTGTTTTGTTTCATGAATAAACATAGAGCTACTTACTTGCAGGATTTCATGTCAATCAAAGCAGTACTTGTTCTTTTTTTCGCATTTCACCGCTCCGTGCTTAACTTTTGGTAGTGAGTGTACTTTCAATATATAATGTCTCGGAAACACAGAAATCCAAGAGGAAAAAAAAAAGTATTGATTGATACTTTTTGAATTCCCCATTTATCAGGAAACGGTAAATATTCTCCAAACATAACATTTTGTTTTTTTAATATTTGTTTCACTGTTGAACTTTAAATTAATTCAATTTTTAATTAAAAAACTAAATAATTTTTTGCTTCAATACAGATTAATTTCCTTACATATATACAATTTGTATAAATATTTTTTTTACATTTTGATGTCATTTGAGAAAATTTAAAGAATCCGTTAAATCAGCGTTTCTCAACCTGTGGGGCTCGCCCCCCTAGGGGGGCGCGAGCATATCGAAGATCTGTTGAACAGATAGGTTTGAATGTTTTGTTTTTTTTTTTTGGTTGAACAGATAGGTTTGGAGGTTTTTTTTTTTTTCGGGGGGCGCGATGAGAGTTGTGATTGAAAATTGGGTCGCAAATACTAAAAGGTTGAGAAAAACTGCGTTAAACCGAACTCTGTTAATATAAAAAAAAATACTGATTGATGTTTTGTTAAATTCGCCATTTTATCAAAAAACGGCAATTTTCCCCCAATAGTTTTTTGTTAGGACTTAAGTTTCAAGGACATCAAAAAATAATAAATACAGTAAACTCCCGATTATCCGCTTTGCGGATTAACCGCGGACCTCTCCTGTTTCCATTTTTTTTCCTGATCAAAAAATTACGGATAAGACATCGGAAGTGCAGTGGTGCCTCAAGGAATACATTACACAAAGAAAAACTACTAAAGGAAAAAAACGAGTGAGAAAATTCATGAATTAACAAAAACATTTTTAAATCTAGAATAAGGTAAACAATAAGAGAGGCACATTTAGTGAAGTCCAAGTAGGGGTTTTTTGTGTTTCGACACGAAAAGACAAAGACAATTGACCGATTTTTTTTATTAAAAATAAGAAAATAAAGTAAAATAAAATAAAATAATTGTTTATAATGTATGTACTGCTATTTTAATCTAAACAAAACATGTTAAAGCATTTTTGTGTTGATTTTCGTCTTTTTTCGTCCTATTTCGGATTATCCACGGAATTAGCTCATCCGCCATTGCCGCGCCACCCAATTCCGCGGATAATCGGGAGTTTATTGTATACAGGAAATTACTAGAAAGCCTTCTATGGCCGACAGATGGTTCTTGATGATCACGTTTGCACGAGAATTACGAAAAACGCGAGATCTGGCCATTAGCCTCTTCAGCAGGTCTCAAGGAATGTAGTATTTTGAATGTCTGTCACTAGGAAAATGCTAGAGAAAAAATGTTAAAGTTGGATTTTTACCTTCAGCGTTGAGACGATGGATGCAGCGGCGAATAAGGTATCGGTCAAAATCACCTACATCAGTAACGGGGCTTGCTCGTGGCCGCTTCTTTCCCGGAGTCGATAAGCCTTCTTTCTCGCCATTTTGTGAGAAGACATGGATAGAGGCTATTCTCGCGTCAGTCACGTGAAATCGCGTAAATTCGGGATCATCAAGAACCGTCTGTCGGCCTAAAATCCCGCTTTGTCCGTCCATCTGTGCACAAGTATCATTAAAATGTCATTAAATTATCATTACGCACAACAATCGCAACAATTGCGCCTTTTGCATTCGGAACAATCACATTTATAATAATATAGAAAGTAAAGCAATAATTCAAGATAAATTAAACAAAATGACAAAATGAACAAGTTCTGGAATGACTAGGAAACATTATCGCAGTTTAAGGGAAAATATGAAGGAATGAAATTTTGAGATGCAATGAAATTTTCAGGTTTATGGTTTAACTTTGAGGTAGCATTAATATATTTTCTTATATGTATCAAAAGCCGTTGCGAAGCATTGTGATTGGTTTACTAATCGCTATCTCTATCTTGTTTATTTTTAAAAGGGAGTGAATTAAAATCCACGCGGCCAAAATTTTAAGAATATTGAGAGACATATTGAGAGTCATATCAAATAATTAAAAATAACGAAACATGTTTAATATAGGTCACCATACCTGCCTTTCATTTTTTTTAAATATACTTTATATAAAAAAAAATCAACAAAAAAAAATCAGTGATGGAAGCACTAGTACAACTTGCAGTGTAGTCATATTGAAATAAATGATGCAAATCACCGTGGTTAAATTATCTCCAAAAAATATTTGCAACTTAAAATAAAAGTAGCGACTTAGAAAATATTTTGCGGAAACCACTTTGCTATCCCTAGGTAGCGAACTCGTGACTTAGTGAATGTAGCTCAAATGTAACTAAATTATGATAAAAAAAATAACATAAACCCGACCAGTATCTGTTATAAATGCGATGAACATTTTTTTAAGGTATTGCACAAATTACGGTAATTTACTGTAAAAAATATGGTTGAATTTTTGGCAATATTACGATCACTATAAAAATTACACTAATGAATCGTTAGAAATTCTGCCACTGTTCTTGTAAAATTTTAATGTCACCGAATTCCTATGAAATTTTAATGGTAAAAAGTTGGCAGCCGTAATTAAAGACTAATTATCGTTTTTTTTAAACGGTCAACTCACCTTGGATTGTTGATAGAGGCGAATCTGGTGCTGTAACAGCTGCTTTGACAATCTATCTTCTTACAACCCTGGGAATTCCTACGACAGCCCATCTGTTGTTCGAATGTTTTGTGTCTCGATGTGTGTGTGTAGACTTTGTCAGAAAGGCGGGAGGTGAGGAGTTTGTAAAGTGAAGGGAGACAAGTGATTGGACGGTAGGCTGCAGGCTGTTCTGTTGCACTGTTCTTGCTGTGTGAGAGGAAAATAGACACATATTCTGGATGTTGAATTATGTCAGTGAGTGTAAGAGCTAGCTTCCCATGCAGGGACGTTAATATCTTGATCCAGAACGTCTGGACACCAGGTGCTGTCCATTTTGTGTGCATGTTTAGTGCGGTCTGTATGTCTGCGATAGTAATATCATATAAGGGTAAGAAGGGTAAGTATTCACAGAGTTGTTGTTCCTCTGTGATCCATAGTGTTTTGTCATTGTGGGGATGGGGTTGGACCACAGAGACGACCAGTATTCATGTAATGCCTCGTTGGTGGGAGTGCTTGTGCTAGGTGTAGTTGTGCATAGGTGTTTTTGTGAAGTCCTAGTTTGCTGAGACTGTGGTGCAATGTGTGAGATACCAGACCAGTGGTGGACAAGACGATGGGTACAACATGTACTCGGTCCGTCCTCCACTGCTTTTGGATCTCGTGTGATAGATCGGTGTTTTCTGCATGTTCTTGCTGATAGGTACTAGAATATCAATGAGATAGGTCTGTTTGTTGAGCTTCTCAACAAGTGTGATGTCAGGTCTGTTGTGATGTATGGTTTTGTCTGTGTGAATGGGTCGATCCCAGTACAGCTTATGTGAGGATGACAGTGATACGCTTTATGGTACGTACTTGTAATATGGGACCGTGTCCTTAATAAGTGAATGTTTGTGTGCTAGCTGTTGATGAACAATCGACGTTACCTGATTGTGTCGGTGGAGGTAATCTGTTTGGGAGAGAAGGGGACAGCCTGATATTATGTGGTCGATCGTCTCATGCGTAGTGTGGCTTTTCCTGCATCTGTCGCCATGTGTGTTTCCGTCGTGTAGGATGTGTTTCTTGTAGTTGCATGTGGGGATGACTTGGTCCTGTATCGTGATCATGAATTTCGGTCTCCCCAAACAGCTTCCATGTCGACATGAGGCTGGCTGAGTTTGTTCCTTATGGAGTTCCTTACGAGCCCATGATTCACGCAGCTACTGAGTGTGAGTGTTAGGGGTGTGAGTGTTGGAGAAGGGTTTTCGAGGTCCAGGGGTGTGAGGTGTGTGTCAGCCTTGACAATGGCAGAGTGGAGTGAGGAGTGTTGTGCTCTTTGGTGGAAGTGTTCCCTAAGTGTGTACTTGTTTTGCATGTAGGATGATGAGGTTGACGAGTCCTCGGCCTCCCTCCTTGCGGGGTCATCCTTTCCGTAGCGGACTTGGGGTGGTGCATGTTGTGTTTCGTGAATGTAGTGCGTGTTGTACGTTGTAGTGCTTCGAGTTCGGTGTTCGTCCATGGAATTATACCGAACGAATATGTTAGTGTGGGGACGACAAAAGTGTTGATGGCTTTAACTTTATTTCTGGCGTTGAGTTGTGTTTTGAGGATGTTTTGAACGCGTGTTGTGTTGTGTAATGTTGTGTAACTCTTATCGTGACATCTTAGAATGCCGTGATCTTGGGGTGTATTTTGTAGATATGAAGAGTTTGAAGGAGCCAGGAATGAAGGACAGAATCAAATGCCTTCTTGTAGTCAATATATGCAATATGTAAGTTCCTATTCTTTGGGCGCGCCTGCCGCAGGATTACAGAGTCAATAAGGAGTTGCTCCCTACAACCCTGCGAATTCCTGCGACAGCCCTTCTGCTGTTCGAACAGACTGTCTCGATGTGTGTGTAGATCTTGTCTGTGAGGCAGGAGGTGAAGAGTTTGTACAGGGCCGTTTCTACAATTAGGCAAGACTAGGCGGCCGCCTAGGGCGGCAAGATTTTAGGTGCAGCCAAAGGACGGATTCTGTTTTTTTTTATTGTTAAAATAGGATTGCGGTTTTTTTTTTGTTTTGGTGGGAGCGGCATTTGAAAGGGAGGGGGCGGCTTTTTTCAGTTCTCGCCTAGGGTGGCAGAACACCTAGAAACGGCTCTGTGTTTGTAAAGTGTGGGGAGGCAAGTGATTGGACGGTGGTGTTTCAGTGTTGTTGCTCTGTAGGTATGTGACACCCTGTTTGAGGAAAAGAGGTATATGTTCTTGGTGTTGGATTATGTCAGTGAGTGTAAGCGCTAGCTTCCCATGCAGGGATGTGAACCTTTTGATCCAGTAGTTCTGGACGCCGTCTGCACAAGGAGCCTTCCAGTTGTTTGCATGTTTTAGTAGTGTTTGTATGCCTGCTAGAATAATTTCAAGGAAGGACATGAAGGGTAAGTGTTCAGTGAGTTGTTGATCCTCTGTGATCCAGGATGCTTTATCATTGTGGGGGATAGGATTAGACCACAGAGACGATCAGTATTCATGTAATGCCTCGCTGGTGGGAGTGTTTGTATTGGGTGTAATGGAGGGAGAAGTAAGTGATCTGTAGAATTTTGTTCTGATTTTATTGGAAAGTGTTGTTCTGTTGTTTGCGTAGAGTGCACTGTTTATATCTTTGTAATCTTTTTGCAAGTGCACTGAGTTTTTGTTTTAGGGTGTCGAGATGTTCCTGAACCTGGTTATGATGGTTTGAATATGAACGGCGAGTATTTATATGCATGAATATCTTTCTAACATGGGACATAAGTTTTTTTGTTTTGTTTCCTGCACAGTATTGTGTGAGCCTGGATATGTCTCCTCTAAGGTTGCTGATGCAACCCTCAAGGCGACGTCTCCTAGGGGGGATGTATTCTTGTGACCGTGCAGTGGGAGGTATGTGGTGTTGTTTGATCCCAAGTGCCTGAATGGTTTCCTGTGCGGCGCAATAGAGTATTGTGTGTATGTCTTTTATTAATGTTTGGATATTGTCAAGGTGTTGTGGGATAGTGTGTGTGTTGAGATGCTGTATGACTGTGGAGAGTTGTTTTGATGTGTACATTGGGGAGTGGATTCCTGAGTGCCGGGTCTGTGGCTGTGTATTGTTCCAGTGCAATGTAAAAATGATCATGAGCTGCACGTAATATGTCATTAGTTGTATTATTGGGGCATGCATGCTGAGGGGTAGAGATTGTTTCTGTGTTTTCCATAATGGTGTCTTCTGGTGGGGTGGGGTGTGGTGTCCTGTGGTTGGATTCAGTGTCTTCTTCCCTAATTTGTGCAAGTATGCATGGAAGAATAAGATTGTTTACTACTATGGAACGTCGCTGATCCGCTACCCGCTGTCGCTAAGCCCTAACGGTGGATAACGTGTGGTGAATGCGTGGTGTAGTGCCTGTCTGTATCCTGTGAGTTGAGTCCTAACTATGTTATGGTGTAGAAGTCGCCCATAAGATCCTGGTCTTTATTATTATTATTATTATTATTATTATTATACACATTTTGAAACACAGTCAAAAATTCGCTCACTGGAACCTTTATTTGATACAAGTTTCAGCCAGAAACCTAAGTATCCACCAGGTATCTGCGCAATATGTATGATATTCCAAGCAGCGCTGTTTTCTGTAGTTCTGATGTTGTTATTTCAGACAACTGCAATCGGTTCAAAAATTTGGTAAACTAAGAAATCTGCGGGTGATATGGCATGTTTGTAATAACACACTCTCCTGGATATTTAGTATGGCGGGGCAGAAGTAAGAATTCCAAATTTTAAAGCTAATTGTAGGTGAATAATTTCAGCAAATTGGTTGTGCCGATAGAGAATAGTATGAATTTGCCAGCGCCGGGCAGCCTCCAATTACATGATCAATGGTTTCAGAAGCTGAACGGCATTTTCAGCAAGAGTTGTCATCCGATAATTTGGTAATAAACTTCTGATAGTTTTCTGTGTTTATTATCTGATCTTGAATTGCATTAAGAAATCCTTCCGTTTCTGGGTGAAGGTAGCCACTCGTTAGGTATTGTATTGAAAGATTCTTTGTCGCCAGATCTTCGTTTAACACTGTAGGTTATTTCCCATGCAAACCTTTTCCTTTCCAAGTATATATTATATCACCAACAGAAGCTGGGTTACATGGCGCTCTTATCTGACATAAATTTAGAGAAGTGTAGTTTTTGTCAAAGGATGCGATGCAATTGTAACAAATCTTTGCAGATTTTAAGAAATAGTCTCTTATGTCTGGCATAATCTAGAAATGTTTAATAGCCCTCTACCCTTCCCTTCGTCATATGTACAGATGGTCAACTGAGGATTTAGAACGATGATTCGGAATTTGGTAAGTAAATTTCTAGTCTTTCTGTCCAAGGCTTCAAGATCAAAGTTGCTCCATTTCAGGATTCCAAAACTGTAGGTTAGTGTATGTACTGCCCAACTATTAATCGCCTTTATTAAATTTGTAGAATTTAGCCTAGTATTGAGTAATTTGGTGAGTCGTTCAATATAATTTTTCTTAAAATGCTCCTTCAATTTAATGTGATAAAAATTTGAGTTTTGTTCAAAGCAGAGATATTTATAAGTATCTTGTGATATTAAAACTCTAATTAGAGTTTCAATGGCAGAATTCCCCGAATTATTATTACTATTATTTTCATGTTTGTATGTTTCAAACCTTGGGTTTCCCCAGCAAAAACAATATGGCGGTTCAAGGACCAAAGCACGTATTGCCAAGTGTAAAGACGTGTGCAAGAATGATTAGAGATGTGTGGTTGTGTCCATAAATTTCCTAACAATATTTGTTGTGTTGAGTACCACAGCCTTCTGCAGTTGTGCATAAGTGTTTTTGTGAAGTCCTAATTTGCTGAGACTGTGGTGCAATGTGTGAGGTACCAGACCAGTGGCGGACAAGACGATGGGTACAATACGTACACGGTCCTGCATTCACTGCTTTTGGAGCTCGTGTGCTAAATCGGTGTATTTACTGATCTTGTCTGCGTATGTTTTCTGCATGTTCTTGCTGATAGGCACTGCAATATCAATGAGATAGGTCTGTTTGTTGATCTTATCAACAAGTGTGATGTCAGGTCTGTTGTGATGTATGGTTTTGTCTGTGTAAATATGGTGATCCCAGTACAGCTTATGTGAGGATGACTGTAATACGCTTTGTGATATGTACTAGTAGTACAGGACCGTGTTCTTAATAAGTGAATGTTTGTGTGCTAGCTGTTGATGAACAATCGACGCTACCTCATTGTGTCGGTGGAGGTAATCTATTTGGGAGAGAAGGGGACAGCCTGATATTATGTGGTCGATCGTCTCATGAGTAGTGTGGCATTTCCTGCATCTGTCGTCAAGTGTGTTTGCGTCGTGTAGCATGTGTTTCTTGTAGTTGCGTGTGGGGATGACTTGGTCCTGTATCGCGATCATGAACCCTTCGGTCTTCCCAAACAGCTCGCCACTTGTCAGCCATCTGTTCGATGCTTCCATGTCGACATGAGGCTGGCTGAGTTCGTGTTGATGTCTGCCATGAAGTTCCTTACAGCCCATGATTCACGCAGCTGCAGAGTATGGGTGTTAGGGGTGGTGAGTGTTGGAGAAGGATTTTCGAGCTCCACGGGTGTGAAGTGTATGTCAGCCTTGACAATGGCTGAGTGGACTGAGGAGTGTTGTGCTCTTTAGTAGAAGTGTTCATTAAGTGTGTGTACTTGTTTTGCATGTAGGATGATGAGGTTGACCAGTCCTCGGCTCCCCTCCTTGCGGGAAGGAGTCATCCTTTCCGCAGCGAACTTGGGGTGGTGCATGTTCTGTTTCGTGAATGTAGTGCGTGTTACACATTGTAGTGCTTCGAGCTCGGTGTTTGTCCATGGAGTTATGCCGAACGAATATGTTAGTGTGGGGAAAGCAAAAGTGTTGATGGCTTTAATTTTATTTCTGGCGTTGAGTTGTATTTTGAGGATGTTTTGAACGCGAGCATGGTATATGTTCTTGAAAGCTTTTTTGATGTTTGTGTTGTCAATGACGCGCGCCTTGCTGGAAGCCCAGATACTTGTAGGTCTCTCCCTCTTCCATGGATTGGATGGCCAACCCATTGTTTAGTTCAAAACCCTCCAAATTCATAGTCTTTCCGCGTGTTATATGTAGCTTGCGGCATTTGTCGATTGCAAATTCCATCCCAATGTCTTTGGTGAACTGTGTGATGGCTTGTAGTAAATTAATAAGTTGTGCGTTGTTTGTGGCGTAGAGTTTAATATCATCCATGTAGAGTAAGTGTGTGATTTTTTATGGTGTCGGAGTGCTTGCGGTAAGCTATAACCATGTTTTGTGTTATCTAGTATGTGGCTCAGTGGATCCAAGGCGAGGAAGAACCAAAGAGGACTCAAGGAGTCTCCCTGGAAAACACCTCTCATTCAATTATGGGAATGGGATCTGTAGTGATGGAGATGCGTAGATGTAATGTTGTGTTACAACTCTTCATCGTGACATCTAAGAATGCCGTGATCTTGGGGTGTATTTTGTAGATATGAAGACTGTGTAGGAGCCAGGAATGAGGGACAAAATCAAATGCCTTATTGTAGTCAATGTACGCAATATGTAAGTTTCTATTCTTCTCGGGCGCCTGGCGCAGGATTACAGAGACAATAAGGAGTTGCTCCTCACAATCCTGGGAATTCCTGCGACAGCCCTTCTGATGTTCGGAAAGAATGTTATGTGTCTCGATGTGTGTTTAGATCTTGTCTGCGAGGCGTTAGGTGAGGAGTTTGTAAAGTGTGGGGAGGCAAGTGATTGGATGGTAGTTAGCAGAGTATTGTTTCAGTTATTATTATCTCGAAAAAGTTTCAAACCATGGGTTTCCCCAGCTAAGACAATATGGCGGGTCAAGGACCAAAGCACGTATTGCCAAGTGTATATATATATATATATATATATATATATATAAAAAAAATTGGAAGAATGAGTTAGGGTTGTGTGGTTGTGTCCATAAATTTCCTAACTATGCATGTTGTGTTGAGTACCACAGCCTTCTGGAGTTGTACATAAGTGTTTTATGTGAAGTCCTAGTGTGCTGAGGCTGTGGTGCAATGTGTGAGGCACCAGACCAGTGGCGGGACAGGACGATGGGTACAACACATACTCGGTCCTGCCTCCACTGCTTCTGGAGCTCGTGTGCTAGATCGGTGTATTTACTGATCTTGTCTGCATGAGTTTTCTGCATGTTCTTGCTGATAGGCACTGCAATATCAATGAGTTAGGTCTGTTTGTTGATCTTATCAACAAGTGTGATGACAGGTCTGTTGTGATGTACGATTTTGTCTTAGTGAATGGGACGATCCCAGTATAGCTAATTTTGTGAAGATGACTTTGTGATACGCTTTGTGATATGTACATGTAGAATGGGCACCGTATTTTTAATAAGTGAGTGTTTGTGAGCTAGCTGTTGATGAAGGATCGACGCTATCTGATTGTGTCGGTGGAGGTAGTCTGTCTGGGAGAGAAGGGGAACGCCTGATATTAGGTGGTCGATCGTGTCATGTAGATGTAATGTTGCGTTCAAACTCTTCATAGTGGCATCCAAGAATGACATGATCTTGGGGTGTATTTTGTAGAGATGAAGAGACTGTAGGAGCCTGGAATGAGGGACTGAACAAATGCCTTCTTTTAGTCGATGTACGAGATTTGTAAGTTCCAATTCTTCGCGCGCGCCTGCTGCAAGATTACAAAGTCAATTAAGGAGTTGCTCCTTATAACCCTGGGAAATCCTGCGACAACCCTTCTGCAGTTCGGAAAGAATGTTATGTGTTTCGAAGTGTGTGTAGATTTTGTCTGCGAGGCAGGAGGTGAGGAGTTTGTAGACTGTGGGGAGGCAAGTGATTGGACGGTAGTTTGCAGGGTGCGCTGTTTCAGAGTATTTGCTCTGTAGGTAAGTGACACCCTGATTGTGGAAAAAAGACGTACGTTCTGGGTGTTGGAATATGTCAGTGAGTGTAAGCGCTAGCTTCCCATGCAGGGACGTGAACCTCTTCATCCAGAAATTCTGGACGCCGTCTGCACCAGCAGCCTTCCAGTTGTGTGCATGTTTAGTGCTGTCTGTATGTCTGCGAGATTAATCTTATGGAAGGACATGAAGGGTATGTGTTCAGTGATTTGTTGTTCCTCTGTGATCCATGATATTTTATCACTGTGGTCGATCGTCTCATGCGTATGTGGCATTTCCTGCACTGCCGTCATGTGTGTTTACATCATGTAGAATGTGTTTCTTGTAGTTGCGTGTGGAGATGACTTGGTCCTGTATCGCGATCATGAACTCTTCTGTCTCCCCAAACAGCTCACCACTCGTCAGCCATCTGTTCGATGCTTCCATGTCGACATTAGGCTGGCTGAGTTATTGGCGATGTCTGCCATGGAGTTCCTTACGAGCCCATGATTCATGGACTGCTGAGTGTGGGTGTCGAGTGTGGAGAAGAGTTTTCGAGGTTCAGGGTGGGAGGTGTGTGTCTTCCTTGACAATGGCTGAGTGGAGTGAGGAGTGTTCTGCTCTTTGGTGGAAGTGTTCCCTAAGTGTTTGTACTTGTTTTTCGTGTAGGATGATGAGGTTGATGAGTCCTCGGCCTCCCTTCTTGCGGGGAAGAGTCATTCTTTCCTCAGCGAATTTGGGGTCGTGCATGGTGTGTTTTGTGAATGTAATGCGTGCTGCACATAGTAGTGCTTCGAGTTCGGTGCTTGTCCATGGGATTATGCCGAACGAATATGTTAATGTGGGGACAGCAAAAGTGTTAATGGCTTTAATTTTATTTCTGGCGTTGAATTGTGTTTTGAGGATGTTGTGAACGCGAGCAAGATATGTGTTCTTCAGTGCATTTTTGATGTTTGCGTTGTCAATGACGCGCGCTTGCTGGAAGCCAAGGTACTTGTAGGTCTCACTCCTCCTTGGATTGGATGGCCAACCCATGGTCCTGTTCAAAACTCTCCAAATTCGAAGTATTCCCACGTCTTTTAGGTAGTTTGCGGCATTTATCGATTACAAATTCCATCCCTATGTATTTGGTGAACTGAAGTAAATTAGTAAGTTGTGCATTGTTTGTGGTGTAGAGTTTAGTGTCATCCATGTAGAGTATGTGTGTGATCTTGTATGGTGTCAGAGTGCCTGGGGTAAGCCTATAACCGTGTTTTGTGTTGTATAGTATGTGGCTCAATGGATTCAAGGCGAGGCAGAACCAAATAGGACTCAAGGAATCTCCTGGAAAATACCTCTTCTTATGGGAATGGGGTCTGCAGTGATGGAGGTGTTCAGCTCGCTTCCCGAAGAGGAAGATGCGGACCATGTTTTGTGGCGGTGCTTGCCACAAAACTAGGCCTTAGAGCTTGTTTTGAAAATTTTCTAATAATTGGAGGTGTCTCTGCTTCTTGTAATGCTAATAAAATTTTGAATCAAATGAATGTATTTAAACGTTACGCAAAAAACTTTTTAACTATTTACGTGAGTGTGGTTGTGTGATTGTATAATTTCGAGCGATCCGATTTTTCGGGCATGGAGAGCAATGCAGCTGGTGGACCACGAACTTTACCGCTAGTGGACTGGTAGGGTCACGGCTACTCCATGGCGGGTGTGGTCCTTTTGTCTGTATCCCCCGGCTAATCGTCGGGTTGTCTCGGAATCTTTTTTTTTTTT
>JAFIDM010012231.1:68046605-68072538 GCA_023159025.1 Thereuonema tuberculata
AATAAGATAACTGAAGCATTAATTTTATACTGTGTGTGTATATAGATGGTTTTCTTAAAATAACAATGTGATTCACCGAACTTAAACTGAGAACTACTTCTGTTTTTAATTGAAAACTAGTCGGCTACCCGTCGCTTCGCTCCGGAAGCCTCCCTTATGTAACGGAAAACAATTTTTTATTTATTAAAAAAAAAATACACACACAAACACACACAAATTACATCAAGGAAACTAAAACTAAAATTTTTTAAAAGCTTTTTTTTAATTTAATTTTTGAGGTCTATATTCTCTCAATCTACGACTGCTTTTAGAACCACCTTGTAAATCATATATCTATGATATATTTTTATTTTTTACAGAGATTAGAATGTAGGCCTAGTGGTCTAATGGCTAAGACGTCTAACTTCTGAGCAGTATTCTACCTAATAGAAATAGTGCATCTTTCTTTCTTGACTATCTTTTTTTTTTATTCCTATTGATACTTTTCAGTGGTTTTCGAGTTAGAAATAGTGATGGTTTTTGAGTTACAAATAGGGATTTTTCAGTATTCTACCTAATTAAATACTGCTTCTTATTTCTTGACTCTTTTTTTTTTTTTTTTTTTTTTATTCCAAATGATACTTTTCAGTGGTTTCTGAGTTACAATAGTGTTCAGTATTCTATCTAATAGAAATACTGCTTCTTTCTTTTTTGAGTCTCTTTTTTTATTCTAAGTGGCACTTTTCAGTGGCTTTTGTCTTCCAAATATTGATGGTTTCTGAGTTACAGATAGTGATTTTTCAGTATTCTATCTAATAGAAGTATCGCTTCATTCTTTTTTGACTCTCATTTTAATTATAATTGTCACTTTTCAGTGACGTTTGAGTTACGTTATTGGTGGTTTTTTAATTGCAAATAGTGATTTTTTCGGTATTCCACCTCAAAAAAAGAGTGCTTCTCTCTTTCTTGACTCTGTTTTCTTTACTCCAACATCTGGCGTGTACACCCACATATTTTTCAATATCACATAGGATTTGGTTAAGTAAGAATATTTAAAATATTGCAACGTTTCGGCAATTATCGTTCTAATTGTCAGTTTCGAATTACAAATAAACTGACTGATGTGAAATAAATAAACAATCTTGAGATTCAAAAAAAAGATTGAATACATTCCTTATTGGTGGGGGAAAGGAAAGGAGATATAAGTCAAAAAACCATATGAAAAGAGTTGTAGTCCCTATGGCCTAATGGATAAGGCATCTGACTTCGGATCAGAAGGTTGCAGGTTCGATTCCTGTCGCGGATGTTTCATTGTAAAAATTATTTCTATTTTTCCATTCTCTCAGAAAATTGCGCCCGACAGACACACAGACACACAGACAGACAGACAGAAAGACAGACAGACAGACAGACAGAGAAATAAAAGATTTTAGTAATTTAGATAACGTATTTGTACTTATTCTCATCTATCAAGACTCTAATTTTTAGAATATTATTCCGTATCTTGTGTTTTTACGTGAAATTATGTTTTGGTTACGATCTTGTTATCTCGAAAACTCTCTATCTCGAATTTTTTTTTAGCGCCCCTTCAACTTCGACATATCGAGAGTCTACTGTATATATATATATATATATATATATATATATATATATATATATATATATATATATATATGTATATGTTATCGGCAATGTGTGAAATCTGGCATTCTATAGAATGCCTAGGAAATGTATAGAATGCCTAAAATGAAACATCAAAGTATGAAATGATTGCTACTTTATACATTGCTTAGGCATTCTATAGAATGCAGAGTTGCCGTGCGGCAATGTAGGTAACTGGCCGGCGGGGGCGCTTGGGTCGTTGCTTGATGATGGCGATCGAAGCTTAAGTCTTCTCACGATGTCAGTGCATGTGTATTATCTGGCTGAGGTTCCACAGACGCTCTCCCTTGACGTTTCCCCGTGGATTGTGTGACCATGTCGGAAGGGAGTGTAGTGCCAGGACAGGAATCACGCCATGTTGATATGCAACAACGGTTGTACGATGAATTATCTCAAGAAAGAGCCAATTCTGCTAAAAATTGTGTTTTTTCAACCGAAACAGATACCAAAAATTAGTGGACGATGTGAAAAAGGCAAGGCGACCATTAAGAAAGAACCACGGGACTATTGGCTGGTAAAACATTATGATGTCATGATGGTGGAAAATAAGAGTAAGTTGATCTATCCTGTCAAAGAAGGTGTGAGTGCCATACAGTTTTACGTCGCGAACTCCAAGTTATTTGACTTACTTCATAAGGCTCATTTGGCTGTTGGTCATGGAGGACGGGACAGAATGTTGAAAAACTTTCATCCAAACACAAGAACGTTACCCGTCGTGATATTGAACAGTATATTAACCTTTGTGAGCCTTCCCAGAAAAACCAAAAAGGTGTCAATAAAGGTGTTGTGGTCAAGCCAATGGTTTTTTCTGAATTCAACTCCCTCTGTCAGGTCGATCTCATCGACTTTCAATCCCATCCTGATGGGGAATACAAGTTTACAATGGTGTACCAAGATCATCTCACCAAGTTCGTGGTTCTCAGGGCCCTGAAAACAAAGAGGGCAGAAGAAGTAGCATACAAGCTCGTAGACTTGGTGCTCCAACGATTCTACAGTCCGATAATGGCAGGGAATTTGCAAACAATGTGGTAAGCAGCCTGAAGGAGTACTGGCCCACCTTGAAGATTGTCCATGGTAAGCCGCACCACTCACAAAGCCAGGGGAGCGTCAAAAGAGCTAACCAGGACAACAAAAATATGCTGTGTGCTTGGATGCAAGATCAAAAAACTGACTGCTGGAGTGAGGGGTTACGATTCGTCCAACTTACGAAGAACAGAGCTTTTCATTCTAGGATTAAAAGATCACCATATGAAGCTCTCTTTGGCTGCAAAGCTAAAGTTGGCCACACAACGTCGTACCTACCTGACGATGTTTTACAAGATGTGGAAACAGAGGAAGAGCTCGAAAAAATAATAGAAAGCGTACAAACAACAGAAGAGCAGGAAGACAGAGATGAAGAAATGCAAGAGACAGCGCTTTCTGCAAAAGACATGCATGAGAAAGCAATCCATGATGACGGAAACCAAAGCCGTGGTGAAGCCATGGTTATCGAAGAGCCTTCCATTTCCTTGGTTATCGAAGACCCTTCTTCTTCCACTACCTGCTGTGTCTGCTTAAAAGAAACCAGCGGTGCTCATACATGTCGAAAGTGTAGCCGAAACATTCATGCCATCTGTGGGCATCCCCCTAAAGACGATGCTGACGACAACGAAGTAGAAGGTTGTGGGGTTAGCATTGTGTGCACTGTTTGCTTCAATATTGAGAAAGATATCAAAAATAAAATGGAATCGAAATTGAACCTCGAAATGCAGGCCAAAAAAATGAAGAGGGATTCTGATGAAAAATTTCCTCCTGTGCCTTTGGGAGCCACTGTGTGAGTTCCCATTCCCGATGTTGACAGAGGGCGGGGAGACTCACGAAATCTGTTGGCAGTTGTTATGAGCATGACAGAAGATGGCTTTTACTGGGTTGGAACTGCAAAAGGAATCTTGAAGCAACTCTATGCCAGATCAGAATTAACCGTATGTCCAAAGGATTTATTCAAAGCGGAAGACGTTCTTGACCATTAAATTGCTCTCCCATCTGCTGCCACTAATCAGTCCACAAAAAGCGGCCAAGGATTCGTCAGGTGTATGTGCAAGACGAAATGCGAAACTATGAGGTGTCGTTGTGTGAAAAAGAAAATTAAGTGCGATTCAAAATGTCATTCTAGTCTTCCCTGCTGCAACAAGTAGCTCATTCCAGTTGTTTTTTACTTGTTTTCACTTGTATGAACATCCTGTCCTTTTTATTTAGCAATTCTTCACTATTTCGTGAAATATGAATGTGCAGGACCTAAGTGCCAAAATATGAAGTTTTTTTGTGAAAGAAGAAAATTAAGATCAATTCTAAGTACCATTCCAGTGTTACCTACGGTAACAAGTACTTCAATCTCGGTTCTGCTGTAATGATAATATAATCAATAAACGCTTTTGTTGTGCTTTTCTGTCACTTTACCTAAATGATACTTGTCATTCTATATAATGCCTAGGAATTACATAGAATGCCTAGGAAAAGTATGCAAAATCTTTACAAAAACAATATTTCATACTTTGCCTAAAACCATCAGGCATTTTATAAATCTTTAGAATGCCCGGATTTCATACATTGCCGGTAATATATATAGTGTATATATATATATAAATCCAATACACAAAACTTGAATCTACACCTATTCAAGTTTCGTAATGCAAATATTTCATTTAATGATTTGCAATTTAGAATTCAGAATGTAAAGAATATAAGAATAAAATTAACTTACATTAGGCCTACTATGTAAAATAAATGATTTTTCTAAGTATGTATATAAAATGAATAATTTTTTATATGTATATATATGTGAGAGGTTTTTATACATATAGACAAAAAAAGCATATAATTTAAAAGATAATTTAAAAAAATAAAAAATAAATTTAAAAAAACCTAAAAAAATATTAAAAAAAGAGAGCAATCTTCTTATAATAAAGCGCTTTTGTGATTTCTAAAAAAAAATTTTTTAGCTTAGTTTCAAAATTCAACACAAGGTGCCGCTGATGACGTGTTTGTATATTCGAATGTTAATACACAGAAACAGCTTTTTGAAATTAATTTGGTTTTTAAATTTCAGAAAGCTGTCCGGCAATTTTATATATATACTCATGGACAAAAAAATTAGCGCACCAAGAAATAATTGCGGGATCGTAACGAAACTTGCAATGAAGGTACATGTCGGGGAGATATGCAAATGATTAGAAATGCAGTGTGATTGCGCATTACATATAGCCGGTAGAGGGCGTTGAACATCGTACTCTGTGGAGTATAAAACAGGTAACCAAAGCTTGTTTGAGTGTGCTGAATCATTTACAAAGGAAGAGCTGAGATAGACATGCCATTACGCCGTGTTCGAAGACAGTATACGCAGTTGTCGCAGTTTGAGAGAGGGAGAATCATCGGGATGATGGAAGCTGGGTGGTCAGCTAGGCGAGTAGCTCGTCAATTAGGCCGCTCTGATTGTGTTGTGAGGAGGTGTTGGGACAAATGGACCCGAGAGATGTCATGCACACGAAGACCAGGCTCAGGACGCCCTCGACAGACCAGTCGTTGAGAAGACCGCCACATAGTCAGAAATGCACGCGTACAGCCAACTGCTTCATCGGCCGCCATCCAGGCACAGGTAGCACCTTCACTAAGGGCCGCTGTGTCTTCTCGGACCATACGAAGGCGCCTGGCTGAAGGACAGTTGGTATCGCGGCGCCCATTACGTGTGCTGCCCTTGACGCCCACCCATCGACGCCTCCGTTTGGAGTTTTGCCGCGCACGAGGAAACTGGACTGCAGCGGAATGGAACCAGGTCGTCTTTAGCGACGAATCCAGATTCAATCTCGGCAGTGATGACAATCGTGTTCGTGTGTGGAGAGCCCGTGGTGAACGCTTCAATCCTGCCTTTGCTGTACAGCGACACACCGCTCCCACAGCTGGAGTGATGGTATGGGGTGCCATTGCCTACAATACACGGTCAACCCTAGTATTGTTCCGTGGCACCATGACAGCCCAGCGATATGTTCATGAAATCCTGCAACCACATGTGTTGCCACTCATGCAACGGCTGCCAGGAGCCATTTTTAAACAAGACAATGCTCGGCCTCATACGGCAAGGGTGTCACAAGGCTGTCTCCGCACTGTTACTACCCTTCCTTGGCCTGCCCGATCCCCAGATTTGTCTCCAATCGAGCATATCTGGGATCATTTGGGACGACGAGTCGGACATCCCACGAGTTTGAACGAACTAGAGGTAAGGTTACAGCAAATATAGAGCGAAATGTCTCAAGACATCATACAGAACTTGTATGACTCAATGCCCGATCGTATCGCATCGTGCATTCGCGCTAGAGGGGGTCCAACGGAGTATTAACTCCTCCGTTCTTTTGTCTTTTTCTCTGAAATAAATTATCCTTTTTCTTTGATTTTCTAATCATTTACTTATATCAAAGTAGTCATTACATATGTAAATTTTCGTTTCATTTTAACGACTCCTTCTTGGTGCGCTAATTTTTTTGTCTATGAGTGTATATTACCTTCTCCTCCTTCCCTTTTTTTTGTACTTTTAATTTTGCCATTGCCTTTTGTGTTTTGCCTTTCGAATTTGATATTTATCTATATTTTGAACTGAAATTGTATCATTGTAGCAATGTTCGTCTGCTAGAATGAAAATAAATTATTTTCATTTTCTGAGAAAATGATCTCTTTCTCTGCAAATGATAGAAAGTTTAGTTGTATCAATTTGATGGCTATGGTCCCGTGCAGAGCCGTTTCTAGGTTTTCTGCCACCCTAGGCGAGAACTGAAAAATGCCGCCCCCTCCCTTTCAAATGTCGCCCCCACCAAAAAAAAACAAAAAAAAAACGACAATCCTATTTTAACAACCAAAAAGAAAAAAAACAGAATCTTCAATTCACCAACCAGAAAAAAAAAAAAAAAACCAAGGTCTTCAATTCACCAACCAAATAAAAAAAAAAAAACCACAATCCTATTTTAACAACCAAAAAAAAAAACGGAATCCGTCCTTCGGCCGCCCTAAAATCTTGCCGCCCTAGGCGGCCGCCTAGTCTTGCCTAATGGTAGAAACGGCCCTGGTCCCGTGAATGTGTTGCTGTAGTATAGTTATAATTTCTATTAGTAATTCCTTATTTATGCAGGTAGAGGCGTTTGGATAGTCTCTGTTGAGTTTCTCCTATGTATTTGCAGGGGTTATTACTGCACGGAATGGAATATACCCCCCCTTGAATCAAAAATGGGTCTTCGGGAAGGGCGTGGTTGTATTGTGCTCTATTGAAAATTCTGAAAAGATTATTGCTTGATGGATATGTTATGGAAATTTGAAGAGGGCGCAGAATTTTGTTCAGTATATTAAAAAGAGGTGGATGGTAAGGAATTGAAATGTTGTCACGGATTTTTAACAAGACTAATAATAATAAAAAAACTTAACAGAGAATAATCGGCATGTGGAAGCTATTAGAACACCTGCGGACAGGTAGAAGGGAAAAGGAGCGCCGGGCCCAAAGGGCTTCCCCAACTTTGACTAAGGGTGAGTTTAATAAAGATAAAAAAAAACTACTTTAATATCAAAAAAAAAATATATAAGGAAATGTAATTCTCAGATAAGCTTAAAGATACAAGTGGCAAAGGAATCACGCCTCTTGGATAGTTTGAAAACCTATGTTAAACCTTTGAAAACGCTTACCTGTCGAGGTAAAGCTCACTCAGTTATGATAAAGGAATATATAATCAACTAGACTAAGTATCTAATATTAATATAAGACAAATGGAGCTTCGCCTCGCTTCCTAGCTTTCCAGAGAGCAGATACTAACACATGGTGAGTGGTGGATAAAAAAAAAAATACCTTCACAATCGTGTGAAAGACAAAACAAGCTACTCAGGAGTTAAAGCAGGGTAAGGGGACAATAAAAAAAAAACAAGAAAATTAACAAGGGACGACGTGAACTGGGAAAGGGCGGGAAAACGGACTGGCTAGGAAGAGAGGTTCTGCTCGCGCCGGCCGGCTAATAGAGATAAAAAAAAACATGTATAAAGGCATGGTCATAACAAAATAACCGATTATTATTAATATTAATAATTACATGAAAGATTAAATTTATGTTTAAAAATGACTAAATCAGATCCAATTAGGATTCTTGAGTCGATGATGGCCTCTCACCTAAAGTGCTCTACTCTCCACCTTAGTTTATCTGTCTAGTTCCTATAGCTTTGTCCTTCTCACTCGAATAAAGTTAAGTTTAGTTTGACTTAGAATCAAGTCCGGAATGTTTATTGACAGCTCAGTTGCGACAATAGTTTATCTCGCCACAGGTTAACTTATGGAGGTTCTCCAGAAGGGCTCCAACGCGCGATAATACATAAATAGAGCTACTTACAGTCTGTTGGGAACTTCGGTGATCCTTCGGAGCGTTGCAACGATTCCATCTGGAAGGGCTGTCGGGCGGTGGTTGTTTCTTGGCCGATGACTTGTCCGATAGTCGCTGCCATTAGACGCCTAAGCCACATCGCCTTGGGTAGCCCAGCTCGCGGCTCACACTTCATTGCGATGACTTGCACCCACACTTACATTGATAAGGATCACACACACTGGGATAGATGATAATAGGTTCTCGCCGAACCTTACGTAGAAGCAAGCTCACAAAAAAAATACACCAAGAGTCCCAAGAGGGAAATGCTTTGCTTCCTCCTCCCATCACTTCCTCAGAGACTCTGCTTTTACTTACACGAATCTTTCCACTTGGCAACAAAATGCGTCAATCAGATTTTAGCGTGCGAAATCCGCAACATAATAACGTTCATTGTAATCAGTCTACAATCGACGAAAAGTCTAAATGAATTGCCTTGAAAGCAAAAGCGGAAATGTAAATTAACTAAAATTGTAAAAAAAAACAGAATCACACTAAGCAGGCGAAAATAAAGAAAAGAAATGAACATTAAAAAAAAATAATAAATTCTTACATTTTAGGTAAATAACTTTTCTCTAGAGGGTGAAAGAACAGAAAGAAAAGAAAAATGATGGAAAAAAAATGAAAAGTGTCACGGTTTGGGAGGGAGATAAAAAAATACAGGGAAAAAAAAAAGTGACACTATTTAATTGCTTTTTGCCTATTGTGATTTAAGTTATTGTAATGCGATTTTGGGAAGCATTATACAGGAAGACGGCAGATGTAACTTAGATATTAGAGATCGAATTCGTAAGGGTAAATTTGCATTGTATAACAGAAAAAACTTGTTCACAAATCAGATGGATATTGATTTAAGAAAAAGACTTATTAAATGTTACATTTGGAGTA
This sequence comes from Thereuonema tuberculata, assembly GCA_023159025.1. Classification (NCBI taxonomy): domain Eukaryota; kingdom Metazoa; phylum Arthropoda; class Chilopoda; order Scutigeromorpha; family Scutigeridae; genus Thereuonema; species Thereuonema tuberculata. The sequence goes on from JAFIDM010012231.1 coordinate 68,055,554, forward strand.
TATCCTTGTATGGTTCAGAAACTTGGACTCTGAGAAAGAGAGATGCTGAGATGCTAGAAGCATTTGAAATGTGGCTATGGAGGAGGATTGAGAAAATTAAATGGACAGACAAGGTGACTAATGACGAAGTTCTCGAAAAAATTGGGAAGAGAGAAGTTTATTAAAGAACATTAGAAGAAGAAAAAGAACTGGATTGGTCATGTGCTGAGAGGTGAAAATCTCATGAAGGAAGTATTGGAGGGGAAGATTGAGGGAAAGAGACCAAGAGGAAGAAAGAGAAAAATGATGCTGGATGACCTATTGGTTACGAGTGGATATCAAGGCCTGAAGGAGGAGGCAAGAAATAGAACAACTTGGAGGAAGAGACATTGCTGACCTTATTTGCTGCTTGCCATTGGACCTGTCTATGACAGAACACTGATGATGATGAATGCGATTTTGTAGCTTCACTGATGTACTTATTTAGAAAGGATGGAGAATAATCATTATTGATGAAGGTTTTATATATTGCATTCATTTCTGTATGGAAATTGATATAGTTACTGGACAGGTCAAGATAAGGAAATTGATATAGTTACTGGAAGGGAAGGAGTAGAAGCAAATATATTTATATGACAGATCTGAAACGTGTGACGTCTTCTTCTGACAGCGCCAAGGTGGTGAGAACTCAAACTGCATTCGGATCAGTGCGCTTTCTGCCGACAAAAGGAAGAACTGCATCAATGACGCTGCGTTGTCATCCCAACATGAAAACAATCTATGCGAAGTCCATCTATGAATTTACGGGGAAACTGTAAATGACAGTGGCAGAGAGCGCACTGATCCGAATGCAGTTTGAGTTCTCACCACCTTGGCGCTATCAGAAGAAGACGTCACACGTTTCCAGATCTTCTTTGGTTCATCACTTCAGCTGTCTCTTATTTATTCTTGTCATTTTTGTGTAATTCTCATAGCGAGAAGATGCTTCTTCTTGGAACGGAAACCGGTTCTATCAGTGTATTATATTTGTATTATATCATATTAAACAGTTTAAGCAGATGCACGGGCTTTATGATTGATTTTTAAAGCATAGGCAGTGCATGTAAAAGACTAGCAGTGATTAAAATTTCAACTTGCCAAAAATAATTCTTTTTGACTTCTGATCAACTTGGTAATAAGACTTTCATATCTAAGTTTTCTTCTTTTTCCAGAAATCATTGGTTGAATTGTTAATGTTAGGTACTTGTATTATCAAATAATTGGCAGTAGGAAAGAATCCTTGATGGTAATGTAATTGAATAATGGAGAATGGGGAATTTCAGACAGTGTTTTATAAATGTTTGACCTTGTTATCAGGCCATATTATTCCCCTTACGAAAGGATACCTTGAAGTTCAAACTCTGGTAACTCATACGATATCATTTGCAGAGGTCTTCGCGGATATTCTATTGAATTTTGTTCTAATTTCTTGTTGTTTGCTGAAGAAGACAAGACATAAAAAGGAAATATTTTGGAACGAATTTCAGAATTACAATAATTTCTTGATTTAATTTTTTGTTATTTAAATAGAGATCAAAACATAAATTTTAATAATTATAAAGTTAAAATTTTTTATTCGAATAAAAGGAAGCTTTTATAATTTTTGAGTTTCAGAATACATTGTTCTTCAGAATATTCAAATTTTCTTTTATGAATTAAGCACATAATTGTGCCAACAATATTTCATTTAATGAATAGAACAAAGAAATATAAAATTAAATGTTTGAATAAGTAAAATTGTCTCCTCAAAAAAGAAAAAAAAAAGCATTAAGTTATGAAAAGTGATGATAACATTTCGAAATATATTGAACATGAAAAAGGAAATTGTAGGAAATTAGTGAACATATCAATGCAGTATTTGAGAAATAAAATATTTTATTTTATATTTCTGGAACACCGTTGCGTTACAAAAAAAAATTTAGAAAAGAACTCTTGTTAATATAATTAAAGAAATTCTTAAAATATATAAGAAAGATTTATATAATTGCAGACATTATTAAGAACAATATATGTTTCGGTATTTTATATAAATTAAAATAAAATATTTATTTAATATAATTAAAAAAGTCATCTCAAATGTTTGTGAAATCATTATGATTGATAAAATAATTATCAGTGCTATCAATAAATTTAATATAGTATGCTGAATTAATAGAATTAAATAAATAATTTCAAACGCCTGTGAAAAATCTTTGAGTTATCCATAAATTTAAATATACTGTAATTATTAAAACTTTCAGTAAGGAATTTGTAGACCAAAATAACAGAAAACTAAAATTACTTTAATTTGGAAATTATTAATTAATGTAAACTTCATGCTCTTTTGTAACTAATTCATATTCATGAAACTATCGCTTGGATTAGAATTTCCTGAACTTGAACCTGGATACGAATTCCCTGCGCTTGTCTCTGGATCAGAATTGCTTGGACTTGAACCTGAATACGAATTCCCTGAGCTTGTCGCTGGATCAGAGCTTGAACCTGGATAAGAATTCTCTGAGCTTGTTTCTGGATCAGCACTAGCTGAGCTTGCATCTTGATCAGACTTTCCTGGGCTTGAACCTGGATATGAATTTCCCGAGCTGGTCGCCGGATCAGAATTACTTGAGCTTGAACCTGGATCAGGAACGTTTGAACTTGATCCTGGACTTCCTGTGTAAATGATACCAGTTCCTAAACATTGACAGAAAACCGATTAATTTCTCTATTACATAAATATTTTAATAATAAATATAAAATTTAATATATTCTTGTAGTATGACGTAATTCATTGAAATGTATTATTAATATTTAGCTCTAAGAATCCTTGTTCATACAATATACTGCTTGCATTCTTATGTAATAATTGAATGTTACTTGTGTAATAAGTGAGAGCTGCTGCTACAGGCTGATCTTTAACGAAACTGGATAACTAAAAGCAATACCGGTGAATTGTGGTTGAGATTCTAGTGACCCAAAATAATGGAACTAACACTTTCAAAATCTAATTATAAAAAAAAAGAAAAAAAGAATAATTTTGCAATGTTGAGACTTATGCTTCGTTCCTTAAAGAGAGAATCAGTGCTGGTATAATGTCCTTTAATTACAAATTAGCCAAAAAAAAATATATTAGGAATCATTCAAACGACCAGCATTTAGGAAAAAAAAGATAACTAATTAGAATATATTAATTTTGAACGAAAATAAGCATACAAGATTTTTTTTTAAAAAAAAGAGATTCATTTTGGTATAGTAAGCTTCACCCCCCCCCCCAAAAAAAAAAAACACTAGTTAACCTAAAGTTTAACTAGAAAACCGTAGGATGTTATGGCTCACAAAAAGTCAGTTTAATACTGAATAAGTAAGAAATAAAAACGAAAATTTCTCTGTCGCCCATCTATCGCGGTAAATATATTTCTCAAAGGTGACCCATCTTGAGATTTCTGAATAATACGGAGGGTTGTTTACAATCTATGGTAACGATTTGGATTCGGGTCTATTTCCCAGAAATTCCCTTTCTCCACCAACGATCATGCTCTATTTGATGGCCATAAGATACTGCTATCGCTCTGCAGCGCAGTTTCCATTGCAGGAGACTACTGCGAAGAACGGGAAGACTTATACGTTGCCACTCCTGCTGATAACATTTCCAGAGTCCATCCACTGAACGAGGACGTCGTCTTCCCAAGGCTCGTTTTAATAGTCCAAATGCGCAAAAATCCAAGGGCGATGCGTCTGGAGACTTCACTGGTATCTCGGTAAACGGTATAGCCTGGATTCCGGTTATAACGGAATAGTCTGTTCCTTTCGTGTCAGAAAATTCTGGGTCGATTTGGACGTATGACTGGACGCCTTGTCTTGGTGGAGACGGACCTTGGAAACGTCGTTTCCGTAAAGAGCAGGTAGTTCCTGTGTATAAATTGGTGTCAGTACGTGATCCTGATAGTACGCAGAATTCACCTTTATATTTTGAGCCACTCTCCGTATCTGTAGCTTGCCTTGATAGGAATAACCCGCAACGATCATGAATCCCTTCGAAAGTTTCACGACATTCTCTATACCAATTTGGAAACGATTTGGCTCCCACTGGGCGATAGAAAATCGCCCTTGGTTTATTGCAGTCGGACAGATAAACATATGCTTCGTCTAATGTGGCCACATATTTCCATTTATCCCCAGCGAGATGTCGTTCATACAGTTTTCTGCAATTTCTCTTAAGTTCTGAAATGTGCTTTGGTAAGAGCTTGTGAACCTTGCTTCTATGTCTCTTTTGAAGTCCCAAATCTTTATGGATAATCTTGTTTACGGTACGAAGAGATGTTCCTATCTTCGCACCAATGGTCCTTTGGGTCGCTGGATTGTTCCCCGTCACCATTTTCTTGACTTTCTGAATGACAGTCTTTGTGCGACTTATAGGTGTCCTTGGATTTGCTTGCTTTTCAGTCCCGGAAATCTGTCCTGTACGGACCAAACCAATACCAGCCAAGACTTTATGAACTCCTTTCTTCGAAATGGTGAAACCTCTTTTTCTACATGCCGTAATTATTGCGGAATAACTAAATTTCGCGTCGGAAAGGGCTTTAACGTACCCTTCCCAAAACTGTGACACTTTCGGCGGCATTTCTCCCAACAAACTAACCCGCACCCCTCCATACTAATCTTTCAGTACTCACCTGTGCGTTTGCATAAATTTGCATACCTACTATGATTGGTTGCGTCGTCACGCGCCATGCAAATCGTTACCATAGATTGTAAACAACCCTCTGTATTTGTTAATAATGCTTTAATAATAAAGTTTGATATTCAGCCATCAGATGTCAAGGTCAGTTTTAGCTGAAAAGTCAAGAATTAACAGCAGTTATCTACGTCACAACTTTGAGGTCATGGCCGACTTCTAAGCAGCACTATCTAAAAACCCGTGAACAGATGTCGACATTGTCGTTATTTATTTATAACTAAACCAATGCCCTAAAAGCTGGAAAAGATTTGTGACAAAAGCGGTAAAAAAACAATGTGAGGATAAGGTTTTGAAGATAAAAAAAACATCAAAAAGTTGTAAGTTCTATCGACCGCCATGTTGGAATGAGTGATCTGATTTAGCTGAAATACAATACCAGCCGAGTCCTTATGTATATCTAGCATCCAAAAAAAGTTTTACCTCAAAAACTCCAAATTTTTCAACGGCAGTTATCAACGTTACAAATTTGAGGTCATGTCCCGCATCTAAGGCCAGTTCCCCAAAAACCCTGAACAAATTTTTGTTAGTTATTTGTAATTCAAACAATGCCTTGAAAGTTCTCAAAAGTTTGTGGCAAAATCTCTACATTCAACGTGAATGTAAGATTTTGAAAATAGAAAAAAAAATCGTCGAAAAGTGAAAAAGTACAAGGTAATTATAATTAAAGTTCAACTTTCAACATGCTGTAAAAAAAAGAACCACTGCTCAGAATGACATGAAATTTGAACTGAATATACTCAAAGAAAGGGGAAATGGTATGGCATAAGAAAAAAAAAGTTCCAAATGTTAGCAATAGATGGCGCTTTAAGCGTCATAATATACAAAATACAAGACGTGCCCTGCGCACGTCACATTGCATTTGTTATAAAAACGCGGACTACATGGCGTTTTCCTCATATTGTTTCTGAGAAGCTCGCCACGACTCTCTCAATGAAGATCGCGCTCTGCTTGTGAAGCTCTTTTTCAAGAACGGTGTGTGTGCGCCAGAAGCTCTGAAGAAGTTCCGGACAGTAAAGGATATGAAAAAAGGCTGTGATCCGATGGCTGCCAATGGTATGGAGAAAATGATGAAGAAATTTGAAGAGACAGGTTCTTTTTAAGTGAAATCTGGCAGAGGGAGGAACCAATTGCTTCGACATCAATAGAAGATGTGGCCAGGAACTCCAGGAAGAGATGAGAGGTGGTGTGCAAACGTGCAATGCACGGGGAATTGCCCGAACTTTGGACATGCCCGTGAACACGGTGCATAAAATTGTACGAAACATTCTGCATTGATATCCATACAAAATTACCCATGTTCAGGAGTTCCTTCCTGCTCACCTGCCAGTAAGAGAAAGATTTGCTCTAGAATTTCTTGCTCGCGTAGAAGTGGACAATGAATGGCCATGGAATATTTTTTGGACAGACGAAGCCCATTTCCATCTCCAAGGACATGCCAATACTCAGAATTGCAGAATATAGGCAACGGAAAATCCGTTCGCACATGAACCAGTACCTCTTCATTCTGCAAAGGTGGTGCGGATTGACGCCAGCATTTACCTTAGGGCCATTTTTTTCGAGAAGATTGGTCGTGCAGGTCCTTTTACCTGTGTCGTCAATAGTAAATGCTATGAGAGTCTTTTGCGCAACCACGTCATTCCGACACTTCAACAGCGTGCATGTGTGGGTGGCACCATTTTCATGCAAGATGGCGCTCTTCCGCATATTGCAAAGCCAATGAAGCATCTGCTGAAGAGGCATTTCGGAAATGATAGAATTATCAGCCGTCATTTTCCAACAGCCTGGCCGTCAAGATCAATTGATCTTAATCCTTGTGACTTCTGGCTGTAGGGTTATCTGAAAAATGTTGTGTTTAGTAGTCCGATTGCAAACTTAACAGAATTGAAGCCACGCATTGTGCAGCACATTAACAACGTGACCTCTGAAACACTACGATCTGTTGTGGAACATGCTGTTTCTCGGTTTCAGCTTGTGGCAGAAAACGGTGGACAGCATATTGAACATGTCTTACGCAAGTCTCGCGATTATTAACAACCGATTTCATTGTTGCTTTTTATGCGGTTTTTGGCCTCAGGACAATTAAAAACCGATTTTTCCCATCCGATGTGGTACGACCTTGCCGTGGTAGATGGGCTTTAAACTAACAGTGTCAGAACTGTTGAATGACTTGAAAGTCATTTCTTCAGTAAAATCCCGATACAGTCATGCACATTGAACAGTATAGTTGGTTTAACGTGCAACTCATGCTATAGCCCTCGTATTGCCATTCGAATGTCACTTGTGGCCGAACCCATTTACGTTATGACGCTTAAAGCGTCAACTATTGCTAACATTTTTCTTAAGCCAAACCATTTCCCTTTCTTCCAGTATATTCAGTTCAAATTTCAGGTCATTCTGAGCAGTGGTTCTTCTTTTACATGATATTGAAAGTTGAACGTTAACTATAATCATCCTGTATGTATCGTGGGAAAAAGAATTTTAATGGAATTTATATTCGTGATCTATGACCCGTGATCGACGTTTATCACAAGGTTCCGGGCTCATCTATTCAGCTAGGGAAGAACGCAAATAAGCAGATAAATAAGCAAATAAGCAAAAAATTTATCAAATGGAAAAAAACCCAGAATAAAAAAAAAATGCACAGTAAACTTTAAGAAATGAATGAAAATGTGCAGAAATTGTATTGTTTAATAAATAGAATAAAAGAAACTCAATAACCAGAATTTGAATTTCCATTATTTAATCAAAAAAGGAAAATAAAAAAAGTAGACAGCTACCAGTCGCTTCGTTCCGGAAGCATCTGTTATAAAACGAAATCAACATTGTATTTATTCAAAAAAATAAATTATGTCAAGTAATCTAAAAGTTGAAACTTAGAACTAAAACTACAAATATATTAATGCTTAAATTCAATTGCGTTGACCTTATCACAATGCTCTTGTTGATTGACAACGCTCGTTGGACATTCCATTATTTCGGAAAGAGTTAACTATGGAACAATGCTGCTATTGTCTGGCAACGCACTTGTGAAATTCCATTGCTGTAGACAGAGTTGACCATACAACAATACTACTTTTAACTCTTAATGCGTTTGCGAACTTCAGTTGTTGCGGACAAACGCACACAAGCTGTTTTTTTTAATAATATAGATTCTAAAAAAATATTTGAATAAGTATCTTTTAGAATAAATAAGAAATGATTATTGTATTCCAGAAAATGAATGCTTCCTTAGATATTTAATGTGACGTTATTACAACAATCAAATAAAAATCGAAAGGAATAAAATATTTAGAATAAAGAAATATTGCCTTAAACAGCGGCGATTAAATTATAATTGGGTCTTTGAATATCTCTTTCAACACGAATGGCAATATTACAAAAATCAACCCTAAAAAAAAAATAGAAATTTCAACACTCATCCAGAAAATATATTTTATTGAGCTATTTATAAGTAAAGTAAGTAGAAATATTACAGAATAATATAAAATTAATTAGAAATATAGAAAATGCAAATAAAATGAAGAAAAATCTGAACACTTGAGAACAAATGAATTTTCAAATTAAAAATTGAGGCGAATATTTTTTTGTTTCTTCCAAAAAAAAAGCCTTCTCTCACAAAAGCTTTTATTTTGACTGAGGAAGCTCTAACTTGGAAACATGTCCATAATAATATTTAGAGAGAAATTCTTAATGTTCTGAAAAATGATGTTGTGGCTTACAATAAAAATTATTATTTTTTTTTTTTTTTTTAAATACTGATATGATAATCAATGACATTGTGCTTACATTCTAATGAAATTATGGCAAGTTAATCAAATCTTAATTCCGATATTTGCCTGAAAACAATCTTCAGATGTTGAACAACTGCAAAAACACATGAATTAATGAAATATGATACTGAATGTTAAGAGTTGGAAATTTCTAAACATCTTCACATTTGGAAATTTCCAACTCTTAACATTCAGTATAACATTTTTGTTATCCATTTTCCAACGTTCTCCATTAGAGAATTTTGAGTTTCAGTTACCTTTGCTTCAACTGAACAAAGAAGTACTCTAACGATGCTACCAATTGTCTATTTTGACTGTAGAATATAAGAATGTTATTCCAATAATTTAAAAGAGTATTATTTAAAAAAAATAATTTCTAGACAGACACACTCCTATGTTAATTTTAAAGCAAAATATAATGAGATAGACATTATTAGGAATAGGAAATTAGCAGAAATATCAAAATTAACTAAAGTAATTAATATAGAGTAGTAAAATTAAACTTATTTTATTTAATGTTTCCTTTAACTTATATCCCGCTCTGAATTAACCATCTCCAATGAATTATTCTACAAAAGATACAAAGATGACGAAGTTCTAGCAAATTCTATTTGAGGTAGCATGGCGTTTAAACAGCATTTTAATACTGAAACATAAGAAGTAATGAAGTGCGGCGCCAAATGTCTGGAATGGGACTTATGCTCTTGCAAAGTAGACTTTCATAGGAGATTAATCTGAGCAATGTTTCTTAATTTGAATAATATTGTCCAGTTTTCTGATTCAATTAACTTTCCCTCTAATATTGGTAAATATTTATTCTGAAAATTTATCGATTGAAACAGTCTTGACAGCATTATTCACAAGAATATTAAGGAAACAATAAATTACACTTTAAAGCCTATAGATAATCAATTCTATATTATTCCTATTAATGACCACCAGTCATGGCATAGCGATCTATAAGCAACTATCTTTAATGCCACATGACATTTGATAAAGATTCTTTTTCGACCGTTAGGACATTTTCATTAATTTCACTTTGTAAGTAGCTTCATAAAAAATCTCAAATTGACATTATAATTCCACAATTAAACCACTTTTCAAATATCTTTTTTGAGATGGAAGACAATTATTTATGAGTTATACCTTTTTACATAATTATTAATTTCAGATCTGGAAAGATAATTATTAGAATTTTATATATTTCTATCTTAAATTGTAAAGAAGGTTGTAATTGATTTGATTTTTTTTTTTAAATTACCTGCAATATTTTTCTTTGAACAGGGAACATCTCCTTTTTCGACGTCAATTGTGCCTCGACTAAAATCAATGTCTGATTTTGAAATTATTTTGGCCCAGGATAGAAGATCTCCATCTGAAAATTTACAGTTATACTCATCCATGGCTGGAAAATGTAATAAACAGAAATATCAGTATTAGAATACAGATTAAAAAGATTTTGAATAGCATTATTGTTTTTAAAAGGAATTTTAAACAACTTTATTAGCAAGGATAATCCAAATGTTGCAAATATTTAAAATGATACTACGAAAAAATACACAACATTAGTACTGAAAAAATTATTATAAATCGGCTGAATAGTCTATTGTTTCGATGAAGCTGAAAAATGTAATCAATTATTTTTATTAGTTATTTTTAAACATTTTTATCATTAGCTATTATAAAGAAATTGAATTCAGAATAAATTTACTATTTTAGCGCAATATAGGAATAAAAAATTTTTAAGCAATAAATAACTTCATAAAAATTAGAGATTTTTGTTATCACTATCATAAACAGCATGACACTAAAACTGGATACGCATTTGTTAACCTCAGCGATGCTGAACTGATCTGTACGGCTCGCGGTGATTTGCGAATAGCGGGCATCACATAGTGCATCACCGGAAAAAGAAATGAAGCTTTCCTACAACTCATCAGTATGTGCCGCAAAGTGTCTTTTATCCATTAAAGTTAGGTATGATGGATCTTCTAAGCAACGATGAGATATTATTTAAAAACTTTTTAGTTATCTCTATGGCTAGAGTACAACGAAAGACGGTTTAGTGGGTCTGTTAATATTCTTCAAGCTGAACCAACATTAACAAGAGACGTATGACTTTAGAAGGTGGCAGTGACTTGTATGTTGGGGCGTGCATATTTTCGAAACGGCGGCAAGGAATAAAACTTGTGTTAAAAGTAAATCTTTTTATTTTTATTATTTCAGCCTAGTATAAATAGTTCACTACAAATTAGAAAGTAATTGTGCGGTCGTTTGGCGAGAAACGAGCAACAACTTCACAGATTCGCTTTGACTTTCTTGTTTTCTTTTGTTGATTTTTATTTATAAACCTCTTAAAGCCCATTTTCTCTTTTCTTACAAGTGTTTGCTAAATATCTGTACTCCGATAAATAAAATCTTTTTGATCACTCAGAAATTTAAAAAAAAAAGAAAATATGAATGATTGCTGATATCCTCGTTTAAGCAACGCAAGTCTTTCGTGACTGTCTGTCTGAAAATGATTATTCCCGCGAATCTCACACGACAACATGATCAGTCTGCCGCCGATCTTAAAAAGGCTACGAACTTCGGCGTAAGCGAACAAACTTCTCGTTTGTCGTCACAATCTCTTCCTGAAATCAGTTAAAGTCCGCTAACGTTGTTTTTTTTTTTCAAGATAAGTGCTCACTGAGCATTAAGCTTATTTCATTCCAAACAATCTAATCGCATCGTCTTTTAAGTGGTCTTTCTTACTGAGTTTCCATTTATTGGGTGAGTGCAAAAGTTCTACCCGTTTTTATTACCCATAAAGAAGAGCAAATAAACGCAAAATGAACAGTACGTATTATTGTGCATAATCCCCATTGCTATCTAGGACCTCTTGCCATCTTTCTGATAGGAGATGAATCCCACGGCGGTAAAATTGTGGAAGTTTCGAGTCAAAAAAGTCTTGGTTGGCAGTTTTCACAGCATCAAGATCATCAAAGATTTTTTGACTGAAGGAATTGTTCAAAGCACGAAATAGGTGATAGTCAGTTGGTGTCAAGTCAGGAGAATAGGGAGGGTGGGGTAAAACCTCCCAACCAATGCCCATTAACTTTTGGCGAGTGATAACAGCAGCATGTGGCCTGACGTTATCGTGATGAAGGATAACATCGCGACGATTGATGAGACCTGGCCACTTTGCTACCAAATTTGAATGCAGCCTGTCTAACTGTAGACAGTAGAAGGCAGCATTGATAGTTTGGTTGAATTATTCCCTGCACATCCCACCACACACTCAATAACACCTTCTTGGGATGAAGTTCAGCTTTCGAAGTCGATGCAGGCGGATCAGAAGGGCGACACACAGCCCTACGGCGCTTTACGTTACGGTACATAACCCACTTCTCATCTCCTGTCACAATTCGTGTCAAGAATGGGTCATTTTTGTATCGGGAAAGCAAGGAAACACAGGTGGCGATTCGGTCATCCCGTTGCTTAGCTGTAAGGTTATGTGGAACCCAATGATCCAACTTCCTCGTAAAACCCAACTTAACCAGCCGTCTGTTGACCGTTGTCCGGTGTACGTTGAAGGTCTCCGCTAATTCTTGCATGGCTAGGTTCGGGCCGTTCCTTAGGGCTTGGTCAATATCGTCCTCTCCAACGTTTGATGGCCGTCCACTCCTAGCCTGATTTGGCAGCTTCTGTCTCCTTCCCTAAATTTACGAAACCATCGACGACATGTGCTTTCGTCTATTGCATCCTCCCCATAACCTTGACAAACATTGCGACATGCTACGGCTCCCGTACTCTTTTTATCGAACTCGTATAACAAACAATGTCTTATATGCTCTTTCTCGCGTTCCATGTTATACCCTGTGATATTTTTTTTGAGATGATTAACTTTGTGAGACACGATGCATTTATATGTGAGGCATCCACACGTTTGATTGGCAGACGATTTGCGTCATTACAATGTCATGTGTGAGGGCAATTCCATTGCAAATTTCCATATCCAAAAACGGGTAGAACTTTTGCACTCACCCAATAATTTGATATTGAATGATTTTTCTTGTTGGTGATTGATTGTACAAATATACTTAAACCAGGAAATTTCGATAATTGGTTATGGCTATATTCATGACGTTTGATTTTGACGGCCATATAGAATATGTTTCCGATTAGAAATTCGGTGCCTGATTTCAACACCTTTAGTTTCATCATATAAATTAAAGAATCCAGATAAATAATTATGTATTGAATTTTCAGACCAGCCCAATAAAATTTGTAAGTGAAATATTACATAGCTTGAGCATCTGTAATAGCTAGTAAATATTTTAAGAAATTTTTAATTTATATTTTATCTCAGAGTTAAAATATTAGTTATAGCTATTTCAATATTATATTTCAAATTAAACATAATTTTATCATGAACAGAACGTGAAATTGAGTGCATTTCCAGTGATTACGTTGTTATTTTTTTTGGATGTTTCTTTATGACTTCGATAAAGCATAAAGAAATTTCAGACAAATAAAAAAGAAACGTTGTAATGCCAGTAATTAATAAGTTTTAAGATAAAGGAATTACAAGATAATAGCATTAATATCAAAGCAAAATATTTCAAAGGAGGAGGGGGGGAAGATAAATAAACAAATAAAGATAAATAAACAAAGAAACAAATAAAATAAACAAAACAAATTTTATAATAAATGCAAAGTGGAAGATTTTATATTAAAAATTACTCTATTAATCTTAAAACAAAACCCGACAACACAGGCTAACTTTAAACGAACAATTCATAATTTATTTGTTATTGCAATACCTCTTCAAATACTTTAATTAAAAAAAATTGTCTTTTTTTTACAAATTAAAATTTTATACGGTTATCATTCATAGGAATTAAAAAACAAACTCTTAAAAAATATAACATAAATTAACTACTTTGTCTTGAACAATATCTTTATTTACTTTCGATATTTCCTTTCTTTAAACAAGAAATTTCTTAGGTTTACAAGTGAGAGTAAGAAAAACTTTCTTCTTCCTCTAAAAACTACTAAATTCGTTGTAAATACAAAATCAATAACTGCTTACGTGCCTAATACAAAACTTTCTTTAACTAATTAAGTCAATAATCAATTGAATAAAGTTTTGTATTAGGCATGTAATCGGTTATTGATTTTTTTTTTCATAACGAATTTAGAAGTTTTAGAGAAATAAGAAACTTATCCTCATTTGTAAACCTCATGAAGTTTCTTGTTCAAAGAAACGAAATATCATAAATAAATAAGATATTATTCAAGGACAATATAGTTAATTTACATTATATTTTTGAAATATTTTGAAACGAGCATTTGGAAATTAAATAAAAAAATAAAACAAAAACAGTCTTGGATAAAAACAGTCATTGTAATATTAATCAAATAGGCTTCTTTATGTAAATTTGCAATCCACTAAGTCGTTAAGCATAAGCTTTCTAAGCTCTGATTAATTAATCAACTAAAATGACTTATAAATTAAGTAAATAACCATACAATAAAGCTTCAATATTCTACTGTGAAAATATTCCAATACTTCCTTGTAAGAATTAAAATTCTTATTTCAAATGTATTCAATTCAAATTGATCTAACTATAATTAAATTCAAATGTAATTAAAATATTTACGTGTCGTTAAAACTATTTGTGAGAGCCAAAGATTCGACACCTGGTCGCATATACAATGTTAAAACGTCAATGTTAAAATAATATTTTTTATTTTTTATTTTTTTTTTACACGACGACTCCCGAAGGGAGAAAAGTTACAATGGCAGGGGGGGTAAATTTTTGTTTTTTATTTTTATGCATTTGAAGAAGATAAAGTAGAGGTATCGAAACGTACGTCGTGCTGTAACATGTTTTAAAGATGTTTTGAAGTATTTTTGGTTTTTTAAATATTTTAAGACGTTTTAACATTGTATATGCGACCAGGTGTCGAATCTTTAGTATCTAACTGTAAAGCATTCAAAATATAAATAGCTTTCCAAAAGTGTAAATTACTTGATTATACTTTAAAAGTAAGACACTAATAATAATAAAGATCTCTTTAATTTAATCTTCTCTAATATGACTCAGAAGAATAGAAACTCTTCCTTGGTGTTCAAATATCGCGAAAATTAAGGTAGTACGAATGAGATACGACGACAACACCATGTTTATTGTGTAGAGTCATTCCATCTGAAGTCATCCAGATTTGAATAAATTGGTTGCATGACCATTTCAGAAAAATTTGTTTTTTTCCTGACTTGTTTACCCGTAAAGACATAACAAAACCAGGTTTAATTTTTTTCCCCTTCAATATCCATTGCAGCCATTTTTCATCATGTCCGACGCTCAATTTCAGCAAAATCAGCATTTATGGAAACTCAAATATCTCTTTAACTAAAAGAGATAAAGATGTAATTCAAAAGCAATTGATAAGCTTTGAAATCCTCTTATCTTGTCTTTCCAAAAACGTTTGCAGTTATTTTTAAGAAGAAAGCTGAAATTAAAGCCTAAATTTTGGGTTTCAATTTGTGTAAAATGCAATTTTCGGATTTAAATTATAGTACGAAGGGGACAAGTACATGACTTCAAACTTTTACTTTTGATTGGTCAGTGCCAAGAGTGTTTACAGCCAAAAAAATCATCCCTTAGAATTTTACTCTTTCTTGTAATGGGGTCACTAATGTTGCTAAATATCGAAAAACGCGAAATTTAGAACGTTATATCTCTGGTGAGGGAGCTGCAAAAAAATCTGAGACTTTCAGGAAACCAAGCTCTAGTAGGAAGTTAACTACAAATTTAGATAGCATCCTATTAGAACTTGGTTTCCTGAAAGTTTTAGTCTTTTCTGGTAGTCTTTCTTAATATTAATTAATATAACTAATAACGAATTCACTAATATTTTACTAGTTGTCAGTAATTAACAGCATTTATATCAGAAAAGTCTACGGAAAACAACTATGGAGTAAGGCGATTTAATTTCAGTTATTCTATTTTCATTCAAATAAAAGAATGCATGAACAAATATAAATAAAATAATTATTTAAATTTTTTTTTTATTATACGACGTTTTTAAGACGGACTAAAAAGTTTAAAATAATTAAAATAAAGTATAAAATAAAACGTGGGGCGCTTGCAATAGATAATTGAGTTGGTGTGGGTGGAATGTATATTATCTTGCACCCCATGTTTTTCGTTATGCTTTTTTATACTAATTATTTTATCCATTTTAGTCCGTCTTAAAAATGTGGTATATTAAAAAAAATATTGTTTTAAAAAATTATTTTCTGCTTTTTAGTCTTGTGTATGCAATTTTTCAATCGACTTTAAACATTTAACACGAATTGAAATTTTAAACACGATAAATTAAAAGAAAAAAAAAAGCCTCTGCCTTGCAATGCAAAAATGCTGCCTTGCAACGCACGGCAAATCAGAGCAGACGCGCCATGCGGCACCGACCTGTTATCCGAACAATTAGGGCTCCCAACGAACAGACAGACAAGAAAGCGAGTTAATATTGCATTGTCATCCGTTTCTTATGTTTAAAGTTTCAAGCCGCTAGCTCAGTGGGAAGTTACTTTAAAATCAATTGCAAAATTTATACCAAACAAACAGAAATTGAAGAAAGCGAGCTAATAAAAACGTGTCAATAATAAATGAACATAAATTATCTAAGAAATTTAACAAGAGGAAATATAAATAGATAAATTATATTGATAAAGAATCAGTCCCATGTTAACTACTGCATCTGGTTTTCGAACCTCCATATATAATTAATGTAAAGTTCCATGATATTCTCAAACCATTTCGAAATAATACCTTATTTCAATACTTTGATGTGCCACTCTATTTACGATGTAATTGAAATTTTTGACAGTGTAATGAAATAGAAAAAAGCAACTTTGAATCGAAAAACATAATCCTACTTGTGAATATTTAAAATGCAAAAAACAAATTGTATGATTCAAAAATATTTCCACCAAATACTTATTGTAATCCGAAAAAAATTAATAGAAATGTTTACAAGTAAAATAAACACATTGCTTTAGTGCCTAAAGAACAGACAACAGTTAAAAACTTATATATCATTGTTAAAAGTGGCAGACCTTACAACATGTAGCACGATATTGTTATAAAATAAACAAAAAGCATGAATGTTAAGCCGTGCGAACACCACGCAATTTTACTGCAACTTAGTTGCGCGATTTTGACGTCACGAGTTGATATAAACCTTTGGCAAGCGCGAACACGATGCAACACGGATATGCAACTCGAAAATGCAACCGACCCATGACAACGCAGATTTTAAATATGTCACGTGTGACGTCAAAGCAAAATTCGGTTATGTCGTTTCAAACATAATATAAGAGTGAATGATTTGCAACATTTGATAAATATTTTTTTTTAAATTATTAGCCGCTGTGGAATTTAATTTTGTGAGAAATTCAATTTTTAATCCCTGATAAAATTAAATTAAAA
>JAFIDM010012231.1:68078823-68091259 GCA_023159025.1 Thereuonema tuberculata
TCTGATCCGAAGTCAGATGCCTTATCCATTTGGCCATAGGGACTACAACTCTCTTTATATGGTTTTTTGACTTATATCTCCTTTCCTTTCCCCCATCAATAAGGAATGTATTCAATCTTTTTTTTTGAATCTCAAGATTGTTTATTTATTTCCCATCCGTTAGTTTATTTGTAATTCGAAACTGACAATTAGAACGATAATTGCCGAAACATTGCAATATTTTAAATATTCTTACTTAACCAAATCCTATGTGATATTGAAAAATATGTGAGTGTACACGCCAGATGTTGGAGTAAAGAAAACAGAGTCAAGAAAGAGAGAAGCACTCTTTTTTTGAGGTGGAATACCGAAAAAATCACTATTTGCAACTCAAAAACCATCAATAAATGTAACTCAATCGTCACTGAAAAGTGACAATTATAATTAAAATGAAAGTCAAAAAAGAATGAAGCGATACTTCTATTAGATAGAATACTGAAAAATCACTATCTGTAACTCAGAAACCATCAATATTTGGAACACAAAAGCCACTGAAAAGTGCCACTTAGAATAAAAAAAGAGACTCAAAAATGAAAGAAGCAGTATTTCTATTAGATAGAATACTGAACACTATTGTAACTCAGAAACCACTGAAAAGTATCATTTGGAATAAAAAAAAAAAAAAAAAAGAGTCAAGAAATAAGAAGCAGTATTTCATTAGGTAGAATACTGAAAAATCACTATTTGTAACTCAAAAACCATCACTATTTCTAACTCGAAAACGACTGAAAAGTATCAATAGGCATAAAAAAAAAGATAAGAAAGAAAGATGCACTATTTCTATTAGGTAGAATACTGCTCAGAAGTTAGACGTCTTAGGCATTAGACCACAAGACCTACATTCTAATCTCTGTAAAAAATAAAAATATATCATAGATATATGATTTACAAGGTGGTTCTAAAAGCAGTCGTAGATTGAGAGAATATAGACATCAAAAATTAAATTAAAAAAAGCTCTTAAAAAATTTTAGTTTTAGTTTGCTTGATGTAATTTGTGTGTGTGTGTGTGGGTGTGTGTGTGTTTTTTAATAAATAAAAAATTGTTTTCCGTTACATAAGGGAGGCTTCCGGAGCGAAGCGACGGGTAGCCGACTAGTTACTATAAAAATGAGAGCCAAAAATGAAAGAAGCAGAACTTTTATTAGCTAGAATACTGAAAAAACACTCTTGTAACTAAGAAACCACTGAAAAGTAACAATCTACAGTATATTACTAAAATCTTTTATTTCTCTGTCTGTCTGTCTGTCTGTCGGTATGTCCGTAGCAATTTTATATGAGAATGGAAAATAGAAATAATGTTTAAAATGAAACATCCGCTACAGGAATCGAACCTGCAACCTTCTGATCCGAAGTCAGACGTCTTTTTCATTAGGCCATGGGGATTACAACTCTCTTTGTATTGCTTTTTGACTTATCTCTCCTTCCCCTTCCCCCATCAATAAGAAATATTGCAACCTTTTTTTTGAATCTCAAGATTGTTTATTTATTTCTCATCCGTCAGTTTATTTGTAATTCGAAACTGACAATTAGAACTATAATTGCCGAAATGTTGCAATATTTTAAGTATTCTTCCTTAACCAAATTCTATGTGATATTGAAAAATAAGCGCGTGTACACTGCAGATGTTGGAGTAAAGAAAACAAGACAGAAAGAAGCACCCTTTTTATGAGATAGATTACTGAAAAGCACTATTTTTAAATCAAATACCTGGCATCACGTCAAAGTTAAGAACTTACTAAGAACGAGATTGTCGATTACATCAATCGAGTGATAAGTCAAAGAATACAAGGTGAGACTAGAGAGTATTTAAGTGAGAATAAGATTGATACTTCTGATAATCCACAATACGACCATTTCAATCTGCCTGAATATCTGAACTCATTGAATCTCAGCGGGTATTCGTCAACATCGTTTGTCATTGAAGATTGGATCTCCAATAATGTTGTTGCGAAAAAATAAATCCCAAGTTTGGACACTGCTACAGAACTCAATTTAAATGCCGTACATTCGATAATGATCTCATAGAAGCCGAAATTATAATAGGAACTCACAAAGGAGATTTTGTTTTCATCCATCGGATGTGTATGAAACTAAACGATAATCTACTTCTATTCACTTTCACAAGAAAGCAATTTCCGATCAGGCCTTCTTACACGATTTTTATCAATAAAGCTCAAGGACAAACTCTAATAAAATTGCCATGTATTTGGAGAACGTTGTCTTCACTCACGCACAACTTTACGCCTTTGAGTCACAAGTCGTCAGAATTTGGTTAACTTCACTCGAAAGAATAGTCACAATCTATTCGTCGCCAAGAATTTCGTATTCAAGGTACGATCTTCACTCATCATCTATATTAACAAACATCCATCTCAACATATCTCATCTTCAAATATCTATATCAATCAATTTGCACTCGGGTAATGGTTGGAATTAAGAAAAGAGATTCAAGAAAGAAAGAAGCACTATTTCTATAAGATAGAATACTGAAAAATCACTATTTGTAACTTAAAAACCAATGTTCTTTGTAACTCAAAAACCACTGAAAAGTATATCATATTACTAAAAGCTTTTATTTCTCTGTCTGTCTGGTGCAATTGTTGTAATTTGTGAAAATAGAAATAATTTCTACAAATTCACTATGGTAATTGAACATGCAACCATCTGCTCCGAAGTTAGACGTCTTAGCCATTAGACCACGAGGACTACATTCTCATCTTCATAAAAAATAAAAATATATCGTAGATATATGATTCACATGCTGGTTCTAAAAGCAGTCGTGGATTAACAGAATTTAAACATCAGAAATTGAATTAAAAAAAAAAAATTTTTTAATTTTAGTTTTAGTTTACTCGATGTAATTTTGTGTGTGTGTGTGTGTGTGTTTTTAATAAATAAAAAGTTCTTTTCCGTTACATATGCGGAGGCTTCCGGAGCGAAGCGACGGGTAGCCGACTAGTACCTCTTCAAATATTTTAATTAAAAAATTTTTTTTTTTTTTAACAAAATAAAATTTTACAGGGTTATCATTCATAGGAATTTAAAAAACAAACTCTTAAAAATATAACATAAATTAACTACTTTGTCTTGAACAATATCTTTATTTACTTTCTTTAAACAAGAAACTTCATAAGGTTTACAAGTGAGAGTAAGAAAAACTTTCTTCTTCCTCTAAAAACTACTAAATTCGTTGTAAATACAAAAGTCAATAACCGATTACATGCCAAATACAAAACTTTCTTCAACTAATTAAGTCAATAATCAATTGAACAAAGTTTTGTATTAGGTATGTAATCGGTTATTGATTTTTTTTTGTATTCATAACGAATTTAGAAGATTTAGAGAAATAAGAAACTTATCCTCATTTTCAAACCTCATGAAGTTTTTTGTTCAAAGAAACGAAAATATCGTAAATAAATAAGATATTATTCAAGAACAACGTAGTTAATTTACATTATATTTTTAAAATATTTTGAAACAAACAAAAACAAAAAACAAACAAACAAACTTTACCTAAGACTGTTGTAATATTAATCAGATAGGCTTCTTTAAGTAAATTTGCAATCCACTAATTCGTTAAGCATAAGCTTTCTAAGCTCTGATTAATTAATCAACTAAAATGACTTATACATTAAGTAAATAACGATGCAATAAAGCTTTAACATTCTACTGTGAAAATATTCCAATGCTTCCTTGTAAGAATTCAAATATATCTAACTATAAAACATTCAAAGTATAAATAGCTTTCCAAAAGTGTAAATCACTTGATTATACTTTAAAAGTAAGTTGCTAATAATAATAAAGATCTCTTTAATTTAATCTTCTCTAATATGACTCAGAAGAACAGAAACTCTTCCTTGGTGTTCAAATATCGCGAAAATTAAGATAGTACGAATGAGATACGACGACAACACCTTGTTTATTGTGTAGAGTCATTCCATCTGAAGTCATCCAGATTTGAATAAATTGGTTGCATGACCATTTCAGAAAAATTTGTTTTTTTCCTGACTTGTTTCCCGTATAACGACATAACACAACCATTTTTGTTAACCATTTTAAAGGGACATTTTTCCCCTTTAAATATCCATGGCAGCCATTTTTCATCATGTCCGACGCTCAATTTCAGCAAAATCAGCATTTATGGAAACTCAAATATCTCTAACTAAAAGAGATAAAGATGTAATTCAAAAGCAATTGATAAGCTTTGAAATCTTTCTTTGCTCTTATCTTTTCTTTCCAAAAACGTTTGCAGTTATTTTTAAGAGGAAAGCTGAAATTAAAGCCTAAATTTTGGGTTTCAATTTGTGAAAAATGCAATTTTCGGATTTAAATTATAGTACGAATGGGAAAAGTACATGACTTCAAACTTTTACCTTAGATTGGTCAGTGTCAAGAGTGTTTACAGCCAAAAAAATAATCCCTTAGAATTTTACTCTTTCTTGTAATGGGGTCACTAATGTCGCTAAATATCGAAAAACGCGAAATTTAGAACGTTATATCTCTGGTGGGGGAGCTGCAAAAAAATCTGAGACTTTCAGGAAACCAAGCTCTAATAGGAAGCTAATTACAAATTTAGATAGCATCCTATTAGAACTTGGTTTCCTGAAAGTTTTAGTCTTTTCTGGTAAGTCTTTCTTAATGTCAGTAATTAACAGCATTTATACTTCATATTCTATCTTGTACTCCTATTAAATTAAATTAGAAAACTCCATCTACGGATAAATTTCATTTTATTACTGGTGATATTTCGCGGAGAATACCATCTTCCCGCTTTTTCAAACCGTTTTAAATAACAAAGATTAACATTTTAAACTGGAGTAACAACAATTTCAGATATTACAGATATGTGGATGACGTCATCATATTTTGGGAGGGAACTAAACGGCAATTCAACAAATTCTTTAACGAAATAAACTCAATCAGCCAACATATTAAATATACAAAACAAGAAGAAGAAAACAACAAGATTAATTATCAAGAAAACAACAAGATTAATTATCTGGATATCACACTTGAGAACCAAGATAACAAAATTTCATATGAACACTACACCAAAAACTTCCAAAGCAAATACTTCATCAACTACAATTCAGAACATAATATGAAAATTAAGAAAGCTGTAATCCAGAACACAATTGAAAGAATAACGGCCTACACTAGTAATAAAGAAAAATGGGACGACAAAATAACCAATTTTAAGAAGATCTTAAGAATTAATGAGTACCCAGAACCATTCATTAACGGATGTTTACAAAGATTTGAAAATAAAACCAAAAGACAAGAAGGAAACATAAGACAAGAAGGAAACAAAACCACATTGGCATTTGACAAAATTATTAAACTTCCGAATGGGATTCAAATCAACAAAAGAATAGCTGACATATGTTCAAATAATGCTATTAGAATAATACACAAAAAAGGGCAGAACATCAAATCCATATTATATAAGAATGAAGAAGAAGATGAGCAAAATTACAATAAGATTAAGAAAATCATGGGGACAGTTTATAAATTAAAATGTAGAACATGCGGAGCCGTATACTTTGGAAATTCAGGACGAATGCTAGAAGAACGAATAGAAGAACACGTAACAGCTTTCACGAACAATCGACCTAAAGTATCAAACTGGGCAGAACACTGCATCACAAACAACCACAACCCCGACCCGAAAGTCACAATTCTCTACAAAATTCAAAACAAACATACTAGGTACCTAATCGAAGCATGTGTCATAAAAACCTTCCAATGCATAAATAAAGACAAAGGGTACATGGTTAACCCGAACACACTGTCGTATTTCCAGGACATGACAAAAAATCAGAGAGAGAAATTTCAGTGAACCAATTCCTTGTTAGCAACAATTGGCTGTGTTAAAATGTTTCTGTGTTAAATTGGCTGTGTTAAAATTATAATACATTGTTACATTGTTAGTAAATATAGGTTGTGTTAAATCATTAACAATTGATTTTATAAAAATGTCTTTAATTATTGTAATATAATATGTCTGTATCGTGCAAACCAGTGAATGTAATGGAAGTTAATCTTTGTTATTTAAAACGGTTTGAAAAAGCGGGAAGATGGTATTCTCCGCGAAATATCACCAGTAATAAAATGAAATTTATCCGTAGATGGAGTTTTCTAATTTAACACCATTTATATCAGAAAAGTCTACGGAAAACAACTTGGAGTAAGGCGATCTAATTTCAGTTATTCTATTTTCATTCAAATAAAAGAATGCAGAACAAATAAGTTAATTTTTTTTTATTATACCACGTTTTTAAGACGGACTAAAAAGTATAAAATAATTAAAATTAAAGTATAAAATAAAGTGGGGCGCTTGCAATAGATAATTGAGTTGGTGTGGATGGAATGTCTATTATCTTGCGCCCCGCGTTTTTCGTTATACTTTTTATACTAATTATTTGATCCATTTTAGTCCGTCTTAAAAATGTAGTATATTAAAAAAAAATATTTTTTTAAATAATTATTTTCTGCTTTTTAGTCTTGTGTGTAAGCAATTTTTCAATCGATTTTAAACGTTTAACACGAATTTAAATTTTAAACACGATAAAGTAAAAGAAAAAAAAAAGCCTCTGCCTTGCAATGCAAAAATGCTGCCTTGCAACGCATTGCAACTCAGAGCAGACGCGCCATGCGGCACCGACCTGTTATCCGAAGAATTAGGGCTCCCAACGAACAGACAGACAAGAACGCATGTTAATATTGCATTATCATCCGTTTCTGAGCTATGTTTAAAGTTTCAAACCGCTAGCTCATTGGGAAGTTCGTTTAAAATCAATTGCAAAATTTGTACCGAACAAACAGAAATCGAAGAAAGCGAGCTAATAAAAACATGTTAATAATAAATGAACATAAATTATCTAAGAAATTTAACGTGAGGAAATATAAATAGATAAATAAAGACGTAAGCACACAGTCTTTTCATATCTTCAGAAATGTGTGTGATTACGTCTTTATTTATCAAAACATAAATTATATTGATAAAGAATCAGTCCCATGTTAACTACTGCATCTGGTTTTCGAACCTCCATATATAATTAATGTAAAGTTCCATGATATTCTCAAACCATTTCGAAATAATACATTATTTCAATACTTTGATTGAACCACTCTATTTACGATGTAATTGAAATTTTTGACAGTGTAATGAAATAGGAAAAAGCAACTTTGAATCGAACAACATAATCCTACTTGTGAATATTTAAAGTGCAAAAAACCAATTGTATGATTCAAAAATATTTCCATCAAATACTTATTGTGACCCGAAAAAAATTAATAGAAATGTTTACAAGTAAAACAAACACATTGCTTTAGTGCCTAAAGAAAAGGCAACAGTTAAAAACTTATATATATCATTGTTAAAAGTGGCAGACCTTATAACTGTAGCACGATATTGTTATAAAATAAACAAAAAGCATGAAATTTCAAAATTGTTACTCTCGCATGGAGGAGTATCAAGTTCAAGTCCGAGTTCTTTACAAAGCTAATGTTTCTGTACAAGAGTCATGGTTATTTATTTCTCTCAAAGTAAGAATTCTGGAGAAATAAATAAGGCAAGATATCTCTAATCCATTAAATAAAACGTCAGATGATTTTTACTTTTTGTTTTTGATGAGTTTACTTTTTGAGAATTTATTTCGTTCGTAGAATTTAATTACCCTGCAATGCAACATGACAAGGTCCAGAACGACGAACGGACGCTAATTTAACTGAAAAAGGGATATGAGAGAGTCTACTAAAGCAAAGTAGCAAAGTTAATGAGGAAATCTACAGTTTAACTGATAAAGAAGTTATCATGTAAAAAGAAATAATAAACATTTCGTTTAGGAAATCGATTCAGACGAGAAAGAGATTAAAAGACGATATTCTTAGAACTGTTGAATCGTATTAAGTTAAAGAAGACTATTTATCATATTCAATTCTTAAAAAAGATTATGGAACTAAGAAAATTTACTTAAGATTGAATTATAAATACATTATATCAAGAATAAATTAAGTTTTTTTAATTTAAGATAATGGGCTGATTTTAAAATGATTTCAACTATATTTTAGTTTATACTACTATTTTATTCACTTCTATTCTTAATCAAATACAAGTATTTACTTCCATGTGGAGAAGTAAACACGTAAAGTTACAAGTAAAGTTTCCACACTACTATTATAACAGCATCGATTGTAAGGTTCCGCTATTCAGTAGTGTTGTGGTCGGTAAGCTGATTTATGCATAGAGGCTGTCCGTAAACTAAGCCACGCTAATTTTTGAGCCTCCACCCTTGTATTATTTTTATCATAATCTTGTGAAACCTCCTCCCTAATATTATGTCACAATATCACGGCCCCTCCCTAAATTTATTAAAAACTAAGTACTTTTAACAATAAGTATTTATAAGATTCAGTTCGGAACGCCAATTAACCAGTTCAACGACTATCAGTGGTAGAATTGATTGAGAACCTTAACTTTAACTGGCAAACAACCCTATAAGATCTACTATAACAATAGTAAATCAATTATTGTGTCTGTTGATCTCCAGGCAATTAGTTAACTACCAAAAATAAAAATAGAAGCCTGAATATATTTAATTCTCATTACAGCCATTTTAATTCTCGCACAAGCTTCAATCTGTGTACGAGACTGTTATCTTGTTGGAAGAGAAGCGGGCCTTCCCCAAACTGTTGCCACAGAGTTTGGAGGGCAGCGTTTTCCAGAATGGCCCGATACATCGCTTAGTTCACGTTGTCCGTCACAGGAACTAACAGACCCAGGCCGAACCACGAAAAACATCCCCACACCATTATGCTTCCGCCACCAAACTTAACAGTTGGCACAATGCAGTCGGATAAATAGCGTTCACGGGCATCCGCCAAACACACATGCGTCCATCGGACTGCCAGAACATGAAGCGAGATTCATCACTCCCCAGAACGTTTTTCCACTCCTCCACATTCCAAGGGCGGTGACCTCTGCACCATAGCAACCGACGCTTCGCATTGACGACGGAGATGTTCGGCCTCTGAGCGGCCTCACGGCCGTTTAGGTTGGCCGCTAAATCAAATAGTTTAGCTCTCAGCAACAGCCCTCTCAACGTCCGACGCATGTTAGAATTCCGTCGTCATCACTACCAACGGAGATTTGCGATTTTGCTTCCCTACTCTCTTCAGGCTTCAACGGCTTTGATCAGTTTGTTTTCTCGGTCTACCACTTCGTGTAGCTGTCGTTTCACTGCCTCGACGTTTCCATTTTACAATTACATCATTGACAGCTGATTTCGGCACGTACAGCATGTCAGCCATTTCACGAACCAATTAACTACAACGGTGCATTCAATTATCATGCCACGTTCTAAGTCACTGAGCTCGCCTGACCTACTCATTTTATCGGGAACGCAGAATTAAAACCGCCCAAGCCCCCACCAACGCTTTTATAGTCCCCCACCAATGCATCAAACCTCCTTCCCTGCCCGATCCACTTGGTTGAAAGGTGTCGGATACTGTTGGCCGTAGCGTAAAATATAGATGAAAAAGAAAACCAAAATGATGATATAGCGGAATTAATCCGGGGGGAAAAGAAATATATCTGACTATCAAAGACTACTGAACTCTAAATTAAATTAAACATATTTGCTATTGTTGAGAAATTACTGATAGTTAAGAATTCGAAATTTTGCATTGCATGTAATGTGACGTTTCAAAGTATCTAAACCCATCCTCCTACCTCGTCACAATTTGTTACGCTAAACCCAACCCCTCCCCACCCCCTTCCGTAGTCTGTGTAATTTATGGACAGCCCCATATCTAAATCTCTTTACTTCTTAAATATTCTTTAATCTCCCGATACTTGATTCAAGTACCCTTTCCCTTGATCACTCAGGATTATTTTTACAATTCAAATTTTTTCTATTTTACAGAATTCACAACTTGTCTTGCTTTACTTTGATTATCCATATGAAAATTCTCTATACCTCTTAACAATCTGTACTTATCACAGTTATTGTGATCTAATCTGTCACGCAACATTCATTTTTAACACTGTTTATGCAACGTTCTTGTTAAATCAGCTTATTTCCTATTTATATAAGTTTGAAATTTACTTTCTTTAACTTCGCACTGAGCTTCGAAAAAATTATTTGTATGTTGTCCTCTTGGGAGGCACAATGTTATATTTTGTGCATTACATTACTCTTCAAAAGTGGGCCTGATAGCCGAGTGGTCAGGGCGCTTGGCTGCGGTTCGATTCCCGGCCTCGGCGGAGGGCGGGGTTTTTCCACGCTCCTTTCAACTCCAAATGGGTCCTAGGGTCTACCCAGCCCTCTGTGGAATGGGTACCGGGTTTCTTTCCCGGGAATTAAAGGTGGGCGGGCGTCGGGCTGACCACCCGACCTCAGCTTCGTCCCGTTGGTCACGAAACGCTGGGAGCCTGACCTCCCGCGCCCCAAAGGCCTGTCCAGATCTATAGAGGGACACTTTAACTCTTCAAACAAAATTAATTTTCGTAAACACATTTCTAATGAAACTTCACCTAAATTCTTCGAATTCTAAATTCTTAGATTTCTAAATACAGTTTAAAATGTTTTCAATATTGGATTCTTAGAAACTAAACATTACTTTCAATCCTTTGAAATGAAGTAACGAAGTATCTGTTTCAATACGGATCTGTTTAAAAAAAAGGGAATTCAAAATTTTCAACTTCCCTTGAATTACAAAATTAAAAGAAATGTCAATTATTCTGTTAAATATATTAAATATATTCCTACCTTGTTTTGCTGTAATGGCTCGGCTAAATACATTGGCTTGGAAGATCGAACCTTTTGAAAACTTGGAATCATATCCTCCAATATATACTGTCATGTTCCCTTGTTTTAGAACTGGGGAAAAATCTTCTCGCTTTGTATAATTTTGGACACGGTTTCCATTAAAATAAAAAGCAATAGAGGTTTGTTCCACAGTAATACAAATATGAAACCATCCTGTGTAATTCTTGATACTGTAGTCATTAGCTTCAGTTTCCGCTTCCTTACAATCAGATTCAGAGTAACCATATAGGTCTCCATTTTTCAAATCTATATATCCCATTAAAAACAATTCAACTTCAAAAGCGCAACCATCTTTAGTCACGTAAATATCAAAAAATCTTAAATAAGCATTGTCTTCTTCTTTTATCCAAGAACAGAATCCAATTTCATTGCCTGGACCGTATATTCCTAAATATTTAATTTTACTCTCACTTTCAAAATTCAAAACATAATCTTCAGTTTTAACAAAATTTACAACAAGTAAAATAAAGATATTTGAAATATAAACTTTCTGATAAAGCATCTCAAGTTACTTAAATTACAAAGCTAAATGATTTCAGATATCGAATTGTAATGCTAACTGTTCCAACAGACAACAACGAACAAACGTTTGTTTTAAAGGAATGCAGTTTGTATGTAATGGACTATAAAAAAAAGAAAGGCAGATGTTTCAATACAACGTCACGAAACATATGGAATTGCACGGATTGCCTTTATTGGCTGGAATAAATCGAAAAACAATAAATTAAAATCGTGTCAAATTAAAAAATAATAGAAAGAAATGTTGAAGTGGGTCTTAAGTAAAATTTTAATAATATTTCCATTGAAAAATAAATAAAAATAAAATGTTCTCTTATTATTATTACAAAATTCAAAAACCCTAAAATAAAATTTTAAAAATATTTAAAAATACAGTGTTCTCTTACTATTATAACAGATTCCCAAGAAAGAAATCATGTCTTATTTTATTTAAAGCAATATTCATATTCTTTATCATTTTAATTTGAACACTAACATCAACTCATTTCATGGGATGACGTCGTTTTGACGAAAAGGCTATGGTTGAACGGTGATTTACCTTTAAATCCATCAAAATAAAATACTTATAAATGTAAGTATAAATATTTAATACTTTTAACTCAAATCACGCTTTTTGACTGTAACTGAAATGATTTTTCTTTCCACTGGAAACATTTTAAAGGCTTTTTTATTTAATTTGAAGATATCCGTAATTTGTGAGACAATCACAATTCGTTTGGAAAAATAGTGAAATGAAATATGTCAAAATAAAGAAACAAATTGATATCATTAATTAAGCCGCACACCTGATTATCAGGTGTACGGCTTAATTAATGATACCAATGAAATTCAGTGCACATAATATATTATTTTCAATTTAAAGAAAAAAATCTTTAATATATTCTTACCATTGACATTTCGATATTAAGAAAAAAGACGATTAAATTTGTTACTTTTATAAGAAAGGAGCCTTAGTTGTTTTTGAAAATGAAATGAAAAACAAAAAAGAGGAAATTATTCTCTTAAGAAATACTTCTAAAATTTATCAATATTACTTTATGATATGC
>JAFIDM010012231.1:68091359-68104848 GCA_023159025.1 Thereuonema tuberculata
TAAAAAAATACATGGGGAAAACAAATTTGGTTCCATTTGATTGATTAGGAGATGAGATATTCAAGAAAATACGTCAAAAAAGGGGCGTGGCACAAAAGAAAAAAACTTCAAAAGTTCATATCTCGGAAAATACTTGACCTAAAAATGCCATATTTTGCAGAATGTCTTATCTTATGACTCTTTATATGCAAATAAATTTTCATAAAAATCTGTGATGATATGGTGAACTCATCGGGTGATTTGACGTGGAATGACCTATAGATAAAAATAAAGGAGAAATGAGCAGAGATGTTGACACAACACATACCAAGGAAGAATGACTACTGTCCAGGGAAGGGAAATGTTTCACAGACTGCGTTTACAAACACGTCCAGACATGGAAACTTTGTTTCGTGTTTCTCAGTTTCCAATGGGAAACAAGAAACATTTTTTTTTGTTATCCATTTGAAATTGAAAACAAGAAACATTGTTTTTTTCTCGAAAAAACACGAATTTGTTTGTAAAGTGTTTCCGAGTTGTTTTCAAACAATTTCGAAACATCTTCAAAAACAAAAAGGAAACAAAAAAAACATGTTTGAAAACAATTTCCAAACAATGTTTCCTGAAAATGTTTCCAAGTGTGGACTGGGCTTCATAAGTATAGATAATAGATACACATTGCGTTAACGTCAACCTGAATGCAGCGCTGTAGTTACCTGCTAATGTAAATCATGGAACGGTCAGCAACTCTCGTTCAATGTCACGAGCAATTTGAAAGTAAGTCCAAGCACAATCTTTTCTGACAATCAGGCAGCTATTCAATTAGCCACAAACTATGTCAACAAAAGCGAAAGTCGACACATAGATATTAAATACCACGTCAAAAGAGAAGCTGTAGAAATGAAAGAATTATTGATTATATTGAATCAAACAAAAATATAGCAGACGGCTTAACTAAACCTCTTGGTTCACAAAGGATGAATGTGTTCATTAAGTTATTGGGAATGACTCCTTCAATAGAGTAAAATTACATCTCCATTAGAAGCAGGGGGAGTTTTGAAGGAATTATAATTTAAAGTATTGTTATTTAATGAGATTTATTTTATTTGTGGCTTCTAATGTAAATTAAAATTAAATAAATCCTAAAGAAAATAACAGAAGAAATGCTATTGAATAAAAAGACGAAAGGATGCAAAGCAGCTCCGTTCAGTTAGTCACCATTAAGCGATATCAGTCCGAATCCGACGTCATGAACACGTATGCGAGGAGCGTCGCATCCCGATTGGTTAGAGCAGTGCAGAGAGAGGTTCTA
This sequence comes from Thereuonema tuberculata, assembly GCA_023159025.1. NCBI lineage: Eukaryota > Metazoa > Arthropoda > Chilopoda > Scutigeromorpha > Scutigeridae > Thereuonema > Thereuonema tuberculata. The sequence goes on from JAFIDM010012231.1 coordinate 68,092,651, forward strand.
CCAGACAGAAGAGCGTGTCAAACGGAGTAGCGACAGAGAAGCGGGAAGTTTGAAGAATGACTGTCCGAAGAGAGTCGCCAATTCCCGGGTTCCACGAGAAGACGAGCTTCAAGAAATGTGGGTGTTGTTTTTCAAATTAAAGGGAACCGGGTTGGCGAAGATAGAACTTTGGAAATTTCTACAGTACAAGAGCAGAATTAAATTAAACGAATTAACGTAAGAGAAGATTCAACTAAACATTAAATTGAGAACGGTGCAAGCTGAAAGTATCAAGTCTAGTGTGCTTCGATATCGCGAGTGAATTACTGAAGAAGAATTAAAGTAAAATAAATCAATATATTAGTGCTTCAGACTAAGTGTGTTCAACGAAAGATATAACTGAATAAGAAGTTATTCGAATGCTGTAAATAGTGATTTATTTATTAATTTAAAGTATTAATTAGTGAATAAATTATAGTTACATTTATCTACTACTAGCCAATACTGATGGCTTCAAGTCGAAGCTAAATTTTGGAACCGATATGTAAAGATTATTAGTGAACTACAGTATTACAGTGTTATAATGCTCCATGATATCTGTGTTACAATTACTCAGTGGACATTGAACGTGATACAGAATTCCAGACGATTAGATGCTTGATGCGAGATTGAAGATAAAGTGAATACACGATTAGCTCAGTGATCCAGACGCCATTGTAAACTGTGAGACTCTAATTGAATATTCAGATAACGTTTCATTTAATGAACAATTAATAAACTTTAGATACTTATCTAATTTCCTAGTCGAATATATCGATATTTGTTATTTCTCAATATGGATTCCAAATAAAATAAAAAAAAATAAACCAACTACTAGTTTGTCTACAAAATATATTATGTACTAATGGATCTGGGCAATGATTTTTCAGCATACAATGTCTAGCCCATTCGGAAATCTTACTATTACCTTTCTCAAATGCCGTAGTGTGCTCTTTTACACGTTCCTTCACCATCCTACCTGTGCTTCCTATATATATATATATATATATATATATATATATATATATATAAATCCAATACACAAAACTTGAATCGACACCTATTCAAGTTTCGTAATGCAAATATTTCATTTAATGATTTGCAATTTAGAATTCAGAATGTAAAGAATATAAGAATAAAATTAACTTACATTACTAAACATAAAATTTGCCGGACAGCTTTCTGAAATTTAAAAACCAAATTAATTTCAAAAGGCTGTTTCTGTGTAAGTATTAACATTCGAATATACAAACACGTCATCAGCGGCATCTGGTGTTGAATTTTGAAACTAAGCTAAAATTTAGAAATCACAAAAGCGCTTTATGATAAGAAGATTGCTCTCTTTTTAATATTTTTTTAGGTTTTTTTAAATTTATTTTTTATTTTTTTAAATTATCTTTTAAATTATATGCTTTTTTTGTCTATATGTATAAAAACATCTCACATATATATACATGTAAAAAATTATTTATTTTATATACATACATAGAAAAATCATTTATTTTACATACATACATAGAAAAATCATTTATTCCTCATACATACACAGAAAATTTCCTAAAACATACTTCAAAATATTAAAAGTAAAAGATGACAGTTATCAATTCAAACTCAAAACTTCCTCAAATAGAGGATTTAATTCTAAGTTGTCATGAGATAACTTGAATGATCAAAATTTAACAAGTCCTGTTTAGAAGATTAATGATTAAATAAAATAATGAATATATTTAATTTTATATTTTTTGTAAATTTGAAATTTAAATTTCTTTTGAAATCGAGTAATATAAGTATTTAAAACTTTGTTTGGAAAATTATTATTTTTAAATTCATTAATGAGATAATTCAAATTATTTAAAAAATCATCTATTTTAGAGTTAGTGGTAAGATATCTTTTTAATTCTTGTAAAAAGATATTTTGAAATAAATTAAAACTAACATTACTTGTAAATTTGTGAAATCTGTTTATTTTGAAAGGAAACAAAAATGTTTTATTAAATAATTGTATATGAGGTATTTGCTGAGTGAAATATATTCTCAAATCTAAAAAATCCACAAATTCAGCATGAATATTGGTTTGCTGTAAGTTAATAATGTTGTTATAAATTTTTTCTTCTATATAATTAATATTAAATTTAGTATTAAAAATAATTAAATCGTCTATATATCTAAAAATTTTAAATTGGAAAGGGAATTCAATACAAAATTGATATTCAAAGGCCAATAGAAATAAGTTAGCAAGAATGCTACTGTAGTTTACTCCCATTCCAATACCTTTAATTTGGGAATATATTTCATTATTAAATTCAATATAATTATTGTATAAATTAAATTGAAGAAAATTAATAAATGTTTTAATAGGAATTTTAAATAGATTAGTAATATTAAATTCTGAAATTAAAAATTTTATTTGCTGTAATAATGAATCGAATGGTATATTTGTAAATAAATTTTCAAAGTCTGCTGTAATTATATTAAAATTTTTGTTATTATTCACATAATTAATAACATCATCATGGTTATTAATGAGCCAATAAAAATCCGGATTAATTTTACTTTTAATAATTTCATGTAATTTATTAAGAAAAATTTGCAAAATAATATTTGATTGCTTTAATATGGAATTAGTTGTGCTGCATATCATTCTAAATTTACCTGTTTTGTGAATTTTTGGATTTAAAAATAAATAATTTAGATTTTTATTGATATTAATTTTCTTATATTTAAGTGTTTTAAATTGTGATTGAAATTTAGAAATACTTTTATCTAAATTGTTTAAAATAAATTCTTTAGTTTTGGTAATTTTTAAAAAAACCGTTTCATCATTTAATAATTCTTTAATTTTGTAAAAATAAAATTGTTTTCAAATGATAGCTAAATTGTTGTGTGCCTTGTCTATAGTTGTGAAAATATGCTTATCTTGATATGTTGATATAGTTTTTTTGATTTTGTGTAATTTGAATTTATAATCTATAGCATTGGTAACCCTGTCATATGAATGATGTTGAATGTTATTGATTTTGGATATAAGATTTTGTTTCCATTCTATAAAATTTTGATAACATAAGTTATATTTATAACTGATTTTTAGTATAAAATTGTTTATGTCTTTTGTAAATATATTAAGTAATTGTTTGTGTGTTTTGTAATTACACAGAAACAGCTTTTTGAAATTAATTTGGTTTTTAAATTTCAGAAAGCTGTCCGGCAATGTTTTTGAAAGTGAAATGATAAAAAAAATATGAAATTACTATCTTAATAATGACATTAAAAATATTTCTAAAATTTATCAACAATACTTTATGAAATTTTAATTTATCAACAATACTTTTGATTATATATACTTGCAATCCCTACATTGTAATGCATATATCACCCCCATTCTATTTAACTGTGTATCTTTCCTTGTTCTCTCTTTCTTAAATAGTGTTACCTTTATGAAAAACTAAATTGACTTCATTAATTTTACAAACTTCCTTAACATGTTTGTTAATTTTTAAACCTATTGGTAAGTTGATGCTTTTTTTGAAAACCTTTTGTCTTATTCAAATTACCTGAAATTTTCTCAACTTTCCTATTTTTGAAAAATTTCCTAAATGTCGTTTCGATGAATTCATCTGGATATTCATTCATTAATATTCATTCATTATGTCGGAACGTTGATTTATCTTTAAATCCATCAAAATATTACATATATAAATCAAAATAAAATATTTATAAATGTAAGTATAAATATTTATTACTTTTGACTCAAATTACGCTTTGTGGCTGTAACTGAAGTGATTTTTCTTTCCACTAGAAACATTTTAACGAGTTATTTTATTTAATTTGAAGATATCCATAATTTGGGAGATAATCATAATTCGTTTGGAGAAAAAAGTGAAGCGAAATAAGGCAAAGTAAAGGAAAAATCTTTAATACGTTTTTGCCATTTTCCATTTAGATATTAAAAAAGAAGAAAAATAAGTATATTATTATTGCATGAAAGAAGAAAAAGGAAAAAATTATTGAAGAATCATTGTTTTTGAAAGTGAAATGATAAAAAAAATATGAAATTACTATCTTAATAATGACATTAAAAATATTTCTAAAATTTATCAACAATACTTTTGAACGTTATGAAATTTTTTTTTTCCGAAAGCAAAAATAACTTTTGATTATAATTTTCTCCGTCAACTTCAAAATGTATCTTTCAGCCTTATCCTTATTGTGGACCGATCGTAAAAGTAATTTTAAATGTAATTATCTTTTAACGAGACGACTTACACAAGTTTGTGTAGAAAATTTATTTTTTTATTTTTATAAAATATTTATATTATACGACAAAATATTATATTTCTATTTCGTATGTTTATTCATTTATTAAATTCCTATTTCTCTTGTTCTGTCTAGGTCAATATTTGTAAGTATGAACTTCTTTATAAATATTCTTTACTATTTAGCAATATGCGTAGGTACTGAAATTTGATTTTGCTAGGTCTTGCCACTAAGTGTGCTGCTGTGAAATTGTCTCTCAACTTAACAATGGTTAATCCCTCACTGTCGCGTATTGTCTATATGGTATTTGATCTCCTTAATGTATTAAGCTTCTGTTCCATAGTGACAAAGTTTTTCTTTCTTTTTTTCACTCATAATGAATATGCGCGGTTAGGGAAACAAAATAGGGAAATGAATTTAGTTATTAAAAAAAAAAATTACTCAGGACCAGGCCGAATTACCGTGGGGCCGGATTACCAAGGGTCGGATTTGAGAGGTGTATCTGTAATTTTAAACAATGAAATCTAGAGAAACATTATTAGAACTCTAATGTTGTCTCAAAGAAAGCTATAATAAACTTTAATTTTAATACAGTATTACGATATATGATTGGTCTGTTTTTACTTGTGGAATAGGAATTCACACAATAAAATATTATGTTGAGAACAAAAAATATCAAAGTTTTTCTACAGAATCAAAACGAAATGAAACTAAATTGAAATGATAAATCATTCTATTTTAATTAAATATCGAACACTTGTAATGTTCTACTTTTCCTCCAAACTAGATCAGTTCTTTAGACTAACAGATGTCCAAATGAAAGAACTGATTGAATTTTTTTTTTTTTGAAAAGTAAATTCTGTGAAACACATGGGAAATGCTGTATTCATCGTAACACTATGCAGAAACTAGAATTAAAATGGTCACCAATTTGGCCAAACTTATTATTGCTGCACTTTTTCAGCAGCAAAAGATACAAATTAAAAGCCGTCCTTTTTAGTGAACTAAAAATGTGAAGTTGATAATGTCCTGAAATTAATTACTATTCATATTTTCGGAAAATATTATTCTATTATTTTAAATAGAAATGTATCAAATGAAATGATTGAATTGAAGACATAAAAATGAAATATCAAAGGTTCAAAGTTAAACTTCATTTCAGCTGATAATTTATTCTGAAAATAAATTTTAAAATATAAAGCAATACAGCGTTATTAGATCGAAAGAAGATTTTATAATGTCAAAGGACTTTTTTACATTTTCCAATTTTCTCTATACTTTTATTAAATGTTGACATTATAATAATTAATAACATTAAATCAATATCAGAAATTTATGAATTTATTCTAAAATTAAATTATCATTCAACTGACTTAAAATCACTGAATCATCCGTTGAAATCGTTTCAAATCTAATTTAATTTATTATTGTATTATACTAAAAAAATATTAAATGTGTTATTATATTTTCATTAAACAGAGATTAGATTTTTTTTTACATTTTTCTATTTTAGAGATCAGATGTCTTTTTGATAGAACTTAACGGTACAGAAGCAGAAATTTCATTTCAGTAAATCAAGTAATTTGGAAGTGGTTTCAAGTAATTAAAGTAAATTCAAGCATTTAAGTAAATAATTTGGATTCATTTTGGTTTTTCTGAGATATTGGAAGAAACTAAAATTCAATAGTTATCTTTAAACTATTAAACTTTAAACTATCTTTAAACTATAAATACAACTAAAAATCAAAAAATGAGGGTATAAGTACCAAGGACATCAAAAGCTAAAAAATGTTTAGACAGAAACTAATCTTTAATAAAAAAATAAATTACACATTTTTTAAATAAAAATTGAATTAATCTACAGTTACGTAGAAAAAAATCTGTTAAAAAATTTATAAGATGAACCTCTTCTGATGAAATGGAGAATGTTACAAAACGTTAATTGTTGTTGTGGTTTTCGATGTTTTTTACTATTATTATTTTAATTTGACCTTGGGGTTTCCCAGCAAAGACAACATGGCGGGTCAAGGATTAAATCACGTATTGCCAAGTCTAAAAAAACTGTACAAGAATGGTTAGCGATGTGTGGTTGTGTCCACAAATTTCCTAACTATACATATTGTGTTAAGTACCACAGCTTTCTGTAGTTGTGCGTAAGTGTTTTTTTAAAGTCCTAGTGTGCTGAGGCTGTGGTGCGAGATGTGAGGCACTAGACCAGTTGCGGACAGGATAATGACTACAACATGTACTCGGTCCTATCTCCACTGCTTCTGGAGCTCCTGTGATAGATCGGTGTTTTTACTTACCTTTTCTGCGTAAGTTTTCCGCATGTTCTTGCTGATAGGCACTCCAATATCAAGACATAGATCTGTTTGTCACCTGACCTTATAAACAAGTGTGATGTCAGGTCTGTTGTGATGTATGGTTTTTCTGTGTGAATGGGGCGGTTCTTATGTGAGCTGACTCTGTGTATTTGTAGTATAGGATCACTTTCTAAATAATTAAGTGCTAGCCGTTGATGAATGCTACCTGATTCTGTCGGTGGAGATAGTCTGTTTCGGAGAGAAGGGGACAGCCTGACATTATGTGGTCGTCTCATCGTAGTGTTGCATTTCCTGCAAGTTTGCGTCGTGTAGAATGTGTCTCTTAAGTCGACTTGGCTCTCTATTGCTATTATTATTATTATTATTATTGACAAATGAGTCAAGTAAAATTTTTGGTTATAATGTGATCTTGGATTCTGAGGTGATTCTCTGTCATCTAAACTTCGATTGGGACCAGATTTTACTTCTAAAGTGTTCATATCAATGACAGGAACAAATTCTCTTTACAAATTTGTCTTTAAAATTACCGGTTAGATGTTAACCTTACTTCATGTGACTACGCTTGACCCATCCTCAGTTTTATATCTAATATTTGACTTCTTACTTGTATTTCTGCGGCTTTTAGTTTCAGAGGAGTAGGGGTGAAAAAACAAATAAATAAAAAAAAAAATAAAAAAAAGTGTTTTCTTTTATTTACACATATATCAATATATCAATTCGCGCAATTTTTAGTGGTTTCCCTGGTGACTGAGAAAATTTTCTCGGAATCCAAGTTCGCTCCAAGTCCATCGTATCTGTGTGTTGAGTGTGACCCAGAAGCAGACCAAAAATGAACAATTTAGCCTTTGACCTTAACTCACGTGGTTGATCCACGACGATGAAAAATGAAATATAGGCGTCATCAATCGTATACCTACCATTTGGCACTTAATTGTATTTCTGTGTCTTATGAATTCGGAAGAGTAGCGGGCAGAAAATCCCAGTATTTTCTTTTATACACTCTGTACCAAAAAAAAAAGGTTCAAGACCAGAGCGTAGTTGAAGAACTGCGAAACTTAATATACAAAAACCTTGTGAGTAGAAATGTAGCCAATGAATACATAAGAGGGCTACATATCGTTCAATCGCCTGCCGCTTGGGTCGCGGTGGTGGCACAATAAGAGGTTGTTGGCAGTAATGGGTCCGGCAAAGCACATGTACCCGTCAGGAGGCAGTGGTCGGCCGAGAATAAACACTACTAGACAAGATCGAGGGATCATAAAATTGAGCCTAAGAACACAAACAGTTTACTTAAATGCGATCCAAGAACAGTTAATATCATCACCGCAGCCTATTGTATCACGATGAACCATTGTCAGATGAGTGGCAGAACCTGGATTGCAATGCAGATGTCTGTTACGAAGACTACCTAGTAATGATCCACAGCATCACCATCACTGCCTGCAGTGGCTTCGCGACATAGTATCGAGGAATGTAACTGATTGGGACCGCACAGTGTTTAGTAATGAATCTTGGTTCTCACTTGGACCCTATGACAGTGTGTGGAGACGACCAGGCCAGCGCGCCTCACCTCAACTAACTTTTGAGTGTTACACGGCCATCATTTGAGGAGGCGATGCATGTGACATCCTGTCATCCTTAGTTGATCTTCGGAGTACTGTCACTGCACAGCGCTACGTCAACGACATCCTGTGACCTGTCGTTCTTCCTTTACTGCGAGATCTTCCAACAGTCATTTTACAGCAGGGTATTGCCCGAATAAAACGGCGAATATTTCTACATGGTGCCAGGACACTTTCTTGGCCTGCCAGAGTACCAGCGATATCACCTACAGAATAAGCCTGGAATATGCTGGACCGGCGATTACAGTCACCCCTGTAGATATCTCCGCAATTAGAAGATATTTGGATGAATATTCCACAAGACACCGTTAAACGTTTACGTTTAAAGGCGGTCCCATAACATACTATTCATGTACCGATTCTGTGCCTGTTGTTCTGAAATAAACTGATGCATTGCTCTGATCATCCTTTTTGTATATGTTGTGCTTCATCATGATCCCACTATTTTTATATTTTTTTTTTTTTTTTGTCACAGAGTTTACATATGGATTAAAGTTATATAGAAATCGAAATACAAAATTGAGCTTTTGTTTAGAATCGCGAATATTATCTTTTGACAGTGGATTACTCCCAGATAATTTCCATGTCAACTAACTATATCAAATACTGCTGCTCTAGAGTCCAATCAATTCAAACGAGATAGAATCAGAATGAGCTTTGTTTAATACGATTTTTTTCCTAATTATTCTATTATCGTAAATTTGTACTCTTTTCAAACAGCTGCCTTAGACTTCAATGACATGAATTAGTGATTTTATTTTTTATTAATAATGAATATATCAATAAGTTATTTAGAAAAGTAGAATTGTAGTTAAGTAATTTTAAATCAATAAAGAAGTTTATAGACTGGATTTGATTTAAATAGCATAAACAGACATTGATATTTACACTTCATTGTACTTCAGTGACGATCATCAAGAATTATTGTTTAAATTAATACTTATTTTTACAAGTAACTATATACAAACGAAATATAGATGAAAGTAGAATTAGTATTCTCAAAGATCAAATTTATAGAAAGTGACGCGCTTGTAAACTTTTCACATTAACTTTAATTTCTTTTTGTTTTGACAATTAACTTCTATAAAAAAAAATTGAAGTTGTATTTTTATATTTAATCGATAATTTCACCGCTATTTGATGAATGACCAACATAATAAAGCAGCAAGCCTTTTCTATGCATTTTATTTTTATCAGGCATATCAATTGTTTAAAATTTCAAAATATCGAATTTTACAACACAGTTTAACAAAAACAAAAGGCATTGAAACTATTTTGAGAAATGACAATAAGAATTTGATAATTAGATTTTAACTTTTTACACTTCTTGAAATATTTTACTAATATAGAATTATTATTATAATTTTACTTAAGACCTACTTCAACATTTCTTTCTATTATATTTTACTTTGACACGATTTTAATTTATTGTTTTTCGATTTATTCCAGCCAATAAAGGCAATCCGTGCAATTCCATATGTTTCGTGACGTTGTATTGAAACATCTGCCTTTCTTTTTTTTATAGTCCATTACATACAAACTGCATTCCTTTAAAACAAACGTTTGTTCGTTGTTGTCTGTTGGAACAGTTAGCATTACAATTCGATATCTGAAATCATTTAGCTTTGTAATTTAAGTAACTTGAGATGCTTTATCAGAAAGTTTATATTTCAAATATCTTTATTTTACTTTTTTGTAAATTTTGTTAAAACAGAAGATTATGTTTTGAATTTTGAAAGAAAGAGTGCAATTAAATATTTAGGAATATACGGTCCAGGCAATGAAATTGGATTCTGTTCTTGGATGAAAGTAGAAGACAATGCTTATCTAACCTTCCTTGATATTTACGTAGTTAACGATGGTTGCTCTTCTGAATTTGAATTGTTTTTAAGTGGATTTATAGATTTGGGATATGGAGACCTATATGGTTACTCTACATCTGAATGTAAAGAAGCGGAAACGGAAGCTAATGACTACAGTATCCAGAATTACACAGGATGGTTTCATATTTGTATTACTGTGGAACAATCCTCTATTTCTTTTTATTTAAATGGAAACCGTGTCCAAAATTATACAAAGCGAGAAGATTTTTCCCCAGTTCCAAAACAAGGGAACTTAACAGTAGATATTGGAGGATTTGAATCCGGGTTTACAAAAGGTTCGATCTTCCAAGCCAATGTATTTAGCCGAGCCATTACAGCAAAACAAGATAGGAATATATTTAATATAATAATTGACATTTCTTTTAATTTTGTAATTCAAAGGAAGTTGAAAAGTTTGAATTCCCTTTTTTTTTAAACAGATCCGTATTGAAACAGATATTTCGTTACTTCATTTCAAAGGATTCAAAGTAATGTTTAGTTCTAAGAATCCAATATTGAAAACATTTTAAACAGTATTTAGAATTCGAAGAATTTAGGTGAAGTTTCATTAGAAATGTGTTTACGAAAATTAATTTTGTTTGAAGAGTTAAAGTGTCCCTCTACAGATCTGGACAGGCCTTCGGGGCGCGGGAAGTCAGGCTCCCAGCGTTTCGTGACCGACGGGACGAAGCTGAGGTCGGGTGGTCAGCCCGACGCCCGCCCACCTTTAAATCCCGGGAAAGAAACCCGGTACCCATTCCACAGAGGGCTGGGTAGACCCTAGGACCCGTTTGGAGTTGAAAGGAGCGTGGAAAAATCCCGCCCTCCGCCGAGGCCGGTAATCGAACCCGCTACCTCCAACCCACAGCTAAGGGCCCTGACCACTCGGCTAACGGGCCCATTTTTGAAGAGTAATGTAATGCACAAAATATAATATTGTGCCTCCCAAGAGGACAACATACGAACAATTTTTTCGAAGCTCAGTGCGAAGTTAAAGAAAGTAAATTTCAAACTTATATAAATAGGAAATGAAATAAATAGGAATTAAACAAGAACGTTGCATAAACAGTGTTAAAAATGAATGTTGCGTGACAGATTAGATCACAATAACTGTGATAAGTAATTAAATACAGATTGTTAAGAGGTACAGAGAATTTTCATATGGATAATCAAAGTAAAGCAAGACAAGTTGTGAATTCTGTAAAATAGAAAAAATTTGAATTGTGAAAATAATCTTGAGTGATCAAGGGAAAGGGTACTTGAATCAAGTATCGGGAGATTAAAGAATATTTATGAAGTAAAGATATGGGGCTATCCATAAATTACATAGACTACGGAAGGGGGGGGGGTTGTGTTTAGCGTAACAAATTGTGACGAGAAAGGAGGATGGGTTTAGATACTTTGAAACGTCACATTATATGCAATGCAAAATTTAAAATTCTTAACTATCAGTAATTTCTCAACAATAGCAAATATGTTTCATTTAATTTAGAGTTTATTAGTCTATTGGTAGTCAGATATATTTCTTTTCCCCCGGATTAATTTCGCTATATCATCATTTTTCATCTTTTTCATCTATATTTTACGCTAGGGCCAACAGTATCCGACACCTTCCAACCAAGTGGATCGGACAGGGAAGGAGGTTTGATGCATTGGTGGGGACTATAAAAGCGTTGGTGGGGGCTTGGGCGGTTATAATTCTGCGTTCCCGATAAAATGAGTAAGTCAGGCGAGCTCAGTGACTTCGAACGTGGCGTGATAATTGAATGCTACCGTTGTAGAAAATTGGTTCGTGAAATTGCTGACATGCTGCACGTGCCGAAATCAACTGTCAATGATGTAATTGTAAAATGGAAACGTCGAGGCAGTGAAACGACAGCTGCACGAAGTGGTAGACCGAGAAAACAAACTGACCAAAGCCGTTGAAGCCTGAAGAGAATAGGGGAGCAAAATCGCAAGTCTCCGTCGGTAGTGATGACGACGGAGTTCTAACATGCGTCGGACGTTGAGAGGACTGTTGCTGAGAGCTAAACTATTTGGTTTAGCGGCCAACCTAAACGGCCGTGAGGCCCTGTAACGTCGCAGGATTGACGACAAAGCAACTGGTTTACAAACAAT
>JAFIDM010012231.1:68104948-68117259 GCA_023159025.1 Thereuonema tuberculata
TTTTTTTTTTTTCCTCGTCATGTTTGATTTTTTTTTTCGTTGATCTCTCCACGGCTAGTTTTTTTTTATTGTTGTTTACAATCCCTGTTTCTTATATTTATCTTTCTGGCTTTCTCGTTTATCCTCGCTTCTGGGGAAGGATGATTTTATGTTATTTTGATACTTTTAACGTTTACTCTTCTTAGATAGGGTGGATGGATTTTTAACTAGGTTAAGCCTATAACCATGTTTTGTGTTGTGTAGTATGTAACTCAATGGATTCAAGGCGAGGCAGAACCAAATAGATTTTTTATTTGTCGAATTGACTTATTGTAGAAGTTTATCTTATTTTTTTTTATTTAATTTTTATTTTTTTATTTTCCTTTCGGTTTTTGTTTGATTTTTGATGTGTGTAATTTTTTTGAACAGATACAGATTTTACATTTGGGGGAATGGCCGACATGAATATGAAAATGTTTTCAGACGCTCGGTAGTGGCCGCCGGGCGCGAAGCTTTCTTCTTCTGCTCTGTTTGAACGTGGGACTTTCTTTGTGTCTTTGTGGTTTGTTATACGTTTTATGGTGTATTTCGGTGTAACCCATAAAGCCATCATTTTGGGTGAAGGGTCTTTAATATGTATAAAGTGATGGAGGTGTTGGAGGCGTAATGTTGGAGGTGTTCCAACTCTTCATCGTAGCTTTTAAGAATGCCATGATCCTGGGGTGTGTTTTGAAGAGATGAAGAGTGTGTAGAAGCCAGGAATGAGGCACCGAATCAAAGACCTTCTTGTAGTCGATGTACGCGGTATGTAAGTTCCAATTCTTTGTGCGCGCCTGCAGCAGGACTACACAGTCAATAAGGAGTTGCTCCCTACAACCCTGGGAATTCCTGCGACAGCCCATCTGCTGTTCGAAAAGACTGTTATGTGTCTCGATGTATGCGTAGATTTTGTCTGCGAGGCAGGAGATGAAGAGTTTGTAAAGAGTGTGGAGGCAAGTGATTGGACGGTAGTTTGCAGGGTAAGCTGTTTCAGTGTTCTTGCTCTGTAGGTATGTGACACCCTGTGTGAGGAAAAGAGGCATATTTTCTGGGTGTTGGATTATGTCAGTGAGTGCAAGAGCTAGGTATGCAGGGACCTGAACCTCTTGATCCAGAAGTTATGGACGCCGTCTGCACCAGGAGCCTTCCTGTTGTGCACATGTTACAGTGCTGTCTGTATGTCTGCGAGAGTAATCTCATAAAAGGAAATGAAGGGTTCAGTGAGTTGTTGTTCCTCTGGGATCAATGGTGCTTTATCATTGTGGGAGATACGGTTTGACCACAGTAACGACTAGTATTCATGTAAAGCCCACTGGTCGGAGTGCTTATGTTGGTTTTAGTATATAAATTATGTAAGGAATCTGTAAAATTTTTTCTCATTGTAGTGGAAAGTGTTCTGTTGTTTTGCGCAGAATGCACTGTTTGTATCTTTGTAATCTTTTTGTAAGTGCACTTTTGTAAGCTTTTGTTTTAGTCTTTCGAGATATTCCTGAACCTGGTTGTTATGGTTTGAATGTAAAGGGCGAATGTTTTTGTGCTTGAATATCTTCCTAACCTGGGACATAAGTTTGTTTGTTTTTTTGTTTTTTTTTCACAGTAGTGTGTGAGCCTGGCTATGTCTCCTCTAAGGTCGCTGATGCATGCCTCAAGGCGCCGTCTCCAAGGGGGGATATATTCTTGTGATCGTGGAGTGGGAGGTATGTGATGTTGTTTGATTCCAAGTGCCTGAATATCTTCCAACACTCGTCCCTGTGTGGCGCAGTAGAGTGTTGTGTGTATGTCTTCTAATGTTTGGATATTGTCCTGGTGTTGTGGGATAGTGTGTGTCTGTGTTGAGATGGTATATGACTGTGGAGAGTTGTTTTGATGTGTGTAGTTTGGCGAGTGGCGGCCTGCGAGTGGCGGTCTGTGGCTGTGTATTGTGCGATCATTTGCAGCTCATAATATGTTATTAGTTGTATTGTTGGGGCATGTGTACTGAGGGATAGAGATTGTTTCTGTGTTTTCCATAATGGTAGCGTCTTCTGGTGGGGTGTGGTGTGGTGTCCTGTGGTTGGATTCAGCGACTTTTTCCCTAATTTGTGCATGTATGCATAATTATTATTATTATTATGTTTGTATGTTTCAAACCTTGGGTTTCCCCAGCAAAAACAATATGGCGGGTCAAGGACCAAAGCACATATTGCCAAGTGTAAAGACGTGTGCAAGAATGATTAGGGATGTGTGGTTGTGTCTATAAATTTCCTAACTATGCGTGTTGTGTTGAGTACTACAACCTTTTGCAGTTGTGCATAAGTGTTTTTGTGAAGTCCTAGTGTGCTGAGACTGTGGTGCAAAGTGTTAGGTACCAGACCAGTGGCGGACAAGACGATGGGTACAACACGTACTCGGTCCTGCCTCCACTGCTTCTGGAGCTCGTGTGCTAGATCGGTGTATATACTGATCTTGTCTGCATGGGTTTTCTGCATGTTCTTGCTGATAGGCACTGCAATATCAATGAGATAGGTCTGTTTGTTGACCTTATCAACAAGTGTGATGTCAGGTCTGTTGTGATGTATGGTTTTGTCTGTGTGAATGGGACGATCCCAGTACAGCTTATGTGAGGATGACTCCAATACACTTTGTGATATGTACTTGTAGTACGGGACCGTGTTCTTAATAAGTGAATGTTTGTGTGCTAGCTATTGATGAACAATACACGCTACCTGATTGTGTCGGTGGAGGTAATCTGTCTGGGAGAGAGGGGGACAGCCAGATATTATGTGGTCGATCTTCTCATGCGTAGTGTGGCATTTCCTGCATCTGTCGTCATGTGTGTTTGCGTCGTGTAGGATGTGTTTCTTGTAGTTGCGTGTGGGGATGACTTGGTCCTGTATCGCGATCATGAACCCTTCGGTCTCCCCAAACAGCTCGCCACTTGTCAGCCATCTGTTCGACGCTTCCATGTCGACATGAGGCTGGCTGAGTTCGTGACGATGTCTGCCATGGAGTTCCTTACGAGCCCATGATTCACGCAGCTGCTGTGTGTGGGTGTCGGGGGTGGTGAGTGTTATAGAAAGGTTTGCGAGGTCCAGGGGTGTGAGGTGTGTGTCAGCCTTGACAATGGCTGAGTGGAGTAAGGAGTGTTGTGCTTTTTGTTGGAAGTGTTCTCTAAGTGTGTGTACTTGTTTTTCGTGTAGGGTGATGAGATTGATGAGTCCTCGGCCTCCCTCCTTGTGGGGAAGAGTCATCCTTTCCAAAGCGGACTTGGGGTGGTGCATGTTGTGTTTTGTGAATGTAGTGCGTGTTCTGCGTTGTAGTGCTTCGAGTTCAGTGTTTGTCCATGAAATTATGCCGAATGAATATGTTAGTGTCGGGACGGCAAAAGTGTTGATGGCTTTAATTTTATTTCTGGCATTGAGTTGTGTTTTGAGGATGTTGTGAACACGAGCACAGAATGTTTTCTTGAGTGCATTTTTGATGTTTGCGTTGTCAATGACGCGCGCTTGCTGGAAGCCCAGGTACTTGTAGGTCTCTCCCTCTTCCATGGATTGGATGGCCAACCCATGGTCCAGTTCAACACCCTCCAAATTCGAAGTCTTCCCATGTGTTATATGTAGCTTGCGGCATTTGTCGATTCCAAACTCCATCCCAATGTCTTTGGTGAACTGTGTAGTGACTTGTAGTAAATTAGTAAGTTGTGCGTTGTTTGTGGCGTTGAGTTTAATATCATCCATGTAGAGTAAGTGTGTGATTTTGTATGGTGTCAGAGTGCCTGAGGTAAGCCTACAACCGTGTTTTGTGTTGTCTAGCATATGGCTTAATGGATTCAAGGCAAGGCAGAACCAGAGAGGACTCAAGGATACCTCTTCTTATGGGAATGGGGACTGCAGTGATGGAGGTGTTGGAGGTGCGTAGGTGCAATGTTGTGTTCCAACTCTTCATCGTGGCATCCAAGAATGCCGTGATCTTGGGGTGTACTTTGTAGAGTTGAAGAGTGTGTAAAAGCCAGGAATGGGGGACTGAGTCAAATGCCTTCCTGTAGTCGATGTACGCGATGTGTAAGTTCCTATTCTTCGTGCGCGCCTGCCGCAGGATTACCGAGTCAATAAGGAGTTGCTCCTTACAACCCTGGGAATTCCTGTGACAGCCCTTCTGCTCTTCGGAAAGAATGTTATGTGTCTCGATGTGTGTGTAAATTTTGTCTGCAAGGCAGGAGGTGAGGAGTTTGTAAAGTGTGGGGAGGCAAGTGATTGGACGGTAGTTTGCAGGGTGTGCTGTTTCAGTGTTCTTGCTCTGTAGGTAAGTGACACCCTGTGTGAGGAAAAGAGGCATATGTTCTGGGTGTTGGATTATATGAGCGAGTGCAACAGTTAGCTTTCCATGCAGGGACGTGAACCTCTTGATCCAGAAGTTCTGAACGCCGTCTGCACCAGGAGCCTTCCGGTTGTGTGCATGTTTTAGTGCTGTCTGTATGTCTACGAGAGTAATATCATGGAAGGGCATGAAGGGTAAGTGTTCAGCGACTTGTTCTTCCTCTGTGATCCATGTTGCTTTCTCATTGTGGAGGATGGGGTTTGACCACAGAGACGACCAGTATTCTTGTAATGCCTCACTGGTGGGTGTGTTTGTGTTGGGTATTGTGGAGGGAGATGAAAGGGATCTGTAGAATTTTTTCTCATTGTATTGAAAAGTGTTGTTCTGTTGTTTGCGAAGAGTGCACTGTTTGTATTTTTGTAATCTTTTTGTAAGTGCACTGAGTTTTTGTTTTAGTGTGTCGAGATGTTCCTGAACCTGGTTATGATGGTTTGAGTGTGAAGGGCGAGTGTTTATGTGCTTGAATATCTTCCTGACCTTGGACATAAGTTTCTTTGTTTTGTTTCCTGCACAGTATTGGCTATGTCTCCTCTGAGGTCGCTGATGTGGCCCTCAAGGCGACGTCTCCAAGGAGGGATGTATTCTTGTGACCGTGCAGTGGTAGGTATCTGGTGTTGTTTGATTCCAAGTTCCCGAATGGTTCCCTGTGCCACGCAGTATAGTATTGAATGTATGTCTTCTAATATTTGGATTTTGTCAAGGTGTTGTGGAATAGTGTGTGTGTGTGTTGAGATGGTATATGACTGTGGCGAGTTGTTTTGATGTGTGAACTTTGGGGAGTGGAGGTCTGAGTGTGGGGTCTGTGCCTATATATTGTGCTAGTGCGGTGTAGAAATTATCATGTGCTGCTTGTTATATGTCATTACTTGTATTGTTGGGGCATGTGGACTGAGGGGTAGAGATTGCTTCTGTGTTCGCCATAAAGGTAATGTCTTCTGGTGGGGCGGGGTGTGGTGTCCTGTGGTTGGATTCAGCGACTTCTTCCCTAATTTGTGTAAGTATGCATGGAGGAATAAGATTGTTTACTACTATGGAAAGTCACTGATCCGCTACCTGCTGTTCGCTAAGCCCTAACGATGGATAACATGTGGTGAATGCATGGTGTAGTGCCTGTCTGTATCCTGTGAGTTGAGTCCCTAATTGTGTGACAGTGTAAAAGTCGCGCATAAGATCCTGGTTCATCTGTGATGACCATCGGATGCGCTGGCGTGGTTTCCCAGTCTTGGTGGTCGCCTGCTCTGACACAGACGAAACACTTCCGACTGTTCGGGCTGGATGGTGTTGCCCGGGCATTGTGGTAGCCATACTACAGGATGGGGTTCCACTTTCTCCACCACCACCTGCGGGAGACTGTAGTATATTTTTCGAACGAAGGCCTCTGGCTATCCCCCGAACGCGGGTGACTTTATCCTGCGCCACACCCGATGCAGCATGATCTATATTAGAACGTGTTCTCATCATGGATGGTTGGACCCTTTAGCCTACCCTAAAGCTAGCGTAGTTCCCGCCCCCACCGCGAGGAGATAGGGTCCATGGGGACTTATTATTATTATTATTATTATTATTATTAATAATTTATTAAAACTTTATTAATAATTTAAATGTAAATTTATTTGAAAAGAGTAATCACATTTCTCTGGTGAAATTTTTTTTAAAAAAATGGTTAATTGAAAATTTCTAAAAATATATATGTGTATATGCGTGTGTATGTTTTTTTTTTTTTTTTGTTTTTTTTTAAGGACGGGGGAAATGCATTTACGCATACCAAGGAATTGGTAATGTGAGACTCAGTCATAAAAGACTACTACTCACTAAAACCCTACGTCCGACTTCCAAAACACCCCACACGGAACCACCGTCAGGTACTACATCGCGTAGGGCAGAATGACTAAAAGTCCGACTCACAAATCTTTTCGCAACTGATCAAGTCTGATTTTCTCAGCCATACGAAGTTTCCGTATAATAGTGGCAGCATAGTCAGCCACTGCTGTCCAATTAGCCTGGGAGATAGTCATCAAGCCAACGATGTTCTCTGGAGTCACACGCTGTCGAAGGAATTTCTTCAGCTCATTTCTATCTTCATGGAAGCGTGGGCAGACAAAGAAGACATGCTCCACATCCTCGTCCAAGAACTGGCAAGTCGGACATGACGCACTGTCGACAATTCCGAAGCGCCTCTGGTACGCTAGAAAACAACCATGGCCACTTAATAGCTGAGTCAGGTAGTGATCCACCTCACCATGCTTTCTTTCCATCCACGTTGCAATATTAGGTATAAGGTTATGAGTCCATCTTCCACTGGTCGATGAATCCCATCGTCTCTGCCATCTTTCCGTTGTCTTGCTTTTCACGGCCTTCCTGATCTTGGGTCGGTGAGTGTCACGACGTTCCCGAATACCACTGCATATCGCGCTTCTCTCACTTGCTAAGAGATCGATAGGCGGCATCCCTGCTATGACGCACACTGCATCATATGAAACTGTTCGAAATGCACAAGCGACCTGTAGAGCGCATTTCCGGTGAACCGAAGTCATTTGACATACATATGATTTAGTCTTCGTGGCATGTAACCAGATCGGAGCCGCATAGAGCACGGTAGAGATAGCCACACTGGACAGGAGTCTTCGTCGGCCCTACCGAGGTCCCCCGATGTTCGGCATGATCCTAGCCAAGGCGTTGACCACTCGTGCAGACTTTTCACTCACGATTCGAAGATGTTCATCGAACCGAAGCCTTGCATCAATCTGAACACCCAGATACCTGAGAGAAGGCTGCGACAGAATGTCATGATCACCCACAGTGAGGGTAACGATCTCCCTCGCTTTCCTGCTGGTCACAAGAACCGCCTCTGTCTTGTGATCTGCTAGTTGTAATCCAACCGTTGAGAGCCACTGACGGATCCTGGCAACAGCCACATTCGATGTTAGGGTGACAACTTCCAGGTGTTTCTCGATTACAACCAATGCAACATCGTCAGCGAACCCCACTACAGTCACTCCCTCGGGCATTGGTAGCTTGAGTACTGCATCATACATGATATTCCAAAGCAAAGGACCAAGTACTGATCCCTGTGGAACACCGCCAGTGATGTTGTAGGTCTTCAGTCCGACTTCGGTATTATACATTAGGATACGATCAGTGAAGTAACTCGCAGTTATTTTCCTGATGTACGCTGGAGCCTTCATTGAACTCAAAGTGTTCAAGATGCAGTTCTAGTTTGCCGAATTTAACGCATTCTTCACATCCAACGTTATTATGGCACAGTACTGTTTTACTCCTCCCTTCCAGCGTTTGCCCTCAATGGCCTCTCGAGCCATATCAACAACAACCCTTACAGCGTCTATTGTAGATCTTGATTTCCTGAAACCGTACTGGTTTTCAGAGAGACCATGCGCTCCTTCACTGAATGCCTCCAATCGATTGTAAATGATTCTCTCCAATACCTTACCTGCCGTATCCAACAGGCAAATTGGCTGATGGATCATTAGGTGGCTTGTTACCTTTAGGCAAAAGTACGAGCAACTGCTGCTTCCACAGATTTGGAAACACACCCTCTCGTAAACAAGCATTGTAGACGTCTAGAAAGATCTCAGGTCTTTACCGGATGGCGGTTTTAAGAGCAATATTTGGAACGCTGTCTGGGCCAGGGGCTTTTGAGTCACCAATCTTTCCGCAGGCCTTTATCAACTCATCTTTTGAGATAGACGACACATCTTCACATTCTTGAGGTGGAACTTCCAAAACTATCCCCGGTTGTTGTGGAAAACGAGTAGACACAATCCTGCGCAGCAAATCAGGGCAGGTCGGAGGTGATAAGGAGCTACTGTTAATTTTAGCCATAACCGTCTTATATGGTCTACCCCATGGGTCACTATTAACCTCACTACAAAGTTCCTTCCAAGCACTCTGTTTACTGACTTTAATGGCCTTCTTGAGAGCACGGCCGGTTTCTATGTGCTGTTGTTTCAACTCGTCATAGTTTTCTCGTCCATGGGCTCGTTGTGCTAGTCTTCTTGTGCGGTGACATTTCTTCCGAAGCTCCGCTATTTCAGCATTCCACCAATACACTGGATGGTGACAATTTCCTCTGCCACGTCTTGTCATCGATGCCTCACAAGCATCAGCGACAAGTCGCATAAGCCGTGACGCCTTGCTATCAGCAGATCCCGAAAGCACCAAGTCCTCCTCCATCATTGCAATGAAGGATTCACGATCAAAGGACCTAACGTTCCATCCTCTTGGACGTGTGGATCCCAACCTTGACACACCAGAAGTGGAGATCTCGAAAATTATGGCTTGATGGTCGCTGTGAGTATAGTGACTACACACTTCCCACGACGTAACACGAGAGGCCAAACAATCACTGGTAAATGTCACGTCGATAATGGAACTATTACCATTTCAATGAACGTTGGTATTGAGCCGGTATTGAGGAGAACAACATTCAGTGAGGCGAAGACATCCAAAAGTATCTCACCTCTTCTGTTGCTTACTCGACTTCCCCATTCAATAGCCCACGCATTAAAATCACCTGCGATGACCACAGGCCACCGACCTTGGAGCTCTAATATAAGGCGATCAAGCAACAACTCAAATTCTTCTAATGGTGCACTTGGTGGAGCGTAGACACTATAGATGTACATATCTCTCACCTTTGCCCAAGTAAATCCATGCTGTTGTGTCTGTGGAATTTCTTGGATGAAATGATTCCCGCAGATCCAAATTGCTGCCCGTCCACTAGTATCAGAGAGCCATGCGCGTGATCCCTCGATGTTTCTGTATTGCTCACAGAGAATCGCAACATCAACCCTCTCCTCACATACAGTCTGTTGCAGTATATCTTGGGCAACCGTACAATGATTGAGATAAAGCTGAATAAACTTCATCTCCTCGATTTTTCTACAGCTTGTATGGCCTGTTTGTAAGCCGGACAAACATAGCTGCCAGTACGATGTTTACCCTCACACAAAAGACAGCATAATTCCTCAGAAGAGCATTCCTTGGCATTATGCCCATCTTCTCCCCATTTCAGGCACAATTTGGACCTATCTGGACCATTACAAACTCGAGCAAGATGACCGTAGCCAAAACATTTAAAACAGCGTTGGACCGTAGTCTTCTCCCTCACGCGGCTAATCACCCATCCAATCTTCAACCTACCCTTTTCCAGAGCTCGATTCGCCAGTACTGTAGGTAAAAATACCACAGCCGTTTGCGTACCTCCGTAAGCTTTGCGTACAGATTTTACCACTGAGTTATCAATATCTTGTGCTCCATCGATCTGAGTCCGGATAGCCAGGCCAATATCTGCCTCAACTGTTAGTTCGTCGAGATCTTTCAGTTCAAGCACAGTAGTGTGTGTGTTCTGCAATCTACATCAGCTTTCTGTTGCAGCTTTCCTTGTATGATATGACGAAGCTGACTTACTTTTTGTTTGGCCTTGGGGTCAAGTTGAATCAGTAAATGGCCCGCAATACTCTTCCGTATTTTCGTGACGGATGATCCAAGTTCTTCCAATTCTGGATCAGTCTTTAATGAACGCAAAATATCAGCGTATGAAGCACCTTCTTTTGCTTTCACAATTATGGCGTCCGAACGAAGTCTGGGAGGTCTCTGCTTCTTCTTGACCTTTTTCCATTCTTCAGGTGGACCAACTGGGATCTTCGGTATCTCTGCTTCAACACCTTCTTTGTCAGAGTTCTTGGTCCTCTTTTCACTTTTACTTT
Organism: Thereuonema tuberculata; assembly: GCA_023159025.1. NCBI lineage: Eukaryota > Metazoa > Arthropoda > Chilopoda > Scutigeromorpha > Scutigeridae > Thereuonema > Thereuonema tuberculata. Next base: position 68,115,049 of record JAFIDM010012231.1, read on the forward strand.
CCTTGCGAGGTGAAAAATCACCCATCTTCCTCTTCAATTGTTCTTCAAGTCCAGATTCCAGGAATGTATTTGGTTTCGTCTGCTTCTTTAGTCTAGGAAACGTTGGAATCTCATTATCCTGTAAGAAGCGAAATGATGTTTGAGACTCATTTTCCCGCAAAGGGCGAGGTGACGTTTGAGTCTCACTCTCTTGCAAGGGGTGAGATGACACTCCAGATACACTTCCACTGCCATCTTCATCCTGGTCTGCCACTTTGTCAAAGCATAACCGAATCATTTTTACAAGTCTTTTGATCTCATGATGCACATTATTTCTGGGTTTAACATATTGTGATGGTTCGTCTATCTTATTCCCAAGTTCTTCCAGTGCTTGACTCCTTTTGTTGCTTGTCGTATTAGATGCATCAGTGGCCAAGCTCACCACCACTGATGCACTGCGGTCGCTGGATGACGACGTCCCAGAGCCCGCTTGCTCACTCCCGACGAACGCCGGTACTGGGGATCCGAACCCCTGCACCTTAAGGTTAGTATTTGTCGCACTAGCCGTATTTGGTTTATATTCGGGGTTCCTTCCCCTAGTCTGTTTGGCCCGCGGGAGGTATTTTATTTCCCTCCTACCCTGCATTTCTGCCGAGCATTCCCCCATCCGCCACCTCGGGACGCGCCATGTATGGGTTGCAGACTCCCAACATGGTATGTGTGTGTATGTGTATATGTATATGTGTACATATGTGTGTGTGTATATATATATATATATATGTATATGTATATGTGTATATGTATATATACATATACATATATATATATATTACATATATTACATATATATTACATATATATATATGTAAGGTTTCAATTGCATTTTGTACTAAATGTTATTAATGTTATTTTTGTTTTTTATGTATAAGGTATAATTACATATACAATTGTATTTACTTTTGAGATTAATTTTCTTTTCTTTATATAACTTTTAATGATATAATTAAACTTTGTATTTTAAAATTATATAAATTTATATAGTTAAAACTTTTTAAAGATTTCATTATATAATCTACACTAACGTTATCTGTTAACTACACTTTTTTATTCTGTACTTTTTTTTTTTTTATATATATACTCATGGACAAAAAAATTAGCGCACCAAGAAATAATTGCGGGATCGTAACGAAACTTGCAGTGAAGGTACATGTCGGGGAGATATGCAAATGATTGGAAATGCTTCGTGATTGCGCATTACGTATGGCCAGTAGAGGGCGTTGAACATCGTAATCTGTGGAGTATAAAACAGGTAACCAAAGCTTGTTTGAGTGTGCTGAATCATTTACAAAGGAAGAGCTGAGGTAGACATGCCATTACGCCGTGCTCGAAGACAGTATACGCAGTTGTCGCAGTTTGAGAGAGGGAGAATCGTCGGGATGATGGAAGCTGGGTGGTCAGCTAGGCGAGTAGCTCGTCAATTAGGCCGCTTTGATTGTGTTGTGAGGAGGTGTTGGGGCCAGTGAACCCGAGAGATGTCATGTACTCGAAGACCAGGCTCAGGACGCCCTCGACAGACCAGTCGTCGAGAAGACCACCACATAGTCAGAAATGCACGCGTACAGCCAACTGCTTCATCGGCCGCCATCCAGGCACAGGTAGGACCTTCACTAGGAGCCGCTGTGTCTTCTCGAACCATACGAAGGCGCCTGGCTGAAGGACAGTTGGTATCGTGGCGCCCATTACGTGTGCTGCCCTTGACGCCCACCCATCGACGCCTTCGTTTGGAGTTTTGCCGCGCACGAGGAAACTGGACTGCAGCGGAATGGAACCAGGCCGTCTTTAGCGACGAATCCAGATTCAATCTCGGCAGTGATGACAATCGTGTTCGTGTGTGGAGAGCCCGTGGTGAACGCTTCAATCCTGCCTTTGCTGTACAGCGACACACCGCTCCCACTGCTGGTGTGATGGTATGGGGTGCCATTGCCTACAATACACGGTCACCCCTAATATTGTTCCGTGGCACCATGACAGCCCAGCGGTATGTTCATGAAATCTTGCAACCACATGTGTTGCCACTCATGCAACGGCTCCCAGGAGCCATTTTTCAACAAGACAATGTTCGGCCTCATACGGCAAGGGTGTCACAAGACTGTCTCCGCACTGTTACTACCCTTCCTTGGCCTGTCCGATCCCCAGATTTGTCTCCAATCGAGCATATCTGGGATCATTGGG
>JAFIDM010012231.1:68138892-68151552 GCA_023159025.1 Thereuonema tuberculata
GGATTGCACTATGGTTTGGTAGTAACCCTTTCTTGATTTTAACCACACTTTTAAACACTAAAAGTATGTAAAAATTTATGAATTTCCTTATTTTCCTCTACTTTCTAACCATTTGGTTTCTGGTGATAAAACAGACGGAATAAAATCTAATCATAAACTAAACAACAGTGATCTCTGGATCTTTCGTTACTTTCTCCAAATACTGCGTTTTTATTTTCACAGTGTAAGAATGAATTAAAATTATATTCCCACAATTTTCCAGAAAATTATCATTACAATAAACATATGATGACATTTGAGAAACACAATGACCTTCAAATTATATTTTTTCTTTAGATTAAATTTAAATAAACACAATTTTTATCAGAAGTTATTGAAAAATGTTTAGACAATCAAAAGTATTTGTTTGTTTGTAATTACATTAAAAATTCAAATTTTCACTTTTAAATTAAGCGACAGCGAGATAATAAAAATGAAAATTAAAAATTTATGTAAAATATCAGATATTAAGAAATGAGGAAGAAAATACAAAGAAAGTTTTCTGTGCTCTTTTAGAGAACGATTAACAACCTTTATTTTAAGTTAAGAAAAATTATCAAAAGGTTTTCAGGTTCAGGCTACTTCCGGTTTAGGAGGGGCAGGAAAAAGATGGCAATTAGACAAAATCTCGTATATAATTACTGAATCAATTATTTTGAGAATGAATATGATATCCATTGTGGCCACTTACTTTATTAGAGTTGTTCAAATAGTGCAAAATGGGGTCTAGATTTACTAAATGAAAGTAATGCAAGCCTCATTTGAAATTGACCTTTAAATTTTAACGGCTTTGAAAAGTCTGCGAAAATGTATTTTAGTGTCTCTTCTAACTTCTGTGTAGACGTTTGATAGATTGAAATTTATCTGGGGGCACGGCAGTGCCCCCGCCAAGACGACGAGCCGAAGGCAGGAAGGGCACTACGTACCTTTACTGGAAGTGTTTCGTCGTATTTTCGAACCCTCATAGCTTCGGCGTGGATAATACTAGAGAGCTCAAATTTTCAGGATAAGATGCTGTAAGCAGACTAATGAAATACGCTAAGTTTCATTTATTTAGCTTTTATACTTTGGATTTTATTAATACCTAAAATACGTCGATTTCGTCACTGACTCACTCACTCATGATCATCAAAACCTCTAGGGTACTTCCTGAAGTCCTAGAAAGCTGAAATTTGGTATGCAGGCTAGGATTAGCACACAAACAACAAAAAAATTAAGAAATCCGTAACTTTCACCTACCAACCCCTCAAAAGGGGTGGGTCTGGTTATGTATTATCGAACCCTCATAGCTTCGGCCTGGATAATACTAGAGAGCTCAAATGTTCAGGATAAGATGCAGTTACCATACTAATGAAATACGCTAAGTTTCATTTATCTAGCTTTTATACTTTGGATTTTATTAAGATCTGAAATGCGTCGTACCCTCAATGCTTCGGCCTAAATAATACTGTGTAATAATGTGATTTCTTACAAAAGTGGAAACAGCTTGTATATACAAGTTGACCAATAGAAAAACAGAAAAGTAGGGTATTGAAAAAAAATTAATTTTCTAAATAATCTTAAAACTAAATTTATTTGTAATAGATAATCCCACCCAAAACATTTCATGTAAAATAAGTTGCCAAGACTCACATGCTCATAACGCTTTCACTGTTAAAAAGTTATCAGATCTCATCTTACAAAAAGAAATGAAAACCCAACCAAAACATTTCATGTAAAATAAGGGGTTGCCAAGACTCGCATGCTCATAACGCTTTCACTGTTAAAAAGTTATCAGATCTCATCCTACAAAAAGAAATGAAATCCCACCCAAAACACTTCGTGTAAAATAAGTTGCCAAGACTCACATGCTCATAATGCTTTCACTGTTAAAAAGATATGAGATCTCATGTAGAGCCAAGCCCCTAACTCTATGAGGCCTAACTCTACAAGCCCTAACTCTAAAAACCTTATATCTTGGTCAAAAAGTATGGCTTGGCCGTTTCATGGAACTATTTCATCTCACCCAAAACATTTCATGTAAAATACGTTGCCAAGATGCTCATAACGCTTTCACTGTTAAAAAGTTATCAGATTTCATATAGTGCCAAGCCCCTCACTATACATGCCTAACTCTAAAAACCCTACTATCTTGGTCAAAAAGTGTGCCTTGGCATACTCCATATCCTTTACATAACTCCATGGGATTGTCTGTGGGACAGCCACGAAACGGCCAAGCCATACTTTTTGACCAAGATATAGGGTTTTTAGAGTTAGGGCTCGTTGAGTTAGGGGCTTGGCTCTACATGAGATCTCATATCTTTTTAACAGTGAAAGCATTATGAGCATGTGAGTCTTGGCAACTTATTTTACACAAAGTGTTTTGGGTGGGATTTTTTATTACAAAAAACATTAATTGGCTTCTTCTATTTACTTTGTCCCACTTCTCAAACTGAGTTGAAATCGAGAAAGCACAGCAAGAAATTTAACAAAAGCTCACTACATTATAAAAGAAGAGTGGATTTCTCTTGATGTCTTAAAAAACGGATAAAAATCATTTAAGCTAATCCATCTGCAAAAGTTATCAGATAATGAGATTTTGGAGTCTAAAGTTGTAACAAAATTTCGTCGGCTATGTTGAACACATATTGGCGTTTGTTTTTGTTTTTTGCCACCAGATTTCGTACCCGACCTTTGCGCTTCTGAATAGAATAAATAAAATTTGTATTTCATAATTTAAATATATATATATATATATTAGTTATAAGCGCAGCTTTTCATCGCATGGTGATGATTAAAATTTGCATGCTTTTATAGGTGGGGGGGGGGGAAGGGCATTTCGAATACGGATAAAGGATAAAGACGAAAATAATCATGTCATATCCTATGCCCAATCATAAATTCGTCTTTCGTCTTTTATTGAATTCCTTATTTAATTATTTCTCTAACTAAAAATCCCGATTGAAATAGAGAAACAACGATCGTTAAATACTGTTTTTTTTATTTGATGAATTTAGTTTAATACATAATTCGAAATTCTAACGTTTTCTCTTTATTTCTTTCACTGATTTGCAGTTTTGGAATGATGTAATTAGAAATTCAGAAAAAGAGTAGGTATTTTTTTAAAGATTTTTATTTACAGGAGGAGGAAGCATTTGCCGAATTTTTCAAGTAAAAAGAAAATTTCCTTAAATTTTTTAAGGAAAAAGAAAACGAAATATTCTAATTTCTTAGCAATATCCGAGACAGAAAGAGTGAAAGAGTTTTCATTAAGAATATTTAAATAAGATTTAGAGGAACCTAATCATTTCATCAAAACAACAAAATTAGAAACAAAGGCAGCACAAGAATAAATAAATTCCTTTCTGATTCAGTTATAGGAGGGAATTGGGAACTGCCGTTTCATCCTGCATGGGACTCAGCAGCCCGATCCGCCCTCCCCGATAAAAAAACCCAGAAAGGCAAGAAGTTAAGTGAAAGCTACCATCACATTTGGCAGTGACCCCCCAAAGCAAAAAATTTGGAATAATAAATGTTGTGCTAATATGATGAATTTACGTGCAGTGAATATCATTGAAAACAATCATGAAGCCATAGTTCACTTGAGAAGGCTGCCTCTTCACAGCGAAACGTTGTATTCCAATTCATGTCTATAAATTATTTTTGATTAATCAGGTGTATGGCTTCATTATTGTTTTCAATAAATGTTGTGCTATTTTGAAATAGCGCTTGGAGCCATTGTATAAACCTTTCTCATTTTAACTATTGTTAGCTTGGATAGCCACCATTCATTTTTCAATAACTACGAGGGCAGGCAGAAAATCGCTAAATTTTTTATCACATACACTAGAATTTAAAATAATGAGTTTCCCTTAATACTAGCGGTTGCTGAGATATCCAATAGAAGGCTGTGCTGGTCAGTGTCACATAATCTGTATCATGCATGTTATTGGTGGTGTGCGCTATCATTTCAAAATGGCGATCCGCTTAGAGTTACACCCTTTCTTCGGACAGGGATTAAGTCCTGGCTTTCTGAAAGATGATCTTAACTTCATGACAATGCCCGACCATACAGAATATGTTGCACGGCTTCCAGTGGAAAATTTTGGGTCATCCGCCATTCAGTTTGGATTTGGCTCTCATTGATTACATCTGTTCCCTGCCTTAAAAGAGCACATGGCAGGTCGACGCTTCCCATGTAATGAAGAAGTCCAACATTATGCAATGAAGAAGTGGCTACAACAGTAAGGCCCTGGCTTCTACATAATATGGGTAGAATCGACAGTCCGATCAAACACTGTCCAATACCTCAAACGGATCTGTACCACTTTAAGGACACTATATCATCTTCTTTCAGTAAAGGTTTGCTTTATGATTTACAGTCGTTTTGAACTTTTTTTTGGATTAACTCTAGTTAATGAAAGCTATCTCTAGTACAATATGTAAATCGCCATGTTTGAATTTGGAATTACTAATTTACGAATTCCTAATTTAATAAAGTGCAATGGACAAATTATTTAAATACATTTTCTTTACAGAAAACTAAGGGTGAAATGTTATTTACAGAAAACTAAGGGTGAAATATTAATGACCGTGTTTGGAAAGTGAAGGTCATCAAATCAGCAAGAAAGTTAAAAAAAAAAAACTCATATATCCAAGCATTATAAAATAAGAGTAGATTTCTATTGATCTCTTAAAAAACGGATTTAATCATTTAAGCTAATCCATCTGTAAAAATTTATCAGATAATTTAATGATTTAAAATTGTGCAAGATTAAATTACTTTTCAAACATTAACTTCGAACTGTGCGAAAATTTTATAACGAAAAAGGATATATTTCTGATTACTAGTTATATTTTTTTATTCTCTATCCGTAAATAAAATAAACTTTAAACATAAAAAACAAAAGGTAGAAGAGCCCCCCTCGGACGCCTCCCCAGGTGGCGGATAGGGGAAAGCCTCCCAGATATGGGTGGTACCGGGGAAATCAAATACCCGGGGCGGACCAAAACCTCAGGCAGCGTCTGACTCATATTGAGCGGCTGCGAACAACGTCTGACTCCATGTTAGGAGCGGCTGAAGAAACTCTGAGACTCACAATCCCAGTTTTATCTTGGACCTGACTTACGTCAGGTCCCCCCAACCAATTATCAAATAACTTGAACATGATGGAATATTCTTCTACAAAGGAAACTACTCCAGGAGGAACCTCAAAAGGGAAATCCTCCGTCGCCAATGGCGGCGCAACCAGGCCTACGGATTCTGGAGAGCCTGAACCACCATGCACAGGTAAAGAAAAGCCAACACCCCGAGGAAACCCAAGACAAAACCTAAGGCCAAAGAAAAAGCACTTCTTTGGAATACTAAATGTCAACACACTACTAAAACCAGGAAAACTTAAACAACTCATCAAAATGGTAGATGAATACCAAATCCAGATTCTGGCACTCCAAGAGACAAGGTTCACGGACGAAAACACGATGGACTCGGAGGGATATAGAATATTCAAAGGGAAAGGTGGCAGGAATCCCATGAGAAGAGGAATCCCACACCTTGGAACAGGATTCATAGTGAACAGGAATATAGTAAACTCAATTACAGAGTTCTACTCGCCTAACGAACGCCTATCAATCATGACACTGCGCTGTTCAAACAAGTCATATACCTTAATAAATGGTCATGCGCCAATCAATAACGACAACAAAAAAAATCCAGGAAAAGTCGAGAGCTTCTGGGAAACCATAGAACATGAAATGTCAAAAATCCCTCCCAACAACATAAAAATCCTCTTGGGAGACTTCAATGCCCAAGTTGGAAAAGAGAAGAAATTTCAGAAAATAGTGGGAAATTACCCAGCACATAAAAGAACCAATAGAAACGGAGAAAGATTGGTGGACCTATGCAAAGGTGCCAACCTCAAACTAATGTCCACAAATTTTAAAAAACAACCAAGAAAACAAAAAACCTGGAGGTCACCAAACCCAAGCCTGGGAGAATTCCAAATCGACCATGTAGCTATCTCAATCAACAACCAAAAAGAAATAATGAATGTTAAGGTGAAGAAAGGTGCCAATATTGAGACAGACCACTACCTGACAATGATTAAAATGAAATTCATCCCAAAAAATGAGAGGACACAATGGCAGAACCCTAAACTTCCAAGGATCAATACAGATACACTAAAAAAAAGGAAAATAGATTTCCAAACCAAACTAAATTTTGACTCAGAAGACTGGGAAGAGATCAAGACAAAACTAATCAAAACATCCCTTGAAATAGCTCCAAGTAAAAAAAAGAAAAAAAAAGCCTGGTGGTACGAGGAATGTGAAAACTCCTTGAAACTAAGGATAAACACCTGGAAAAGATGGTACTCAACAAAAAGGGATGAAGACTACAATAACTTTAAAAACCAAAGAGCCCAAACAGCAAAAACAATAAGAGCAGTCAAAAGAAGCTACGAAAAGAACCAGCTCAACCAACTTGAAGACGACTTCAAAAAGAATAACACCAGGTCATTCTATAAAACCTTCAAACAAAATCTACAGAAATACCAAGCCCCAAACCTTTGCTTCAAGAACACTGAGGGGAAGCTAGCACTAAACAACCAAGAAAACTGCAAAATACTGGCAAATTACTTCGAGAAACTTCTCAACTGTGAAAAACCGAAGGAAAACTTTTCAAAGTAACCCCCAATACACAAATTCAAAAATTCAGAACCCCCCTGTCAGAAAGAGATTGAACAAATAATAAGAGACCTTAAGAATGAAAAAGCACCGGGAGAAGATACGATTGTAGGTGAAATGTGGAAATGCGTTGATGCGGACACGATCCAGAAACTATGCAAAGTTTTTCAAATCATCTGGGAAACAGAGATATTATCTGAAGAATGGAAAATGGCGATTATCCACCCAATCTACAAAAAGGGAGACAGAACGGATGCCAATAACTATAGGGGAATATCACTCACGCAAGTTACTTACAAAATCCTCTCGAAAGCTTTGCAAAACAGACTGGAACAGCAAGTAGACCAACAACTAGGTGAATATCAAGGAGGATTCAGAAAAGGCAGATCCTGTACAGAACAGATCATGAACCTAAAACTTATAATCAAACATCGAAGATCAAGAGCCAAGGACATATATGTTACCTTCGTTGACTTCAAAAAAGCCTATGACTCTATCGACAGAGAGACGCTATTTAACATCCTAGAGGAATTTGGCGCCGATGATAAATTAGTGGCCATCATAAAACAAACCCTGACAAATACAAAATCAAAAGTCAGGTTTCAGGGGGAAATATTCTGAACCATTTAACATCAAAACAGGAGTAAAACAAGGAGATGGTCTGTCCCCTTTGCTATTCAACTGCACGTTAGAAAAAGTCATAAGAGAATGGAGAAAAACCATGCAAATGAAAGGCATACAGAAATACAGAATAGGCAGAAAAAAAGACAACCTAGAATTTGACTGTCTGGCATTTGCAGATGACCTAGCAATCTTTGCAGAAAGCCCAGAAGATATAATCATACAGATCGACATACTAAAAGAGACTGCAGAAAAAACAGGTCTACAAATCTCCTTTGAAAAAACAGAATACATGACGAACGTGAAGGATGCTCCCAAACACCTAAAAACAAAATATGGAAGAATAAATAAAGTCAACAAATTCAAATATCTGGGAGAAATAATCCAACCTAATGCATTAGACAAAGAAGCCAACTTTGCAAGATCAAGAAAAATGGAAATGGCATTCCAGTTAACTAAAAATATATACAACAAAAAATCAGTCTCCATAAATACTAAACTTAAACACTACAATACAGTGATTAAACCAGATTGTTTATGTGCCTCGGAGTGTCTTGCAATGAACACAGCCAAACAACTAGATGAAATAGAAAAGAAGGAGAGAAAAATAATACGGAAAATTCTTGGGCCCATATATGATAACAGAATATGGAAAATGAGAAGTAATCAAGAAGTCTACAAGAAGACAGAGGGAATTGTGAATACAATGAGGAAAAGGAGGATAACATTCTATGAACACATGAAGAGAATGGAAGAGAGTAGAATGACAAAACGCCTCTTCAATTACTTCGACAAAAACCCAAAGACACAGATAACCTGGTTCAAAGAGATCAGAACCGACCTAGAGGAAATGAACATTACTGAGGAGGAAACAGAAGATAGAAATAAATTCAGATCAAAAGTTAAAGACTTTAAGGGTTTCCAGAGGAGGCAGAAAGTGATTGGGAGCGGAGTTTGGACTTTGGAAAGACGGGAAAAAAGGAGGGAAAGGATGAAGGAGAAAAAGGAAGGAGAAGATGAAATCATGAACAGTTATTTCACGTGGTCCCCAGTCGGCCAAAATCGAAAGAAGAAGAAAAAACAAAAGGGTAGTTCAGTATTTCTCAAGCAGCCGAATAGTTGTAGTTTCATATTTACTGCCACTCTTCAATTAACATCTAACAATCAAGATGGCTTGAAGTCCATTTTATCATGTCCCTTATCCATTTCATCCAGGGATTTCGAATACCCATGACGTCTTTATTGCCGTATACAAACATGTTTTCACCATCGTTATCGTTCTATCAACTGAATATTAAAGCTATTGGAAACCAATTACCGTAACCTTGAGGTGAACGAAATAATTGTTTTCAAAAGCATAATTACTGTGAAGTCGGAAATTGGATAAATATCAAATCAACTCCAGGAGATGCTATTTTAGTGAATATCGATGTCAGACAAAATTCACTAAGCGCTATGAGTTTAAGCGATATAATTGTGATAGTGTGATTGCACAACTAGTATGATAAATTAATATTTCTGGCTACTTTCTTCTAATTTAAAAGACTTGACTTTAATTCTTTACTTTTGTTATTTTATTTTCTTCGAGTTGAAACAAGCTTTCTTTCTGCAAAGCAAGATAATTAAAAAGTCTTATTTAAATGAAGATGATAATAACGATCTGATTTCAAAGAAAATGTTCCACCATTTATTTATCACTGATTACTTCAGTAATTTTGTATGTTTATAACAATTAGGTTTATTTCATGGATGTATTTTTAAGGAACAAACAATCTAGATAAAGTTTAGTAAAAACAATTCTCCAAATATTAAATATAGAGAATAAATATGGTAACCTGAATGTAGTCACTTCCTCAGAGTTGTCCAGGTGCAAAATGGGTTTAGACATACTAAATGAGTTCAATAAGAGCATCCTTGAAATTACAATTGTCTCTTTAAAATAAAACTGGCTGGAATAAATGTAATCTACGCTCCAACCAATACTAGTGTCCCTGTTACCAAGGTAAGCGTTTGAGTAGCATATTTGTAGCGTTTGAGTAAAGGCTGCTACACACGAACAAGTATGCATGACAAGTATAGTTGGTAAGTATGCCCAAATACCCACTCGCGACCACACGGTACTGCATACTTGACAAGTCTCATTTTATGGTTGAGTTATGTCGAGTTCGGACGACGTCGCTTTGCTCGCTTTGGCTGCGTGTGTCCTTATTTCCAAAAGGACAAAACGAAAGAAGAAACGTGGGATGTGGTGTATGGAATGTTTATTGAAAATAAAAACCTATTCGCACACTAACTTAATAAGTGAATTGAAAATATATCCGAATGATTGGCATAATTATCTGCGAGTGAACGAAGAAACCTGTTTGAATCTTTTATCACTCCAAAAAAAATCGCTCATTAAGACATATGTATAGTAACTCATTAAAAAATTAATAACAACTATAACAAAGAAATATAATTACAGATCCATATAGTATCAGAATTGGTTAAGAAATGTTTGAAATATTCAATTCTTTCAATGCTGTATCTCTATTTATTTATTTATTTATTTATTTATTTATGTATTTATTTATTTATTATTTTCTTCATAGTGATATCCCGGTCGACGTTTGGATCAATATTTTTATATATTCTTTACAGTATATTATATAGGCTACTGTTTCTTTCTTAGCCTATTATCATGATAATCTTTAGATTTAATCCGCCACAGACAAGGATTACTTTGGTAACCTCGAATGAATTCTTCCTATACTTCTGTGTCCTTTCCGCAGATCACTAGCCATGTTGGGAGGAAACTACGGAGAGATGTTTATCGTTCGACAGCTAGGTCACAAATGATTTTTTTTGCAAAGTTCATGCGCAAGCCGTGGCTTCAAGTATAAAGTTGGAATCTTCATACAGCATACTTGAGCTCCATCAAGTACGAAATTTCCGCTACACACGATCAAGTATGCATGACATGCGTGATAAAACTGCATATTTGTCATGTATACTTGATCGTGTGTAGCAGCCTTAAGAAAAGATAAGATGGACTTTAGAAAACAAGATAAAGCGAAAACACGAAAATAAAAGCGAATCTGTGAAGTTGTTGCTCGTTTCTCGCCAAAACAACCGCAAAATCACTTTCTACAGTTTCTAGAATACTCCGTTTGAGTAAATTCTAAGTGTACATGCTGCATTTATTCTTCGTTTTAATTTGTAATGAACTGTTTATGCGGGGCTGATATAATAAAAAATAAAAAGACTTACCTTTAACACAAGTTTTATTCCTTGTCGCCGTTTGGAAAATATGCACGCCCCAACATACAAGTCACTGCCACCTTCTAAAGTCATATGTCTCTTGTTAATGTTGGTTCAGCTTGAAGAATATTCACAGACCCACTAAACCGTCTTTAGTTTTATTCTAGCCGTAGAGATAACTAAAAAGTTTATAAATAATATCTCATCGTTGCTTAGAAGATCCATCATACCTAACTTTAATGGATAAAAGACACTTTCGGCACATTCTGATGAGTTGTGGGAAAGCTTCTTTTCTGTTTCCGGTGATGCAGTATGTGATGCGCGCTATTCGCAAATCACCGCGAGCCGTACAGATCAGTTCAGCATCGCTGAGGTTAACAAATGCGTATCCAGTTTTAGTGTCATGCTGTTCGTGATAGTGATAACAAAAATCTCTAATTTTTATGAAGTTACTTATTACTTAAAATTTTCTTATTCCTGCATTGCGCTTAAGTAGTAAATTTATTCTAAATTCAGTTTATTTATAATAGCTAATTATATAAATGTTTAAAAATAAATAATAAAAATAATTGATTACATTTTTCAGCTTCATCGAAACAATAGACTACTCAGCCTAGATTACATAGACTGTAATCTAAACAATAGATCACTCAGATTTATAATAATTTTTTCAGTACTAATGTTGTGTATTTTTTCGTAGTATCATTTTAAATATTTGCAACATTTGGATTATCCTTGTTAATAAAGTTGCTTAAAATTCCTTTTAAAACCAAAAATGCTATTCAAAATATTTTTAATCTATATTCTAATACTGATATTTCTGTTTATTAAATTTTCCAGCCATGGATGAGTATAACTGTAAATTTTCAGATGGAGATGTTCTATCCTGGGCAAAAATAATCTCAAAATCAGACATTGATTTTAGTCAAGGCAAAATTGACGTCGAAAAAGGAGATGTTCCCTGTCCAAAGAAAAATATTGCAGGTAATACATAAAAACAAAATCAAATCAATTACAACCTTCTTTACAATTTAAGCTAGAAATATATAAAATTCTAATAATTATCTTTCCTGATCTGAAATTAATAATTACGTAAAAAGATATAACTCATAAATAATAGTCTTCCATCTCAGAAAAGATATTTGAAAAATGGTTTAATTGTGGAATTCTAATGTCAATTGGAGATTTTTTTATGAATCGACTTACAAAGTGAAATTACTTAAAAATGTCCTAACGGTCGAAAAAGAATCTTTATCAAATGTCATGTTGCATTAAAGATAGTTGCTTGTAGATCGCTATGCCATGACTGGTGGTCATTAATAGGAATAATATAGAATTGATTATCTGCCGGCTTTAAAGTGTAATTTATTGTTTCCTTAATATTCTTATGAATAATGCTGTCAAGACTGTTTCAATCGATAAATTTTCAGAATAAATATTTACCAATATTAGAGGGAAAGTAAATTGAATCAGAAAACTGGACAATATTATTCAAATTAAGAAACATTGCTCAGATTAATCTCCTAAGAAAGTCTACTTTGCAAGAGCATAAGTCCCATTCCAGACATTTGGCACCGCATTTCATTACTTCTTATGTTTCAGTATTAAAATGCAGTTTAAACGCCATGCGACCTCAAATTGAATTTGCTAGAACTTCGTCATCTTTGTATCTTTTGTAGAATAATTCATTGGAGATGGTTAATTCAGAGCGGGATGTAAGTTAAAGGAAACATTAAATAAAATAAGTTTAACTTTATTACTCTACCTTAATTACTTTAGATAATTATAATATTTCTGCTAATTTCCTATTCCTAACAATGTCTTTCTCATTATATTTTGCTTTAAACATAACATAGGAGTGTGTCTATCTAGAAATTATTTTTTTAAAATAATACTCTTTTAAATTATTGGAGTAACATTCTTATATTCTATAGTCAAAATAAAAAAATTGGTAGCATCCTTAGAGAACTTCTTGTTCAGTTGAAGTAAAGGCAACTGAAACTGAAAATACTCTAATGGAGAACGTTGGAAAATGGATAACAAAAATGTTATACTGAATGTTAAGAGTTGGAAATTTCTAAACATGTTCATATTTGG
>JAFIDM010012231.1:68151652-68164870 GCA_023159025.1 Thereuonema tuberculata
TCCTGGTGGCTTCTATGTTCGGGCCGGTCCTGGTGGCTTCTATGTTCGGGCCGGTCCTGGTGGCTTCTATGGCTTTGATTAACTTCCTCGAAGCCTTCTCGTCTGCGTACGGTGTTTCCCAATCTTCCCCGCAATTGGCTTGACTTCTACGGCTTTGATTAACTTCTTCGAAGCCTTCTCGTCTGCGTACGGTGTTTCCCAATCTTCCCCGCAATTGGCTTGACTTCAACGGCTTTGATTAACTTCTTCTCTGGGGCGGACGCTCGCCAAACTTCTCTGCTTCGTTCGCTCTCTCCAGGTTGGAGACCCTCTAGTGGCTCAGAGCCACAAAACCAACTGACTTTGCAGCTCTCTGCGCTGCATTATATGCCCGCGACAGAGTCCACTATCCAGAGGGGGATAGGGTCGGATTACACCACTCTCACTGCGGTGGATTAGAGTACGGGAAATCCACCGAATCGTAGGTAGGGGGAAAGGTTGGACTGTTCCACAGGTAACAATATATACAGTGAAACTTCTCCGAGCGGCCACCCCTGTATAGCGGCCACCCCTCTAAACGGCCAATTTTTCATGGCACGGATTTTTCGACTCATAGACCTAATGTTAAAATAACCTGTATCAGCGGCCATCCGTCCCCCTCTAAACGGCCACCGAGTGGGATTTAGAGATTTCCCACCACTTCATTTTTCGGGAAATTCTACTTGAAAACGAACTTGAAAAAATGGTTGTTATAGAGAAAAGTAAAAACTTAAAACAGACACAAATTGTAGCCTTTTTTAAAAAAATGTAAGAAAGCATGAAATAAAATACTGTACTATTTTCTCTTTAGATAAGTTTTAAATTTCATTTTAAATAAGGAATATATGTCAGACTTGTTTATATTACGCATTATAATAATTATCTTATAATAGTAAGATACGCCTTATAGCAATTATAAAACCCTTCAGAGCGGCCACCCCCTCTGAGCGGCCAAATATTCTCGGTACTGTGGGGTGGCCGCTCAGAGAGGTTTCACTGTACATTGAAATGTAGAGACTGTGGGGGGTTATATATTGGAAGTTCTGGAAGAGCATTTAAGGAACGGTTAACGGAGCATACTAATGCATGTAGAGACAATCATCCAGAGCTGTCAGATTGGACATTTCATTCAATAAATTTGGCACATAATCCGGATCCTATTATCGATATTATAAATGTATCCCAAGATGAGGCAGAGAGGTTCATTTTGGAATCGGGTTTTATCAATCTGACAGATTGTATTAACAAAATTAAAGCACTTAAAATGAATCCAATTTCATTCAGTTTTTTTGAAAAAATTATAAAGAATAATAAAAATCGAAATAAGTTGTTTTACGAGGATTTTATTTTGATTTTTGGGATTGTTTTACGAGGATTTTATTTTGTTATATATGTAGTAGAAAGTCTGTGATTGTTAGATATTTATGATGTATTAATGTATTTTTGTTGTTAAGGAAAGACTGTGATTGTTATTCACGTGTTTGATATATGTTGTATAAATGTATCTTGTAGTTAAAGAAAGGTTGTGATTGTTGTTCACGAAAGTTTGTACCATGATTGTTTATGATTGGAATTCTGTTTTAAAAATGTTAGAGAAAATGTTAGTTTCTCTACATTTTTCTATAGTCTCCGTGAAGAAGATTCCTACTAAAGGAATTGAAATATTGAGAATTAAAGGATGTAATTAAGGAAGAAGAGGTTTTTATGATTTATTTATATTTGGTGTTTGTATTGTTTAGATGTACCCAGCAACAAAATCCATAATTTATTAATGAGTTGATAAAGGAGTTATAAGTATATTAATATCTTATATCTTATAGAAAAGATATTTTATATGTGTTTAAACATATATATTAATGAGTTGAGCTTATTTAGCATATAAATAACGAGATTTCCAGGTGAATTGATCGTTAATGAATAAATCTAGATATCTATTTGTATTAATTATTTCCATAGTTTCACGAACATACAATCCTTGAATGGATTTGTATGTAAAAATTAATTTTTTGTTCTTATCGTTAATTTTGTTTTTTGACTATTTATTTTCATTTTCTTATTATGTGTCCATACAGTTAATTTATTAAAGTTTTTTTGTATGATTTTTTCTGCAGTTTTATAGTTTTCATTTATATTTATTAAGATTATATCATCAGCGTAAGTATAAATTTTGGATATTAATATTGTACTATTTAATATATTTAAATATATTATAAATAAAAGTGGTTCTAAATTTAAACCTTGAGGGATTCCTGTTATTAATTTCTATTTTTTGAATTTAAATTAATTCTTTAATTTCTTTTTTTCTGTTTTTTAAATATTTTTTAATATTTCTATATTTCATTTTTCCTCTTATTTCAATATTAAAGAATTTTTCTACTAATATCTCATGATTTATACTGTCAAACGCTTTTTCATAATCAATAAAAATTATATAAATATACTGTCATTCGTATTAGTGGTATTTTGAAAATCTTGAAGGAGTTTATCAGTACTTAATTTTTTTTATATGCAAATTGTTCTTTTTTTAGTATATTTAAATAAAAAGTTATATATTGAGTTGGTTAATTAAGTCTCTATAATTTTGACATATTAGAAAGAACAGAAATTGGTCTAAATTTTTCATTTCGTAGATTTTTCCTTTATATGGAGGAGTTATTTTTGCAATTTTCCAAATGTTCTGGTATATTCCATAATCATATATGCTTTCTAAAAGTTCGTGTATTGTTATTGCAAATATATCTACTGTCCGTTTCGAAAAGCGAGAACCACGACAGCACAGACGATTCTATCCCGCAAAGGGGTGATACCCTGAGATGGGCACTTTTTATTAAGACCTGTTTTTCTTTTATTACCTGTTATTTTTGCAATAGTATTTATTCTTTCCATAATTCTTTCCCGAAAAGCGCAAATAAAACGCAGCTACTAGTAAACTAACACTGATAAAAAGTAAATATCCTCTCTTTATTTCTCCTCATCCCTGTTTTCATGTATGTATGTATGTATGTATGTAAAAAATTCAAAACACACCTAACGAATAATATAAAACAGAAAGAATTAATGCTAGAGAAAGTCGCAAATCAACCAGAAACATTAAACAAATTATTATCGGAAACAATCATTGAAACAGCCAAAAACCAAATAGGATTTAAAAATATTAGCAGAAATAAATTAGTCGCCTGGTGGAATAAAGACATTAAATTGGCAATAAAAAACAGAAAAGAAGCAAATAGACAATGGAGAAGTTCCAGAAAAAAAGGGGAAACAACTGAAAAACAAAACATTTTGAGACAAGATTATCTACAAAAGAAACAAGATGCACACAACCTCGTGAATGAATTAATAAAAAAATATAATGAAAACTTAAAAAACACAATTAAAAATTCAGGTAAAGATGCATCCAAAGTTCTCTGGAAATTTGTAAAAAATATGGGTAGGGAAAATGAAGTAATACCAGAAGGACTAGTAAATGACAAAAACATAATGATAGAAGACACTGTAGATATAAATAATCTAATGACATCATTCTGGGAAGAGGCTAATAAGTCAAAACAAAAGGTAACTCCAATAATAAAAAATGATCAAAAAATTAAAAAAGGTAAAATAACCTCAAAAATAAGTATAAAAGAGTTAGAACAAAACATAAAAGATTTAAAAAACAATAAAGCAACTTGGCTAGACCTAATAGCTAATGAATTCATTAAATATGGAGGAGAAAAACTAAACAAATGGGTTAAAATATTATATAACAAAATAATAGAAACAGAAATCATTCCACAGGAATGGAAACAAAGCGAAGTAAAATTAATCCATAAAGGACAAAAAAAGGAACTGGAAAAATTGGAAAACTACAGACCTATAACGATCATTAGTAATCTCTGTAAACTGTTCACCAAAATACTAACCAACAGATTGGATACAATAATGGAAAACAACAACATATTAGGAGAATTACAGAATGGATTCAGAAAAGATAGAAGAGCTTCAGACAATTTATTTGTACTCACTGAAACCATAGATAAATATAAAAATTCAAAAAAACCGCTTTATATTGCCTTCTTGGATATTAAAAAAGCTTATGATACGGTAAGTAGAGAAGGGCTCTGGAACATATTACAAAAGAAAAATCTTGATGGCAAATTTATCAGATTGATTCAAAATATTTATAAGGACAGCAAGTTGAAATACAAACTCCATAATTGGGAATCAAATTGGATACAATCGGAAATAGGAATGAAACAAGGGTGTAGTTTGTCACCAAAACTATTCAACATAATAATGAGTGAATTAACGTTTAGACTCGAAAAGAGCAACTTGGGTATCCCAGTTGGGAATGAAACCCTGCCAGGCTTATTGTTTGCGGATGACATTGTTCTATTCTCAGATAATAAAAAGGATTTACAGAGCCTACTAAATACGGCAGGAAGCTTCGCAAAAGATTTTCAAATGGAATTCAATTGCAACAAAAGCGAAGTAATAAATTTTAATGTAGTTGCGAAAAACTACTGGCAAATAAATAATCGGGAAATTAAAGAAACCAATGAATACCAATACCTAGGAATATTAATAACAAATGAGGGACAAATCTTTAAAAAACATATAAACAACACAATAGCTAAAGCAAATAAACTAAGTGGATGGATAAGGAGCATATGTAATAAAAGCTACAATAAAGTAGAACTAGGTAGAATATTATGGAAATCGTTGGCTGTGCCTGTTCTAACATATGGTAACGAAACTATAATTAATACAGAAACCGAACTTCAAAAATTGACAAATATCCAAAACACATTTGGAAGAAAACTAATAGGAGGGAACAATTTGACACCTACTACGGCAGTTCAAAGTGAAATGGGGTGGTCATCGTTCTTTAGCAGAGAAGCTTCAAGCAAATTAAAATATCTGGGGAGGTTGACTTTCATGAATAAAAATAGATGGTCTAGAAAGGTGTTTGAAAATACAACAGGAAAAAGCAAATGGGTAGATAAATTAGAATATTTAGCAGAATATTATGAAACAGAAGAAATTAGAATAAACATTGAATCGGAAAAAAATGGCACCATCTTATTAATAAATGTGTAAAAAGTACAGAATTAGAACTATTCGTTGATTCTATTAATAAATACAAAACTTTACCATTAGGGTTTAAAAATAAAGGGCTCCCCTAAATCAGGATATTTATGATAATTCCTATGGAAGTTCTTTACTTTTCCAGTGCAGAACGGGATCATTGGCGCTAAATAAAAGAACAGAAAAATGGTCTGAAAAGGGGCCAATATGTTTAAATTGCGATAAAAATGAAGAGGAATCTCTAAAACATTTCATCTTAAGATGTCCATGCTTCGGAAAAGAGAGAACCGAACTCTTAAAAAATATTAACATAAACCCAAATAACTGGGAGGAGGATGAATTACTGGATCACATATTAGGATTCAAGGGAAAATTAGATCTGACTAAAATTAAAAACTTCTTAAAACTTGCTTGGATTAAGAGAGAAACTCTAATAAATCCTTAGGGTATCCTGTCTGAACAGGAAGTGCGTTTTAAAGCATATCCCTATAAACATACATACATACATACGTAAACAAAACCGAACAGTATGTAGTTTTCATATCCTTTACTGTAATATTATCGATACTGTTGTATTTTTATTTTTCATTGATTTGATAATTTTTATTATATCCTCAATATCAGGTATATAAAACCCTATTGTATTTTTCAAAGTTTCCATGTCTTAATTATTATTTGTAACGCTACAGTTACATGTATTGTTTACTAATTGTTTTACCAAATAGCTCATCCGTTTGCTTATAATTATATTTTTCTATTAATTTACAAATTTTCTTTTTATCTAAATTTTGATTTTCGTTATTTTTTACAATATTATTTATGCTATTCCAAGTCTTTTTATTATCATTGTTATACTTTTTGTAATTTATTTTGGTAAAATCTTTCCTTGTTTTATTTGTATTAGGTTTTTAACAATTGCTTTTTTTTCTACAAATTTCTTTCCTTCCTTTTATCGAATTTGGCCAACTAGGGACCACGGAACTAGCTCAACCTGACAACGTCAGGGCGAGGCTAGTGAAATTCAAGAAAGGGGGGACGAGAAGTATATCCCGTCCAGGATAACCCTGAGATAGTAAGTCCCAGGTGGGAAACGGACGAAACACAGAAGAAGAAAGAAACAGCCATGCCACCACCGGGATTCGAACCCGTGTACTGGCGCATCGACCACAACGGCAGCCCGCCGGCTAAACCGCACGGCCACGCCAGCACGGCTACAAATTTCTTTATAATTTTTATTTGATTTCTTATTTTTGTGTCCTTTGTAAAATTTGTGTTTTTCTTTGATGTGATTATAGATTTCATCTGTTATCCATTCATATCTATATTTTTTTTTTTTTTTTATCAATTCTTTTAACTTTAGAACTGGATTCAGGGTTTCTTTTATTGTTTTTCTGTTTGTTTTTTTTTTATTGTTTTTTTAGATGTATTAATTATCTTCACGAATTTATTTATCTGCCTAGATTCCCCCCCCCCTCCCCAAAGCCCGCCCTTGCATGATTCTTATGTGCTTGAATATAGATTTCCCATTAGCTTAAGTGCTTTACTTTACTGTGAAGACACGGTAAGACTGAATTTCAAAATAATAAAAGCAACATTGTTACTTTATGATAACAATTATTTTAACTTTTATTTCATTGATATTTTTTTACAAAATTTGTTATTTTAACTGGGATTTTCATTTCAAAAAACAGGGGTTCAATAGTAGATGATATAAGTAATAAATTACCATTTTAAGTGAAAAGCAGTGGTTCTGTCAACTAACACAGCATCCACTGAAATTGGCTACTCTTAAGCATTCAAATCTTAACAATACAGTCGCGATGCACAATAATGGTATTCAGGAGTTCGTGATCACACGTATTTCAATTCATTTAATTGAAAACAACAGCGCTTATGTATCTAAGAAGTGCATTACATTAGTAAACCATCATTTACATTATATTGAACAATTAAATGTAAATTGTTCACATCATGATTCATTATCATGATTCATTATTTGACTTGCTCTTTTTCAAAACCGAAGTGAAGTTTCATTTTTAAAATTATTTCTAAATGTAGGAGTTAAAGCTGTTCAAGCAATTGCTTTTTTATTTCATTTTCATTCAAAATATTACTGGAAATCAATATCTATTTTCCCAAATTTTTGAAGGTAAGTCCTTAATTTACAAATACAGGTTTTATTGTTTTAAACAAAAATCTGTAACCAAATAGCTTTGGGGAGAAATCTTACTTATTTGTATTTTTTATAAACATACTGAAATTCATCTTTATGTTCGTGCAGTTTTATCGATTGGTCTTTAGCATTTAATAAATTTACTCAGTTATAAATTTAAGTAACTGAAAAAAAATATTTACTAACCAGATTTACTTCGATATTTCAACTTTTTTAATCAAAGTTTTCTTCAGGAATTACATAAAAGAGAACAGAATGATTAAATCATTCCTCTTCTTAAAAAACAGAAATGTGATAATAATAAACATGAATTGAATCACACATTACACTTGATAATATACATACATTGTAATGATTGTTGACAACATGCAACGGTTGTTGCTAATTCTATATAATAAAAAATATTGTCAACAATCCTTATTAATAAAAAAGTTGAAATATCGAAGTAAATCTGGTTAGTAAATTTTTTGTTTCAGCTACTTAATTTTACAATATTAAACTTCCTTTGAAGATGTATATTTGCTCAGTTACGTTATTTGCTAACTTAAAAAAAAAAACTTCCTCAGTTTTTTATAAACTAATCAACTGAAAATTTTATATTTTAAATTTATAACTCGCTGAGTTTGTTTGTTATTGAGCCTTTCTGATTTTCGCTTAATATAATCAATACCCTTCATTTATTCCAAAATTTTCTGTTCAATGAATTCAGCTTTTCTAATAAAAAGTTTTAATAAAAATCTATCTTTGATACATGATATTTCGGTAAAAGTGCAGTTTACGGTACAGAAACCGGTCCGGAAGTTGATGTAGGATGTGTGAAGTTCCGGTGCGGAAAGTTGTTGCTCGATGTAGAATCATTGTTTTTTGAACGGGAAAAATTTGTTTTTAAAAGTTGGCAAGCGATACATCCTGCAGTTGACGATGCCTCAATTAAAATAACCGAAATAAAACTGCAAAGGGTGAATGCAGCAACCTTACGTTAGCGTTAAGACGCTAATCATCGCTGTATCCTTACGAGCCTTCCTATCAGCTTGTACCAGATACTGCACTTTAGCCGATATTTCTAATGTTTGTTTTGTAATTAATTCATCATTATTTTTTTTATTTTAATAATATTCTTCGTGTAAACCATTACTAGGGCAAATGTTTCACCATCGTAAAGTATATCAAAGTTAAATGCTTCCGCAATAAATAGATTTCACCATTACATTTATGTTCAGAATTCACTTCAAAAAAATTGTCAGTAAAAAGTCATTCAAAAGTGCTAGAGGGCGCTGTTTGCAACACATTAGTTGGGCAGTGTGAGCCATCGTCGTTTGAGATGTTGACTTGATACGAGTAGGATGTATTGCTTCACTAATGCTGAAAAGCAGTTATACACCTAGCCTTTGGGAAAACGGACGAGCCGCTTTACGATGGTATCGTGAACGGTTCTCCAACAGACGTGTGCCCAATCATCAAACGTTTGTGCGTTTCAACTCAATTCTGTGAAACTGTTTCGAAGGAAAAAGGCATGATTGTGGTGGGCAACGATCGATACGCACACTTGCCATGGAGGCATGAACACATTGTGAGGCATGAACTACTTTTGGTGGATGGAACTTTGAGCATCTACAGTTAACCTGTAAGTGCACAGGTCCTATCCTATTGTATATAGGGCTAATAAACATCTTGTCTTTTATTTATGAACCTTAATGTACCTTCTAGCACATTCTGGTGGCCTTTCCGGACATACGTTCCACTATGAATAGGGTTTGTTTTTATATTCCTGACCTACCTTTAAATTTTGTACAGTTAAGTTTGAATCACACTGTATACACATTTCTGTGTATTCAGTATATCGAAATTATCTAGAAAAGTAGGGCGAACATTTGCTTTCGGGTCAATCCATATTCACTGGTCCAAAAAAAGAATTATTAGTGGGCTTACCCCTTTCAAAAAAAAATATTTTTTGTGCGTTGTTACCTCTATGTTTGGACATTTCAAAACAAACAATATTAAATTTTTATGCAAAGTGATTTCAACAAGGCACCCATTTTTGTACTGCTGCGCATGCAACTTTTACCCTTTATATGCGCTTGCAGTAAATTTGATATCTCAGGTTTGATATACCATAGAACCATGAAAATACAACTGTGATCTTAAGCACATTACAGGCTAGAATTTTGATTATGTACACTTTTCTCTTAAAATCATTTCGTCTTAATAAATTTTGAACTCCAAATTTCTCATTGCCATTCAAAAAAAAAATTTCAAGATTTTTTTTTGGGTGGCAAGGCTCCTTGTTTAGGAGTTCAAATTTTTTTGGGAAGTATCTGTGTACCAGTAGTATTTGTAAAAAATTGTTTGAGGTTTGAGACTCAAGGGCTTTTTTTTTTCAGGAGGATCGTTAATAAGAATTTTACCCAACTTAAGGTATGAACATCTCTGGTGGGCAGTTGTTTAAAATTCTGAAATTTCTACACATTAAGTACAATTAAGAGATATTATTACACTGAAAAACAAATATCATGTGGTTCTGGTTTTGAGACTTATCCTGAATAAAATAAAAGTTCAGGTTGTAAACAGAACAAAATTAGTCTACAATTTGAAATAATAGGTCGGTAATTACTTAAACCGCTAGCTATTTTACAAGAAATGATCTGTGATTACCTTACCACTATCTCATTTCTTCATTAGAGCTATTGTAATGTCTTCACGTAACGTAGATGTTTAGGAAAGGATAATGTTGATGATATGTTACGAAAGCGGTTATTGTGGAGAGCTCAGATCAACTAAGTGTTCTGAGCATATTTGACACAGGAACCCACACTCGGTTCTCATATATCTTGAAGCTGGTTCTTGGTCCATGGAGATGGTAGAATATGACATATACTTCCTTATATTCTAAGTTTATGTTTTCAATGCCTCTTAGCCACCACTATTCATCGAAAACACAGGCAACAATGTCACTGTTCCTGAGAGTCAGCGTCACAGCTTTAGTGGTAGTAAGATACTTGTAATTTTCTGACTTGGATGTGGGGAAGCATCTCATCATGCTTTCTGAATGTGGAACAAATCGGTGGAATGACCAAGTTCGAGATAGTTCGATTCCTGCTTTATTTTTTGTAAGCAGTACAGATACATATCTTTATGAGTAAGAATTTGATTAGTGACAGTTCTTTGCAGAGTCGCCTTTGTTATCTTCCTCTTGATAGTTTGACCGACACCATCGCAAGCATTTTTCCCATGTGACGATGCAAAGAAGTTTCATTTTTCATCAAGGTCGAAATCTCTCTTAGAAAAGCAGAGATTAATGAAATTTTTTTGTTTTTATTTTAGCTTGCTGCTCCATCTGAGAAGTATATAACTTTCCCCAAGCAGAAAGAGTTTTTTTCATATGAAACAGCAGCTTGGATTGGAATATGTGCACTTCTACCTTATCATGTTCTATGTGATCACTAATAATACAAACACTGCGTGTGGAAAGTTCTCCGTCATATTTATAATATTAAACAAAAGAGTGAACAGTTGTCTGGTTATTCATCCAGCGATGGCCCTGTATCTTGGATTTCGAAAGTATAATTTTCTGAAAAATCGGTTAGAATAATGGATTCGGACAGTTCATCTTTCTTTTCGCTTAGAAATTGAGTCTGTACTTTAGAAATGTAGAGATGTTTTCTCAGAATTGGTCTTTACAGGTCGGTCAGTCACAGTCCACTGCTTGAAAGCTACATTATCTGGCATGGCATTACTTTTTTCAAACAGTTGAAACATTTATCAGAGGCCATGCTGTCCTGAACATTGATCACATTTTCCCATCAAACAGTTTTAACTCTATAAGTTACAATCAAGCATATCTTGTAGCGACAAATATATGATTGTACAAATACATCTGACTTCAGAAGAATCTCTAGAAAAAAGGCAACTCATGATACTTTTCATAAAATTGGCTTGTGTGGTTTATGCATACACATATAACAGTCCTGATTCGAGAAGAATGTGTTTCCATTCTTAAATAAGGAGAACTATATTATAAAAGTATTGAAATGTAAAGCAATCTTCATGCATGAGAACACCCATCAGACTGACAAAATTTAGCAAAAAGCTGACATGTCAGAGATTATTAGGACTTGCGCAAATCATCTAACAAAAACCAGAAAAAGTTTTCAGACCAACTTAAGATTATAATATATTTTAATATTATATTATGAGTTTATAGTATTCTGTCATGAAAGAACCACAAATAAATAAAAATAATTGTAGCTTTACAAATAGCTATTCGTGCATTTTTCATGGGTTTTCACAATGCCGTATTTTTCTATCTCCTATCTGAATATCAAAGTCAGAATGTTCATTCAAGTTAGCTCTTAAGTGGTATCTTACTCTAGAAATTTCAGAATTTTAAACAACTGCTTACCAGAGATATTCATACTGTCCATCTATCCATAGTAGTCTGTCCCTCCGTGTTCCAGGGATCACTGGTGTTCCCAAGATGTCGGACCCCTAGGAAACTCCCTAGAATTTCAAGGGAAAGACACTGAGGTGGTCTCCCGGGGCCTTCCTCAGGACCCAATTAAAGAATGACGTCAGACCGAAGAAAAAGTGAAGAAGAGATTGACAAATATAGGAAAGGAAATGGCCGGGAAATCGAACCCACACAATGACACAATGACCGAACGGCAGATCGTCCCCAAGACCGCTCGGCCACGCCGGCACGACTATTCATACTTTAAGTTGGATAAATTTACAAAACATTCTTATTAACTATCCTCCTGAAAAAAAAAAAAGCAATTGTGTCTCAAACCCCAAATTTTTTCTAGAAATACTACTGGTACACAGGTTTCCCAAAAAAACTTGAACCCTTAAACAAGCTGCCTTGCCACCAAAAAAGTTCTTGAAAATGAGATTTTTTGCAATGGTAAATGAGAAACTGTGAGCTCAAAATATATTAAGAAGAAATGATTTTAACAGAAAAGTGTACATAATCAAGATTGCAGCCTGTAACGTGCTTAAGGTCACAGTTTTTATTTCATGGTCCTATGGTACACAAAACCTGAGATATGAAAGTTACTGCAGTAAGAAAGAGATAAGAAAGATAATTCTATCAGATAAGAAAGTTACTGCAAACAAAAGGTAAAAATGACATACACCGCAGTACCAAAATGGCCGCTATGTTGAAACCACTTTGCATAAAAATTTAATCTTGTTGGTTTTGAAATGTCCAAACATAGGGGTAACAACACACAAAAAATAATTGTTTTTAAAATTGTCAAGCAACCAGTGCTGGACCACTTTATATGGACTGACCCATATAATCTTCTTATGACCTCTAATAGTCTGTCATGATAATTATTGAATAGTGTAACACAATCCTGAAAATGAGTGTACACATAATTGAAGCTTGCTAAGTACATAATAAATATATGCTTTTCAGGTTGAAGAAGTTGTATTTTGTTTTTCATTTCTGGTTTGAAAAAGAATTAAGTTATTTGAACATAAAATACCTTTCTTTTTTCAATAAAGGAATAAATTTGAAATATCTCTATTCAAATAATCAAATAAACAATTTTATAACTAATTTGTTTTTCAGATGACTGATGTTGAATTGCTAGACAGCATTACACCCTTCTTTGAAAACGTGCATACCAAATTAGACACAATGAGAAAAGATCGTGTTCTTACAGATGTTGTTCTGAATTGCGGAGGAAAGAAATTCGAAGCTCACCGTACTTATCTTTCTGCAGTATCGGATTATCTGTACAATATGTTCAATAGTGGTCTGAGAGAATCTGTAGAACATGTAGTTGATTTTCCAACAATCGATCCCCAAAGCCTGGAAGTCATTCTGAGCATCCTTTACACTGGCAAACTAGTAAGTGTACAGTTCGAAAATCTAAAGAGCCTCTTAATGGGTACACACATGATGCAACTGCAGGACATTTATTTGCACTATCGCAAGCTTTTTCTGAATAATTTAA